>JADBJO010001782.1:110000-130000 GCA_016801955.1 Conus betulinus | reverse complement strand
TGACAGTATGTGACTTCAAAATCAACGAACAATCTAAATAGTGAAAAGAATGTTAGCCTGAAATACAAAAGGCAATCCAAAAATATGACAGTCAACCTTTCACACACACACACACACACACACACACACACACACACACACACACACACACACACACACACAGAGAGAGAGAGAGAGAGAGAGAGAGAGAGAGAGAGAGAGAGAGAGAGAGAGAGAGAGAGAGAGAGAGAGAGAGAGAGAGAGAGAGAGAGAGAGAGAGAAAACAACTTTGCAAATACATTAAAAAAAAAAAAAAAGAAGAAGAAGAAGAAGAAGAGAAGAGAAGAGAGAAATGAAGGACGTCAATGAAAGATGGACAGGTGAACAGTATATCATCAGAAGATATAGAGAAGAGGTAACGAAGGAACACAAAATGAACATTCAAATACATTTAAACATCATTTGTACTTGAATCCATATAATAATTTTGAAACGTATAAAAGAAGTTTATATGATGTTGTCATTAGTCACACTGTTTAGGAAGCGTAGCATCAGATATGAGAAGTATTGTTTTTGAAAACATTTAGACTCGAAATTACATTAAATGAAGACACTAGGTCGTTCCACAAACAACCACCGGAGTAAATGAGGCTAGATTTAAAAAGATCAATCCTCGGTAGGGGTATCTGAACCTTTCTGACATTGCGAATCAGGTTGTTTTTTAAATTTATTTTTCAAAGTTGGTGGTGCATTATTGGACATATCTTAAACATGAAAATTGCTTTGTTATAAATGAGTTTCCATTTTAGAGGCAAAACGTCTAAACGTTTATAATCAGAGGGAGTTACAGTTGAATGAGTTTCACAGCCCGTCTGTGAAGACTGAAGAGGTTTTTAATACGTTTAATAATACGAGAGAGAGAGAGAGAGTGTGTGTGTGTGTGTGTGTGTGTGTGTGTGTGTGTGTGTGTGTGTGTGTGTGTGTGTGTGTGTGTGTGCGTGCGTGCGTGCGTGCGTGCGTGCGTGCGTGCGTGTGTGTGTGTGTGTGTGTGTGTGTGTGTGTGTGTGTGTGTGTGTGTGTGTGTGCCCTTGATGTGACCAGGGCTCTGTGTTTCGTCGTTTTCTGTCTTCCCTGTTAAAGACTGGCATATGCCAGTGACCGTCCTGTTGTTGGTTCAGCCGCATGTTTGATGTGAACCCTTGAGGTGACCTGGGACCACCCTCCACCCCCCACCCCCACCACCATCCCCGCGCGCCCATATCGCGATGCTAAACTGTGGTGCTGGTGTCACTGCTGTGTGCCACACAACTGTCTTAGCGGTGTGTTCTGTGCTCTACAGATTGGGAGTTCCACACGGATCGACCCGTTCAACTACGGGAGAGTTGATGGGCACCCACCCCTTTGTGTTCCACAGCGTTTCAACAGGACAGTCCATCGGGGCGATCTGCTCGATTCTGTGTTGTATTTTGCACCGTAGGTAACATGTGGTGTTAGCCAATCGTTCCAGTCTGTGTTGTACACACACCCATTACACTCACACTCACTCTGCACCACACCTTGTGCATGGTAGGTGACATGTGGTGTTAGCCAATCGTTCCAGTTTGTGTTGTACACACACCCATTACACTCACAATCTGCACCACACCTTGTGCGTGGTAGGTGACATGTGGTGTTAGCCAATCGTTCCAGTCTGTGTTGTACACATACCCATTGCACTCACACTCTGCACCACACCTTGTGCATGGACAACTGATTCAGAACTTTGGCTCTTAGTCCAGACACATCTCTGCAGTTCCCAGCCATGCCATCCAACACCATGACTGCATTGCTTTAGAACGTGTGTGAAAAGATGAAATGTGTGCCATAGGGGTGGCTTTACCTGCTTTATTTATTGGTTGATTTACTTATCTCTTTGTTATTAGTGAAATCATCATCTGCTCCTTTCAGCATATTAAAGATCACACTGAGTCTGTTGTAATTGTCTTCCTCTTTTCCTTCTTGCTTCACGCTGTCCGCCTTTCAATGAACTGGCTCATCTCTTCGCCTTGAAATGCATTTTGCGAGGATCTGTCTATCATCTGTGGATGTAGCCTCTCTAATCTCGGGGTTTCTCTCCGCTATTCTGTGATCTCTATCTGTCGTAGATTTTGTGGGAACAGGGGGTGGAGGGGGGTGGATACCCTATCAGAGGCCTGGCAACGTGACCTGGCCCACATACTGGTGGAATCGTGACGTCGAGCTGAGCTTTGCTTGTGCTACATTGTGTAATTATTTCTCTGTTTTGATAGGTAGTTCTACAATATCGCCATAGAGTTTGATGGTGCGATCTGAGCAGAACAGCAGATGAAAAGCGTTTGGGAAGCTTTGGTTGAACCCTGTGCCTTTTCAGTTGCAGTTTTCTTCTTATTATGCCCCCAGCAGAACGATGCTGTTGCCATTATATCCGAGGACTCGATTGCTTAACTATATCGCACAGATGATACAAAAATTGCCTGTCATTTGGCCTTGATTTTTTTTTCAGTCACTGAGTGTACTTTATCTGCTACAGATGCCGTGTCTAAACATCATGGATTCTCTGATTGAGTTTGGGAGGCCTTTGATGTGTGCATGGTTTTGAGGAATGGTTCTTGTGCTTGTCCCTAACAAAGTGGCCTCCATGTAACTACTGTTTTTCGTAGCTGTGCATTTTCCATTTACGATATTCTTTTCCCTAAGTGTCCTCTAAACCGTTGATGATTCGCAACAATTATAAACGAAACTATTGTTTTAATCGTTCTGGTAACTTTCTTGCTAAATAGATTGGTCTTTTCGAAAACATTCATGTGTTACAGGTTTGCGTGATCTTTGGAAGCATGTTTAACAAATATGTTTAACGAGTAGCCAGTTGCTTGTTTTGAAAGAAACTTTCCTCGCACGTTATGACTAACAACAACAACAACAACAACAACAGCAACAAGCAAACAAACAAACAAACAAAACAAACGAACAGAGTGTCAGTGTCAAAATGGTGAATACATCAATCATACAGAACACCACTGAATAAAATTCAATGTTGGAGAGTACAAAGAAAAAAGTTAGAATATTTACACAAATATATTACCGAAATGAATCATGAATCACACTCACACACACACACACACACACACACACACACACACACACACACACACACACACACACGCACACACACACACACAGAGTCAGATACTGCACAACAAATATATTATCAGCCCCACGAGAGCTGCCCTGGCGATATTACGATAAAAATGCTAATATTTATCCCCCTTTGTGCCCAAATAATACCAAACCAACCATGCTGATTTACGGGAAGAGGTGTTGTGAGAAGTCCAGTCACTCATCTCTGTCCATGGAAGACTTCTTGGGCTTGCCTCGGTCAGCCCACCCTTTACTGGACCCTGTAGGATGGCCTGGACAGGGAGTCATGGTGTGATACACATGCCCGTGTCAGGCAAGCTTACAGCGTCTAGCTGCCTTTTGTCATCATCATCATCATCATCATCATCATCATCATCATCATCATCATCATCATTATCAACATCATTATCTTCTTCTTCTTCTTCTTCTTCTTCTTCTTCTTCAGCAGCAGCAGCAGCAGCAGCAGCAGCACCAGCAGCAGCACCAGCAGGAGCAGCACCAGGAGCACCAGCACCAGGAGCAGCACCAGGAGTAGCACCAGCAGCAGGAGCAGCATCAACAACAACATCAGCGTCATTATTGTCAGCATTATCTTTATATCATCGTCATTTTATTGTTTCCATTGTGATCAGGAAAATGATTACCTAACACAATGCAAGTTTTATTGTGATCGGTCTGATGCGGATGAAGATGATGTGATTACCAGTCAATCAACCAGTCATCATCATAATCAGCAGAAGAAGAAGCAGCAGTAGCAGCAGGGGTGGCAGAATCCATGTCCAAAACCACAGTCACATTACAACACATCTGTCTGTGTGACTTACTATTCTTCATTCACTGACTAGGCTTTCATTCCCCCCCCCCCCCTCCAACCTCCACCCTTCCCCCCCCCCCTCCTGAGCAGCCTGCCTGGAAAATTATGTTCTTAAACGTATGTAGAGAAGAGGAGATCAGTGACGATATTTTTGTTCGTTCAATTCTGCAAACGTCCAGTATGTTTATTGATACTTTTTGTAGTTGTTTAAAAGGAGAACAAAACACACCCGATCGGAATTTTCTTGGGTCTCACACAAACTAACTAGCCGACCCGATTTTTGAACCGACTGCACAAACAGAGGCGGTGAGGGTAAGGTTTTAAACCCCTGGAGTCCGCACACACGTCTGTGCCCCGCCTAACCTTTTCCTTTCCAGTCGATGTGTGTCCCTGGCAAGACTTTTCCCTATGTCCCTCTTGCACACAGCGTGACTGGGTTATCTTTCAAAGGAAACGTAAAATGAAAACTACAGGGCCGAACAAGTTCAACAAAAAGTAAGAAATTACGTTTCTTATGCCTGACTGATGTACATGATATTTTGACAGAAAAACTGAACAACAGAACTGCTAATGATTCTTAGGATACATTCTGAGCGAGACAATATCAAGTGTAATTTTTACGTTTGTTCTGGATTTTAACAAACAAACTGCCCCTACAGTACACAGAATCTTCTGTAGACTCAATGATTAGGCAAACTGTTTGCTCAATATTTTTTTAGTTCGCTTGCAATGTGGATAATTACTCAAAAATTTAATGCCGATCTTAATGGGTGCGATATGTATGTATCTTACAAGGGTATTGTGTAAATAATTGTTTCCTGATTTCTAGATCGTTATCCTTATTTGCTTTGACTTTTTAAGTTTATATGTTTGAGACAAAGCGGAATCTGACCATTTGCTGCTTGCTGTGTTTTAACTTGATTGTCAAATGGTAATCCTGTGTCTTTGGGCATTGAACAATTCATATTGAATCCTGAATTTGAACAAATATATGTCCAGGCAATGCTGTTAGATAGAACACTGTTATAACTCGGACAATATTATTTGTATATATGATTGTGAGTGTAAGGGTGTCTTGAATCTACTTGTTACACGCGTTAAAACGTATGCTTATTTTTATGAGGATGATCAAAACAAAGAAAGAAACAAAAGTGTTTGAACAAGCAAAAGGAATAAGGTGACTAGTATAAGAACAATGTAGAAACGAGGAAATCTAATATAAAAGGATTGCTGTGAACATTATGACAGACTAACGATGGTTCCAACCGTGACGCTTATGATATAGTGCCGAGAGAAAAGATTATTCTATTTTATTTCATTGTTTTGTTGTACTTCAAACGAAAGTGTAATGAAAGAGGGGTCGTATGAAAATCAAAATTATCACCTAGGTGATAAACAAAATCACACGCACGCACGCACGCACGCACACACACACACACACACACACACACACACACACACACACACACACACACACACGCACACACACACACGCACGCACGCATGTACGCACGCAGCACGCACGCACACACGCACACACGCATGCACGCACGCACGCACACGCGCGCACGCACACATGCACGCATAGGCATGTGCATCCGCATGTACAGATATAGTCAAATGCTCAAATAGTGTATTGAGTGCTGGACTGCAAGATTTTTTTGCCATTCATTATGATAATATTTATAATGTCGTTTTTATTTCACGAGTTTATGTCGGTTAACCCTACTGCACAGTGCAATAGTAAAGAATCATGTTTTCGAAAATAGAAACATATTCTGTTCCCTTAAAATATGTCTGTGACGATCTCATCTATGAGACATAACAGACAGCTGCAGGCTCCTTGTGATTGGTTGTCAAGGACCCAAACGTGAAAAATCAAACAATTCGCCTGTTCAGTATGTGTATGTCCTCGAATGTGTGTGTGTGTGGAATATTATCACAAAGACTATGAGCTGTAAAAGAAATGAAGGTCACTCCCAGGGGCAAACAGGCTGTAGTTGTCACAATGTGTCCAGACAATGAACCGCATTCGTTACTTCAGCCCCCAGCACATGTTCAACAAACCTTTGTGACATTTCTTTCAGGTCTGTCTTTGCTATGTCTTGCTGTCAAGGTAGCAGCCTTATAATGGAGTGAACTCTGAACCGGAAGACACACCTTTGCATTGCATTCGCCGGGATAGATTTATGTATTTTTAACTTACTTATTTATCTGTACGTTCTTTTGTTACTCGTTTATTCGTTCTTTCTGTAGACTGTTTCCTTTCTTTTTTTTCATTCTATTCTATGACTGTACAGTTACTCGTGTCCTGTGTAATTATCTGTGATCACGATGCATATTAAGGAGAGAATAAGAAACTTGAACATCACTTGTTTCAAAAACTTACAACAAAACATTATAGCAGACTGCTAACATTCCGTATAGATTCTTCCATCACCTTTCAGAAAAAAAAGATGTCTTCACAAAATATACTGCTGGCAGAGACGTCTGGATCAATCATTAAACTCTGTAAAGCAAGCACAAAATGAAATCATTGTCGATGAGGGGGCAGTCCTGTACGATAACTATACATCGCATAATAATCCTAGAATTTCAAATGTTATGTCTGGAAATTGTTCCGAACCTGCCGGCTATTAAAATATACAAGTAAAAGTTAACAGCGCTGTTAGAGTACAACATGATGTGGCTGGCTGCATAGAAGACATGATATTGTCCTTTCTGAATTGGGTCATTCCAGTCAACAGATCGGGATGTGATCTTATAAATTTCAATTGGTGTTCTGAGTAGGAAAAAACACATACTTGCAACAGCCAAGGTGACTGTCAAAGGAATTACTACTCGCTGTCTGGAATCCTGGGTAGATTGTTGTAAAGAATGACACGTGCCCTCTCTCTGAAAGATCTGATGATGAGTGTCCAAAGAAAAATGCAGTTGCCAGCTCCCAACAATATAATGGGAACAAAAAAACTTTCACCCCTGAGTATCCACGGCCAGACTGTATCAGAAAACCATTTGTACATTTCTGATGCATTAGGATGGCAAAGCCCAGAATAAGATCCTATGTCATATCCATAGAGAAAGTGACAGTGAATCAGAGTGGTAAAAACAGTCATTAAACCGGCAGTAGCTTGTGACATCCCCTTCGTCCACACAGCATCGACGCGACGTGGCCATATTATAGAAGCTGTCCTAAGCAAGGTGAGGGCCACCAGCATCCAAGGAGATAAAGTTCTCGTCGTGTTTTGCATCATCATGTACACCTTACACTGCCATGAACCAAGGTCGATAACGTTTGGGACATTGAATTTCCAGCTGAGCATGATATCAGGGGCTCTATAATCAAAAACAACAGATCCGAACAGGCCAGGACTCCAAAGAAAACGCTATAAATAGACGCAGGAACACGACACACAATCACAACAATCATAACATTTCCAAATATTCCAAACACACACACAAGAGTTCCGCCTATAAGCCAGATCAAGTCAGAGATCTTTTCAAATGGTTTGTATTGATCGTACCAAAGATCTCTTTTGAGACGATCTGAATTCATTGCTCAACAAAACGAGAACATTAAAAGGTGATGGCAGCTGGGTAAATCTTATTCATTGTGTAAGAGTTTCACTTTGTATCTTACTGCATTGGATCGCCTTGCTACTATCATATGTGCAGGTGATCAATGGCGCTCTACCTCAGCCTTCACAGGAAAACTGCAGCACAGAAAATCAATGACCACTGTACATTTCTTACAGCCTTTGTGGAAGTCTCCTTAAAATTTACTTAATTGTTTATTTTTATATATCAATCTAATTACATGCAGTTTTGAGTAATTGTCTCAGCATCATGATAAGGATGCATACATCATATTTGCCCGGGGGGAGAGGGAGAGAGAGAGAGAGAGAGAGAGAGAGAGAGAGAGAGAGAGAGAGAGAGAGAGAGAGAGAGTTGATTTGTCCCATGTCACCGTTCTGGCGTTTTACAGTTTATGTCACAATGTGTTGTGTAGGTTGTGTAGTGCTGCTTTGCACCGTGCGGCGCTGTGTTTGCATTGTAGTGTGTTCTTATAAATTGTGTTGTGTTCTAAGATATTGTGTTGTGTTGCTATACATTGTGTTTTGTTCCTATACATTGTGTATTGTTCCTATACATTGTGTTGTGTTGCTATGCATTGTGTTGTGTTGCGTTCCATTGTCATATGTTGTGTTGTGTTGTCCTGCGTTGTTTTGAATTGTCCACCGTTATGTTGTATCAGTTTGTATTGTATCGTGTTACGTTGTATCTTTGTACGTTTAAGCATTCACTCAGGTGTGTTTCCAGTTGCTGCCTTTTTATTTGTATTTCCACTTTTTAGCAAACCACAATGGCCATCATGCGTTTTTCACTCGTAGCACTGTGGACTAGAAAGGCTCCATAGTGAATGATCACTCCCATAAGAATGGGGAAACTCACAGTCCATGATCTGAATGAGGGTGGTAATGTTTTTCCTCTCCCCTCCCTTCCCCTTCCCTCCCTTTCCATTAAAACGCAAGTCATGGTCTTTTTTGTCGAACGTTGAATAGAACAGTTCATTCTCTAGCTTGTAAGGAATGTATTTATCATACACGAAAGTAATTGCCAGCATCGAAAATTTCATTGATGACAGAAATCTGACCATAGTGAGTAGATATGTATTGTTGGCATCCGTTTGTCTTGAGAGACAATGGTGTTGCCGCCATGGATCAACCAGTTGTGGAGTCGCAGCGCCTGCTGTGTGCCCAAAGGGCCTGATCCTCGAGTGGCAGACTTTATTAAGTTGCTGCAGATGAAGTCTCAGTCATCAGTGTCTGTGGGTGCCGACGCAATTCTTTGCCGTCTGCGACGCCTCCATTCTCACTGGGCCTCTCCTCTGCTCTGCTTGTTTGATGCCAATCTTGATGTTGGACCACATGCCGACCCGGTCTGAAGCTGCAGGGTCGAGGCTGCCTGCCTTCAGGTCATGCTTGTATACGTCCTTGTAGCGTAGATAGCGTAGGCTCCTGTGGGTCTGGAGCCTGTAGCCAGCTCGCTGTACAGCATGTTCTTTGGGATGTGACCGTCGCCCGTATGACTGACATGGCCAAGGCAGTGCAGCCGGTTCTGTGTTAGCATGGCCAACATGTTATGCATTGCTGCCTGGGGCAGAACGTCCTTGTTAGTGATGTGGTCCCGACAAGTCATGCCCAGGAGTCTTCTGAGGCAGCGCAGGTAGAAGGCGTTCAATCTGCGTCACTGTCTACAGTACAGGGTCCCTGCTTCGCTGCCGTTTAGAAGAGTGCTCACCACGCAGGTTCCTCACACTTTCATCTTGGTGACGTTAGCATGGTGTTGTCCCAGACTCTCTTTGCTAGACGGGCCATCGCTGTTGCTCCTTTGCCCTTCGGAGCCCAGGTAGGTAAAGTTGTCGACTTCTTCAAGGGTGTGATCACCGATGGAGGTGCAGGGAATACTGCTGACGTCTTGGCCCTAATGTTTTTTCTTCTTTAGGCTGATTGTGAGGCCGAACTCGGCGTAGGCATCAGTGAAGCAGGTGTTGAGCTGTTGTAGCGCTTTCTCGGTGTGGGCAGTGAGTGAGTGCGTTGTGGTCTACGAACAGCATCTCCCAAAAGTAGACTTTCTGCACCTTCACCTTTGCTCGGAGGAGTGCCTGATGGAAAAGGCTTCCTAGTGTGGAGGAAGATTCTGTCTTCAGACAGTCGGAAGGCATAGCGCAGCATCAGCAAGAAGAAGACGCCGAAAAGTGTTGGAGTGGGCATGCACCCCTGTTTGACATTGCTCTTGATTGGGAAGGGTCAAAAATGAACAGTCATACCGAAAGTGCCATCCCATGTCGTCATGAAAGGATATGGGGAGGGGGGTGGGTGGGGGATCCAATCCAGTGTAGTCGAGTGAAGAGGCCTGACCCACTGACCAAGCCGAGTGACTTGGTCAGGTCAAGTGAGGCAATGAACACTGGTCGTCTCTCTGCTCGTGACACTTCTTTTGTAGCTGCCTCTTGGAGTATACCATGTCAGTCATCGACTTCACAGCTCTGACGCCACACTGGGCCTCTTGGTACACTCATTTGGCGAGTAGCTGCAGCCTGTTGAGGACGACGTGGCCAAAGACTTTGCCAATAATGCTGAGGAGGGATATTCCACGATATTTGTTGCAGTCACTGCGGTTCCCTTTGTTCTCGTATAGCACGATAACGTTTGCATCGTGCATGTCCTGGGGCAGGGTCCCATGCTGACAACACTGCAGCAGAAGCTCATGGAGGGGACTGATTAGAGAACTGGCTTTAATCATTTCTGTCGGGATGCCTTTGCTACCTGGAGCTTTACCACACCTAGCAAACCAATGGCCTTCTGGAGCTACTCAATGGTGGGGAGGGGGGGGGAGGGGTGGCGGGGTCGAGCTCCTTCATGGCTGGCAGAATTGTGGTGTTCTCGATGGCTGTGTGGGTGACTGAGTATTCCCTGGAGCACAGCTCCTGCTAGTGCTCCGCACATTTCTCCATCTGTTTGCTGAAGTCGGTCATAATGAGGGTTGACTGCCAGAACCCAGTATCTCACTTTTTGCCGATTTTGTCTATACTGCACTATCTTTTCCAATGCGATCTTTTGCCTGGTTAACGTTGTTTTGGCCATACGACTTGACAGTGGCTGCACCCTGTGGATTGTCGGTGCCGGGGCTGCGGCAGGGCCGACCGGGCTGTGGCTGTGCACGGGGTGTCGGAAAGAGCGGCGTGGTGCACTGCCTCTGAGGTGGCGCAGAGATTGGGACAGAAAAAAAAAAGTTGTTTTGGCCATTATGTTGATTTTTGATCAGTTATCGATAAAAGCAAAACCCGGTATCTTCAAATGTAGAGGTAGCTTTCCCCTAGAACCCATTTACTATACACGCTATGTTCTACCCAATTTGTATCAGCAGCACTTTTCATACACAGTGACTGCCAGAATCCCGTATCTTAAGCGAAGGGATTCTGGCTGTCAGAAAACACCATTCTTTTGCAGAATCCATCGCCTCTTGAACTTTTCATTTTCTGCCTGTCTTCAGCTGGGGCTTGATTGATGCTTCTACCGCCTTATCTCCTGAGTCCTCCAGCATGTTTTGAAGTCTGATCTTCCTGCTTTTGTATTCCTCCAGGATGGATTTCAGTGGTAGTTTCAGCTTTGCTTGGCGACAGTACAGCGCTATGTCAGTCAGACAGGGTAGGACACCAAGCCATTTCCTTGTGAACTTGTTGATTTTTGGCTTCCATTGCCTCAACTATGCTGGTGCAGATGTATATCATCAGAGGCCACAGGAGTTTTCATATCAGCATGAACTGCCGACACCAGATCTTGTATTTGCCAGGGAGCCCACTAATAATTCTTTTTTGAAAATGTATACTATTAGTGCACTAAAACCCCTTTATGAGTAGCAGTAGTTTTCATTAATACTTAGAAACATACAGACAGAGTCTCTCTCTCTCTCTCTCTCTCTCTCTCTCTCTCTCTCTCTCTCTCTCTCTCTCTCTCTCTCTCTCTCTCTAAGTGATGAAGCACACACACACACACACACACACACACACACACACACACACACACACACACACACACGCACGCACGCACGCACGCACGCACGCACGCACGCACGCACGCACGCACACACACACACACACACACACACACACACACACACACAACCACACACACACACTGTTTTAACCTGTTTAACGTTGTTTTGGCCATGATGTTGATTTTTGATCAGTTATCGATAAAAGCAAAACCCGGTATCTTCAAATGTAGAGGTAGCTTTTCCCTAGAACCCCCATTTACTCTACACGCTATGTTCTACCCAATTTGTATCAGCAGCACTTTTCATACACAGTGACTGCCAGAATCCACACACACACACACACACACACACACACACACACACACACACACACACACCCCTTATCTCCCAACACTCCCGCAGTTCCTCCCTCCCCGCCATCCTTTTTGCCGCGAGTGAGTGGTCTCTGAAGTCACTGTCGTCGGCAGGCATAAAAGACATAGACCAGGTGGACACCTGTTTTCCTCCTCCAACCCCCGCCTCTCCATTTCTCCGCCAATCCACCGTTATCCCCCACCACACACACCCATACCTCCTCCCGCCTTCCACCTCTGCTCATTAAAGAGGTGTAAGGCATCTTTGAACCCCTAACGAACGATAGAAAATGCTCCGTTTTGTGAGTTGATCAACAGGGAACAGGTGCGCGCATGCGTACGCACACACACACACACACACACACACACACACACACACACACACACACACACACACACACACACGCACGCACGCACGCACGCACGCACGCACGCAGCACGCACGCACGCACGCACGCACGCACATTAGCACGCACGCACGCACATTAGCACGCACGCACGCACGCACACACACACACACACACACACACACACACACACACACACACACACACACACACACACACACACGCACACACACGCATTAGCACACACGCACGCACATTAGCACGCACGCACGCACATTAGCACGCACGCACGCACACACACACACACACACACACACACACACACACACACACACACACACACACACACACATATCATGATATAGGATAATTAAAGATTAATATTGTGTGTATGATTTACAAAAAAGGGAGTATTCTAGCAAGAGGAGGTTTTTTTTTAATGCAAATAAGAAAATTTAAATTGTCATTCTTTCAAACTGTCTCATTCAGAGATACATGGTTGTCACTTTGATGAATCGATGTATTTTTCTACGAGACACAAAGGTAAGATATATCAATGTACAACATTGTAGAGTTTAGTACTATTTCTGACAGAATTACAGTTGCTACTATATTGGAGAAAAAGTTTTAAATGTAAAATGTGTTATTCTATCTCTTTTCCATTCCCCCTTACATTAGTGGCCGGAAGTATTAGAGTCACTATGTTACGGTTACTTTTTTCATTGTTTTCCCTGCTGCTACTAATATGCTACATACCAGTTGTACATTAACCAAAGAAATTATCAGCCAATGTACAGTGAAATATACATATATAGCATCTATGATACCAGAGGGATTTGAGAATATAACATACAATGAAACCATATTTAAAACCATTATTGCCAAATTAAACTCTGATTGTAATATACTAGAAATCACTGAAATCAGTTTTCGCATAATCCAAAACAGTTTATGAACATATCTTCACACAAAGTTTCAACATGGCTGAAGATACTGATGGCAGTGTCTATCTTCACCTTGCCTACTCCCTAACTGCATCCTAACTGACACTGACAGTATGGGTTTTCTTGAGGCTTTGGACTCATTAAGCTGGTGATTTGAACTCCTTTGCACTATTGTGCTGTACTATCAACTGTTGACGCACGTATCTGCACCTCGTGTGGTACTTCGAGTTAGAAAACATTTTGTTTCTAATACAGGCAGAATCAATACAACATCAAAGACACGGTAATTCATGTGGCAATGTTTTCTTTCGATTCCTTCGTGGATCATTTCACTGTGTAAACATTATTGATGGGTACACGATGGACTCTGAAAAAGAAAGGGTTAATGGTGACACATTTTTAATCAAATGTTTTAGATGAAATAGAGATAGGAAGTCTACTGAAACTATGATGGTGTTTTTTTTTCTCCATATAACAGCACTTGCATACATATAACTGGTGGTCTTACAGTCTCATAAACGTAGATACATGACTGCCACATTTACTGATTTACAGATCATTGTGAACACAAAAAGCGAAGAACTGCAAGATACACTTGCATATTAATTTGTTAGGTTACCATACATTTTGCAGCCCAAAAAAAACGACCTTTGTGACTACAAAAATCCCACTACAATAAAAAAAAACCGCGATTTAGGCCATTCCATATATTAAAAAGAGACGCATTTCATGTACCACAATGTCCAGTACATCAAAATACGACGTTCTGTGATTACATTCTGAGGAAATGCTTTCTGTAAGAACTTTTGCTAAAACGTGGTATCTTTGAGATACTGGTTTCTGGTTGTCCTCGCTCGTGGTGCTTTAAGTTTGTAAAAACCAAGCATCATCAGTCACTTTGTTCTTATCTCAATAGTTGCATTTCTTTCAGTATGGTTTTGGCAAAACTTGGTGTCTTTGAGATACTGGCTTCCGGTTGTCCTTGATCATGGTACTTTCAGATGTCAAAAATTCAGATTCAGATTCAGATTCAGAAAACTTTATTATCTCTCGTTAGAAGAGAAATTACATTCGTGACCGCTGCCCTAAAAGACATACATATTTATAATTGAAACGTGACACTGAACATTTAAATTACTTGCAAACAGTAAAACATGCGTGTATCAAGCATTTTATGCATGTTTCGAATAGTATTGTTTACACGTTACACAAGAGATAAATGCAAAGTCCAAAAAAGCTTTCAGCAGAAATATATTGATTTACTTTGTGTAAAAGTTTTGAGGCTCTACTTACTAAGTTCTTATGCTACACTAGCTGAAATTTTAAAAGTCGTCTCCTATAAACTATCAGAAAATTCAGATACTTGTTGCTGTCAGTTAACCCTCGATGACATCCTCCAAGATAGACTTAGAGGAGCGATCTTGATAGCGCTGGAGATGAACACTTTCTTAATGCCCTCGTACACGGCGTGGACGTTGCTGCAGTCGGCGGAGATCTTCATAACCTGGTACAGGTTAAGCTACTACTCATTGGCGTATTTGCGGGCGATCCGCTTGGTGTTGCTGAGAGCTTTTTGGAGTGCATCCAATGTCTTTGCAGAGTACTCTCTCTTGTGAACGAAAAGTGTGGTTTGCTTAACAGCAATGGCCAGCTCCAACTCCACGATTCCTGCTTCGGACCAGTCTTCATTGTTCCTCACTCTCTTCCCAAAGGTGTCCAAGGTGGATTGGTAGGTGACATCACAGATGTGGTTCCACCATGATGAAGGGCTTCTGTTGGGCAGTTGTGTAGGGTCTTGTCAATGGCTCTGGCAGTTCATGACTGTGCTGTTTCAAGGACAGCCCTGTCGCATGGAGTGGTGGATTTGCTAGGGCTTGGGCTGAAGACGCACTTTGCTGCCACGCAAGGAGTGGTCAGTGTCACGGCCAGCACTGGTTTAGCTGCAGGTGAAAAGCATGTGGCTGTGCAAGAGTTTTGGGTGATCGTGAAGTCCAGTTGATGCCAGTGAGGGGATCTGGGGTGCCTCCGGGACACTGTGTGGTGGGGATTGGTGGGGAAGAAGGTGTTTGTGATTCAGAGTTCGTGGAAGGAGCAAAGCTGAAATCGCCACTATCCATTCTGAATGAGCTTGCCGATGACAAAGTGGCCAAAGCAGTGGGACCAGCAACTGTGGTCTGTACCCCATCCGGGTTGACGTCTCCGAGCAAAAACAGGAGTTACTTTGCAGGTACCTTTCTGATCAATGTGCTCATAATATATTTATTCACTTGTATATTGATATATGGTTCTAACTCATGAGTATTCTTAAAATATCTGTATTGTATGAATCTATCACTAACAAAACTTATCCAGCCAAATTATTTCATTGAACCACATGTGATTCCAAGGTATATTACTGTTGTCAACAAGAAACGAACGCTTCTTTCAAATTTGGCTGTATATACTCATGAAGCTCAGAAAAGACTGCGAGCGACTACCTAATACAGCAATGATTGATGTGCCTTAATAATTGTCGTGAATTTATTTACATTTTTTCGTACGTGTACCTTAATTTGTTTTTGTTTGATTACATGTATGACCCTCAGAATAGGCCTTGGCCTTACATCTGAATAAACATTTGCATTTGCATTCGCATTCTCTCTCTCTCTCTCTCTCTCTCTCTCTCTCTCTCTCTCTCTGTGTGTCTCTGTGTGTGTGTGTGTGTGTGTGTGTGTGTGTGTGTGAGAGAGAGAGAGAGAGAGAGAGAGAGAGAGAGAGAGAGAGAGAGCGCATGTAGACATGCACTCAAGAAATCAAGTGTCTGTGTTCAAAATGAGTTGCTGTTCACGATTCGTATTAGTCATGACGTCATTTGCATTACCTGATTTTCTACTGGTAATATCAGTGATGTAATAAAACGATACACTTTAGTGAATGTTTTCAGTGCCTGTTTTCTAAAAGTAAAGTATGTAACTCTGGGCAGTAGTGAAGACAGCTCCAAGTGCCTTGCAATTGATTTACCAAGGATACTCTTATGTTAAACTCGTTTTGAATCTGTGTGACTTTGGGTACCAATACAAGATCATCACGAACACCGTGCACTGCAGAATCATGAATGTTACAGAAATTAAGCTGACTTCCCAGGACAAACAGGGCTTTGCATCAGAATTTGCCAGCTGTTCTAGAGCAGACCATGAACATCGTCGACACACAGACTCTGGACCGTTTGACTGCAGTTTACATGATACCCTTCGGGATACTTTACGTATGTATGCATGTAGCACCTGGATATGATAGAGTTGAATATTCTTTTCTGAAAAAAAACATCTGCAACGTCTGTCATTATCTTTGACGGCAATATTCAACATTGCTGGAGAAACAAAAGAATTCCCACTGACTGGAAACATGCCACGATCACTTTACTTCCCAAAAAGAAGGGAATGTTATGCAGCCTGGTGATTGGAGACCTATGTCCTTGTTGACGTCTTTGTACAAGATCTACATGAAGTTAGTGCAAAGTAGGCTTTTTACCCTGGATTGTTTCGACCGGAAGGCTGTCATCAAAACAGAAGGGCTCTATCCCAAGAAACGGCCTTCAAGAACACGTATTCTGCTTGAAAGCCGCAATTGAGAACTTCAAGCATGTATCAAGTCAGTTCTACACTACTTTCGTTGACATCAAGGATGCCTATGGGAGCATTGATCACAGAGTGATGTTGGATGCGATGCAGGGCGCCGGCTACCCCCAGCACATCATCGACGTGACGGCGGATATCTACACCAACTCTACATTCCAGGTGCAGACGGGAGACACGTCCACGCCCAGGATTACCAGGCATCGTGGCATCGTGCAAGGCTGCCCGTGGTCAGCTGTTGTCTTCATTCAGGCGTTGGACCCGTGGATTCGGTGGATGGAGCAGCCGTTCACACACCAGCTTCAATGCCTTCTCCATGTCAGGCATACATGGATGATGTATGTGCCAGTGCTCGCTGTGAGGAGAGCTTACAAGAAATGATAAATAAGACGGAAGCCTTCCCTGCATTACACGGAATGGAAGTGAAACACAGAAAGTGTGCCACCGTTCGTGCACAACGCACAGGAAACAACTGGGCCTCTACAGATGTGACCGAGAACGTCCCACGTGACGCTGCAAGGGGAAGATACTCCGATGTATGGAAAAGATGAGCCATACCAATATCTTGGATTTCAAACAAATCTGACTGGAACTTCTGAGAAAGAGCAACTAGCACAGGCGAGCGAGGAATTCGAAAGAACGCTAGAAAAAATTTCGCTTTCACCTTTACCATTGTGCAAGAAAATTGATGCTGTAAACGTCATGACTTCTTCAAAATTGAGCTTTTATTACAGCAATTCAAAATTCACAGGAAAACTTCTGAAGACTCTGGAAGATAAGATAGTTGATTTTGTTCGCATTCATCTCAAGCTAACTCTTCTACCAATCGAGCGTACATGTTCCTTCCCCGAAAACAAGGCGGCCTTGGTCTGTTGAAACCAAGTACCATGTACTACGCCAAACGCATCTCATCCTGATCTCTGTTCTGAACAGTGATGACCAATATGTCAGAATGGTAGCGCGCAACAGTTTCCATCTCCACATGGAAAAGAGAAAAGGCGCCTCACGCAGATCCGCTGGTCACGTTCTTCCTTCGTTGAGCTCCATGAGCTGTGTGTGCGACTGGATCTAAGGCTGGAATTCGATACAAACAGCGACAGTTTCGGAGTAGTACTCCCAGCTTCTGAGGATGGAGTAGTTCAAATGCGCTACAGTAATTCTAAACAATTGTACAGCGCAATCAAAAGAATGCAAATGGACAAAGGTACGCACCATTTTCAGCAGCTGCAACAAAAAGGGAGAATCATCCGGGTTGCAATTCCGGATGCGGAATGACCCACTCCATGGGACACCTCGCCAACACCAACGTCAATGACCAAATAACCAGGTTCATCAGCAAGGGACGTCTACAGCTGCTGGAGACCAATGCAGTGAACAACATCTACTATCCTGATACTTACCGGAGAGAGTGTGCTTTGTGCGGGTTTCGTTCTGACACAAACTCCCATGCCTTGAATGGATGTCGTCAACTGAGGGGCCTCTACACACAAAGACACGACAGATGCGTTGAGATCATCAGAAAGGAGCTACAGAAAAATGCATTGCGACGGATTTTGTGGATGTTTTTTCAAAATAGGCCTGTCTCTATAAACGGTGTTGAAGATCTACCAAGGCTGAAACCTGATCTATGCTTCATCGACCATCGAAACTCGGTGGCATTTGTCATCGAGGTTTCAAACCCATTTGACACATTCATACAAACATGCTGTGAGGGCAAATTTCAAAAGTACATGCCTCTTTGCTATGCTCTTAGTGATGCCGGATTTAGCACGAAAGTGGTTGTTCTTGTAATAGGTTCACTAGGCATAGTTCATAAAAGAGTGGTTTCAGGACTTTCAATGTTAGGACTGCCCATAAGAAAATGTAAACAACTCGCAAAATACTTGAGCATGTTTGTCATGATTGGGTCTAGGCGTGTTCGGTCAAGGCGGAATCACCTCATTAACCAGCATTGAAACTGACAGATGTTGACTTTCAAACTGTGCTTTAAATAGTATCAGCTGACTAAAGCACTGGCAGACAAAGAATTGGAGCCAGCCAGAGCGAGAAAGGACGTGGGGACAGAGAGAGAAAGAGGGGGGGGGGGGGGGGGGGGGGGGGGGGGGGGGGGGGGGGGGGGGGGGGGGAGAGAGAGAGAGAGAGAGAGAGAGAGAGAGAGAGAGAGAGAGAGAGAGAGAGTATGTGAAAGATAACGTTTATCGATGCGCCTGCAATCTGGACTACTGTGCTTGTTATTGATTTGACAAGTTGATGCATTCAAGTAATTGATATGTATGTATGTGTGTATGTATGTATGTACGTACATACATACGTATGTATGTATGTATGAACGTTGTATGTGTGTGCGCGCGCGCGCGCGCGCGCGCGCGCGCGCGCGCGCGTGTGTGTGTGTGTGTGTGTGTGTGTGTGTGTGTGTGTGTGTGTGTACATATAGGTAGAAATAGATCGATATGTGCATACATACATTATACATTATATATGTGTGTGTATGCATGCATGTATTGTGTATGTACGTGTGTATGAATGTATGCATGTATTATGTATGTCCTTCTCTATAGCTACAGGCATAAGTATTTCAGAAGACTGTGCAGTTTCTGTTCAGCTGCAGTAATCACCAAAATCAATAACCACTCTGAAGATCACCGCTTGTGGCAGCTGTCACTCAGTACCTTACTCTTTCTATTGCAATACTAACGCTTGACGACATTACTCCATTCATAGGACAGTGCTGTACTAACAAAATGGCACTTAGTCATACAGAATAACTTGGAAATCTAAAACACGTATTACAACTGTTCTGAACTTGCTGCCAGTTAAACAATACAGGTAAAAATTAATGGCACTGTTGCAGTACCACAGGATGTGACCGGCTGAATATAAAACGTCATTTTGTCCATACTGAATCGGGTCATTCCAGTCAACGTACTTAGATGTAATTGTATTCATTTGTATTGGCGTTGTCAGGAGAATGAAACACATGCTTGTAGCAATCAGGGTGATAGTCAGTGAACTGGCTTTTTGTTGCCTGGAACCCCGAGTGGCTTGCTGTACAGGAAGACGTGTTCCAGTTCTGACAGATCTGACAAGAGTCCATAGAAGAAGACTGTTGCTGACTACCAACAACACGAAGGGTACAAAACAGTTCAGAGCCAAGTCTATCCAAGGCCAAATTTCGAAATAAAAATGTCCATATTTTTTGGAAACAGAATCAGCACAACACACCCAAGAACAAG
>JADBJO010001782.1:97500-105000 GCA_016801955.1 Conus betulinus | reverse complement strand
TCCATCCAGCGGACGTAGTTATACGAGCTGGCGATACACACAGATCTGCCTTCAAGAGAGATTGCATTGGTTCTTTCATGCACCTAGTGAAGGGTTTTTTATATTTATGATATACTTTTATCCCATTTTCTTTTACCTTAGATCCCCCCCTCCCCTTTTTTTTTCAATTTCAAATCTTTGCCAAATCATTACTATAATAACGGAAAAGTTGTTATCCTGCACGTGGTTCCCCCACTGCTTAATTGTGTATATATGTATAGTCAGTAGTATGTCTTCGGGCTTTTTTGTTTAAGTGCTCAACCATGTGGGAGCAGCTAAAACGATAATTAAAAGTAAATCTTAAAATCTGGGACTACAAAATTGTTTTTGAGGTCCTTCCTTCCTCTCTTCAGATACCATGCCAATCCCCTTCTATTGACCTCAGTTATATATACATATATGTTTTTGAATTGTGAGTTGTAGCTCTCTTGGGTTGTGTTGCACGTGTTGTGCAAGGGGGGGGCCCTGTAAAGGTTGTAAGGCTTTCTTTATTAAGTATTATTGTGTATGAGGGGTCCTATCAGGGTTGCTATTTTATATTTGTTGATAAAAATGTGCTTTGTGCCTGCAATTGTCTACGAGTTTCAAGTCTTGCGTTCAATGTTGCCATACTAGGTTTGCATACAATCATCCACTTTTCTGTTATGCACAGATTACATCTTTTTGTGCTATTATTGTATGCTGCTGCTTTTCAGATTATTTTCCATGTGATGTTAAAATCTGTATTTGTTTTCTTAAGATCCCATACATGATTACTTAATTCTGTTTGGTGTTTGTATTTTTCATTCTTGAAAGATTGTTTGTGACTGGCGTACCTAACTTTGAATTTGTTTTCTGTAAGTCCTATGTATGTCTCTTTGCCGCTTTTCGTTGTCACAGTGGCTGGTATACGATGTTATCAGAGAGGGCATTGGTTGTTCAGACGGCATTTTCTTTTTGGTTGTGCAATTGCAAGTTTTCCGTTTGTCACCCTCGTTTTTGACGTTGGTTTTCCTTTTATTTGAAGCATCAATTATTTTTTTGTAGATTTGGCATACAAGAATAGATAGTTTGATAGTATTCCTATTGAATATTTTTAAAACTTTATGGTCTTTCTGGAACGATTCTGTTAATATTTTAAGAATTTTATGCCAATGTTAGATTTCACCCTACCATCATATGGTGGGTTGTACCAGGTTGGTTATTTTCCTCTTTCTGTTCTTCTTCCTGCTTCCAGTGGTACCTTCAGGTTCATATTTCAACTTGTAGTTGTATCCACTTTTCAACAGTGCTTCTTGGTAGTCTGTTGCTGCATCGTTTGATATTTCTTCTTCGTTGCAAGAAAGGCTGGATAACCTCTTTTTATCCCTTGTGGTATAGTTTTTATGATTGTTGGTGGGTGGTTGCTCATGGAATTTATATATAATGGTGTATCATTAGGTTTTTTGTATGGTCTGTATTGGTTTTTGTTTAAGTCTAATGTTATATCCAAGTAGTTGACTACTTTTTTGTTGGCTTCTATTGTAATTTTTAAGTTGTGGTTTTGAAACAATTTGCATGGTTCTTTCTTTTTTATTCTCTACCTCTCTAGGTGTGTTCCCAGTACTGCCAATCCGTCGTCTCTGTACAGCCCAACTTTGTGCCTAAGTAGTTTCTGCATTTTTGACAATAGTAACAGGCCCACTATCTCACATGTTTATGCACCATCGTATGAATCCATTGTAATGACAGAAACATATGGTATCAACTCATAGAAATCTCCACCAGTTATTGAAGAAATGAGGAGTTTTGAGGAAAGATTGAAAAGTATGATTTCCACCATTAAATTTAGGAAAATAAACAGCAACTTCCAAAAATCTCTTAGCAGCAATATAAAAGATATAATGCATGATAAAAAAATTGTCAAAGCAGACAAAAACTAGTATTTTTTTTATAAAAATGGAAGTAAAAGATTACGAGCAGCTCCTCAGTCAGTAAAAACATCCAAAAGAATTATTTTTAAAAAAAAAAAAAGCTGAAGATAAAATATGTACTACCATCAGAGAAAAAGAAAGGAAACTGGTGGAATGCATAGAACTAAGTGATAGAATAGAAACCACGGCAAAAAGAGAAGCATTCATAACACTCAAAGATCACAAACCTAATTTTCAAAACAACCCCACATGTAGACTGATCAACCCCACAAAGTCTGAACTAGGAAGAGTAAGCAAAGCAAATTCTAGAGAAAAAAAAATAGTAGCTGACGTCAAATCAAGTTTTGAACTGAATCTTTGGAAAAATACATATGAGGTGGTGCAATGGTTCCAAAAATTAAACAAACAACAACAAAAAAAAAAAACAGAACAACCTTTATCGCATTCGACATTGTGGATTTTTACCCATCCATCAATGAAGAATTGCTCAGAAAAGCTTTAGAACTTACTACTAAATAAACCGAGATAACAAATTCAGAATTGGAAATCATATTCCACGCCAAAAAAAAAAAAAAAAAAAAAAAAAAACTCTATTGTATAATGAAAAGGAGCCTTACGTGAAAAAAAAACGGATTCCACTTTTGACGTTACAATGGATTCATACGATGGTGCAGAAACATGTGAGATAGTGAGCCTGTTACTATTGTCAAAAATGCAGAAACTACTTGGGCACAAAGTTGGGCTGTACAGAGACGACGGATTGGCAGCACTGGACAACACACCTAGAGAGGTATAGAATAAAAAGAAAGAACTATGCAAATTGTTTCAAACCACAACTGAAAAATTACAATAGAAGCTAACAAAAAAGTAGTCAAGTTCTTGGATATAACATTAGGGAGGAAACTCACTCACTAATATAACTCCTGGTCAGATACCGGTATTTCGAAACCTGATTGTTTGTCCTCAGTGACCGCGAAAAGTGGTAATTTGACTCCTCTGTCTTTTCGGTTTTAAGAAGAATGCTATCCCAGAAAAAGGCTGGTGTGCAAAACCGTAGTATGTTTGTTGAGTTTTCAAAAAAAAAAACCAAAGGCGCCATCTAAGAAGCATAAAAAGGATAAACTTTTTAAGACACAAATGCTGAGGGCCAGTTCTTGGAATGAATCCACAAGGGACTAAATTAAAATGAACTAATAAATTCCAAGGATAAGTAACCGAGCACCACTCCAGCAACTTATAGAGCAGCGTGGTGTTGCAATAACTGCAAAAAATTCAATTATAAACAAAGCTTGCTCTTATGTCTTAGATTGAAGAAATCGGGGGAAATAAGCATTCATATATGTTGTGGTAGATAATTCTGCCTAACAATATGTGCTTGAGAGGGCACACACACACACACACACACACACACACACACACACACACACACACACACACATACGCACACACATGGAAGGGCACACGTGCATACACATCCGCACATGCGTATATTCCAACGCATGAAGAACACACACACACACACACACACACACACACACACACACACACACACACACATATGTGCTCATGCATATGCAGATCCGTGCTTATGCTCGCACGTCAGGGTATGGGGGGGTCGGTGTTGTCGGTGTTTTTTTTTTACGTGTTCGCTGTCTGCCATCACGTGCGGTCAGTGTTTTTTCATGTGTTTTTTGATTTCTGCTCCCTGATAGGAACTTCCATTTGTGTCTGCAATTGTTAACCATTTCTATCCTAGTGTTTAGGGTTGCTAATTTTGGTTTGCATAGGATCATATATTTTCTGTTAGGCAAAAATACATCTTTTTGAAATGTTATTGTATGATGCAGCTCTTTTTAAGATTTTCCAGGATATGTTGTAATCTATTTTTTTATCTTTGAGTTTCCAAATATATTACTCAATTCTGTTTGATTTTTGTATCTTTCTTTGTTAAATGACTGTTTATGATTTGCATATCTAGTTTTAAACTGGTTTTCAGTGATACCTATATATGTTTCTTCAGTGTTCTCTGATTTTACAGTGGCTTGGTATACAATATTGCTGTGGAGGCATTTATTGTTTAGAGGGCACTGTTGTTTCTTGGTACAGTTGCAAGATTTCCTTTCTTCACCCTCGTTTGTCTCTGCACTGCTTTTCGTTTTGTTGGTTGAATCAATGATGTTTTTGAGATTCGGCATACAGTATGATAATTTGATGTTGTGCCTGTTAAATATCTTAAACAGCTTGTGCTCTTTTGGGAAAGAAGATGTCAGAATTTTAAAGAATTCTTTCCCAACGTTTGTTTTTAACTCTTCCATCGTATGGGGGGTTGTACCATATGATTTTTTCCTTTTCCTGTTCTTCTTGTGTCTGCTCATATCATTTCCTGGGTCATAGTGTAATTTGTGTAGCCACTTTGGTGTAACGCTTCTTGGTAACTGCAGTGTTGTTGGTATTCAGCTGCAGTGTTGTTAAATACTGTTTCATTACATGACAGATTAGATAATCTCTTTGTTTATGCCTCTAGGTATCGTTTTGAGTATGGAAGGTGGGTGATTACTTTTGATATTTACATAGACAGGTGTGTCATTTGGTTTTTTGTATGGTTTAAATGTATGTTGGTTGAGGTCTAACGTGATGTCTAAATAATTCACTATCTTTTTTTTTGTAGCTTCTGTGGTGATTTTTAAAATTTTGGTCGTGGAAGATTTTGCACAATTCTTTTTTTGAATTTTTCAATGTTCTGAATTAGGGGAAAATCCAGTAAAAACATTTTAGAGAAAACCATAAAAAAACATAAGAAAACATAAGAGAACACCCGAATTCAACCTCTGGAAAATACATATGAAGTTATACAATGGTTTAAAAACCTCAACAAGCAAGAAAACACAGTCTTTATAACATTTGATGTAGTAGATTTTTATCCATCTATAGATGAAGAGCTGCTCGCCAAAGCTATAAAATTTGCCAACAAATACACTGAAATATCAGGGTTAGAAATGGAAATCATTTTCCATACAAAGAAAACTTTACTCCACAGCAAAAAAACGAGACTTGGACCAAGAACACCAGGAAAAAAGTTCAACTTTTGATGTCACTATGGGATCGTATGATGGTGCCGAAACCTGCGAACTTGTCGGACTATTCATGCTATCTAACATTCAAAATAAACTTGGAAACAAATTGGACTGTACAGAGATGATGGCCTCGCTGCACTGAGTGATAGCCCTAGAAACATTGAAAATAAGAAAAAAAAAAGAATTGTGCAAAATCTTCCACGACCAAAATTTAAAAATCACCACAGAAGCTAAAAAAGATAGTGTGAATTATTTAGACATCACGTTAGACCTCAACCAACATACATTTAAAACCATACAAAAAAACAAATGACACACCTGTCTATGTAAATATCAAAAGTAATCACCCCCTTCCATACTCAAAACGATACCTAGAGGCAGAGGCAAACAAGAGATTATCTAATCTGTCATGTAATGAAACAGTATTTAACACACTGCAGCTGAATACCAAGAAGCGTTACACCAAAGTGGCTACAACTACAAATTACACTATGACCCAGGAAATGATATGAGCAGACACAAGAAGAACAGGAAAAGGAAAATCATATGGTACAACCCCCCATACGATGGAAGAGTTAAAACAAACGTTGGGAAAGAATTCTTTAAAATTCTGACATCTTCTTTCCCAAAAGAGCACAAAGCTGTTTAAGATATTTAACAGGCACAACATCAAATTATCATACTCATGTATGCCGAATCTCAAAAACATCATTGATTCAACCAACAAAAACGAAAAGCAGTGCAGAGACAAACGAGGGTGAAGAAAGGAAATCTTGCAACTGTACCAAGAAACAACAGTGCCCTCTAAACAATAAATGCCTCCACAGCAATATTGTATACCAAGCCCTGTAAAATCAGAGAACACTGAAGAAACATATATAGGTATCACTGAAAACCAGTTTTAAAACTAGATATGCAAATCATAAACAGTCATTTAACAAAGAAAGATACAAAAATCAAACAGAATTGAGTAAATATATATTTGGAAACTCAAAGATAAAAAAATAGACTACAACATATCCTGGAAAATCTTAAAAAGAGCTGCATCATACAATAACATTTCAAAAAGATGTAATTTATGCCTAACAGAAAAATATATGATCCTATGCAAACCAAAATTAGCAACCCTAAACACTAGGATAGAAATGGTTAACAATTGCAGACACAAATGGAAGTTCCTATCAGGGAGCAGAAATCAAAAACACATGAAAAAAACACTGACCGCACGTGATGGCAGACAGCGAACACGTATAAAAAAAACACCCGACAACACCGACCCCCATACCCTGACGACTGCACCAGCAAGAAACAGCGCTGTAGCAATTATTATATATATATATATATATATATATATATATATATATATATATATATATATATATGTGTGTGTGTGTGTGTGTGTGTGTGTGTGTGTGTGATCTCCCTTGCATCCTTAAATGGATCCTCAAGCATAGGCTCAAAGATTGTCTGTTACATTTTATACTGTTTGCGTAATGTTTCTAGTTTTCAACAACTTTTTTTCCTCTCCACACTTCCGTTTTCTTTAATTCTACTACCTTTCACTGGCTGCTTTGGGGGTGCTGTTGGATTCTTTTTCGAACCCTTGGCGGTCGGAACACCACAGAATTATGGACTGTGGTGTGTCTCTATCTGACGCCAAGAGCTCAGACACAATCAGTCGTGTTCTCCCTGATGAGTCTGATCCAGCGGATGAAAGGCCTCGGAGCAGGCGATACATATAGATCTGCCTTCGAGAGGGATTGCGATAGTTTCCTCCTCATGCAGCTAGTGAAGAGTTTTCATGTTTATGATATACATTTTCCCATTTACTTCTTATATAGCTTGTAGGGCCCTGCTTGCACGTGCGTATTGACTGCACGTGTTTTCTGTGTATCGGGTGAAACGTTCAGGGTGCGTTTTTGCGACAACGATTTCCATTTGTGCCTGCAGTTGTTTACTATTTCAGTTTTGGTATTTTAGGGTTGCTAAGTATGGTTTACATAGTATTAACCATTTTTCAGTTAGGCATAGGTTGCATCTTTTTGAAATATTATTGTATGGTGAAGCTCTTTTTATGATTTTCCAAGATATATTGTAGTTTATTTTTTTGTCTTTAAGTCTCCAAATGTATTTGCTCAGTTCTGTTTGGTTTTTGTATTTTACTTTATTATTAATGACTGTTTATGGTTTGCATATCTGGTTTTGAAGTGGTTTTCCGTAATCCCTATATATATGTTTCTTTTTCATGTTCTGATGTCACAGTGGCCTGGTATACAATATTATTATAGAGGCATTTGTTGCTTAAGGGGCACTGTTCTTTTTTTAGTGCAGTTGCAAGATTTTCCTTTCTTCACCCTTCTTTGCTGTGTTGGTTTTCATTTTGTTAGATGAATCAATTACATTTTTCAGGTTGGGCATACATGAATATGATAGTTTGATAGTGTTTTTGTTGAATATTTTTGACAGTTTGTGTTCTTTTGGAAACGATGTTGTTA
>JADBJO010001782.1:75000-92500 GCA_016801955.1 Conus betulinus | reverse complement strand
GGAACCATACTTCTGCCCCATAGGTTGATATTGGAGTTACTAACGCCTCATATTATTTGAATATTGTATTTATACTCAATTTCGTATTTCTAAAGGACCTGTGCAGAGTATCAATGCTTTGCTCGCTTGTTTACCTAAGTGTTCCTGTGCTTTCAATATGCTTCCATTCTTCTGGAAGAAAATTTCCAAATATTTGTATTCGTCAGGCGTTTGAATTATGTTTTCACCCCAGCAAAAATAGATTGGTGCTTTGGTGCTTGATTTTGTAAAAATAACAACTTTTTTTCTGTTTATTCTTAATCCCAAACACTGGCAACAGCCATGTGAATTATGTAGTTTTTGTCTGAGACCAGTTTTTTTTAAGAGAAAGAATGATTAGATCATCTGCATAAAACAAATATCGAATCTTACAAGCAGTCAAGTCATCAAAGTTGGGTGAATCATTACTATACATTCACCCTACGATGCCATTTTTGAACAAATTGAACTGAAGTAGGGCTGAGCACATTTCCTTGATGTATTACCTCACGAACAATTATTTCTTTACTGAAAAGGCCATGTGATCTTGTTTGTATGGTAGTATTTGTATACGCATGTTTAATTATATCAAAACAGTTTCCGTCGTTATACTTATTTTGTTCAATTTTAACAGCATTGCATCATGCCATACATTATCAAATGTCTTTTTTCAAAATCGACCCAGCATCCATATAATCTGCCATTTATAATTATTTAATACTTCATTTGTGATTTTCTAAAGATAATAATGTGATCAATTATTCTGTGATTCTTTCGAAAGCCTGTCTCTTTTTTTCTGACAAAAAATTGATTTTGTTCAAGGTAATCCGTCATGCTATTATTGATGATCGTACAAAACACTTTCCCCAATGTATTGGTAAGTGCTATTCCCCGATGATTGTTTGGATCTCCTAGATGATCATTCTTGTACAACGGAATATTCAAACCTCTTTTTTTCCCACCAATCTGAAATAAACTCCTCTCTTAAAAATAAGGTTAAACATTTTTTAATGATGTGTATGATTATTGGAAGACTAGTTTTAATCATCTCGTTAGTTATGCCATCCGTTCCTGGTGATGGTTGTTTGTTTGTTTTGTTTTGTTTGTTTGTTTTGGCGCAGGCAAGCTTTTTAAAAAAATCATCAGATAATTTAGGCAAATTGATATTTGATAGCATAGTATAGTTCATTTATTTATTTTTTTTAGTTCAACATCTACGTTTTGTGTGTGTGTTCTTTTCTACATTTCACTTCTTTCACGACGATTTTATCAAGCTGTGAAATCCATTTTGAAGCATTTAATTGCTGAAAACAGTTGGTATTTTCACTAATGTTTTTTTTTTAACGTGCTCTTTGGATCTTTGTAAAGAGATTCATTAATCTCATTGAGAAGAAAACTGACGTTTTTTTCCATTCATTTACTATCAATTTTGTGTTTGGGATAATACTCTTGACATGGACATTTATTTTTAGGTTGGCCTATTTAATGCATTCAATATGGATCTGAGATCTTTCCTGTGTTCATAGCATTCTCTATCAGACCATTTCTTTTTTTTTTTTTTTTTTTTTTTTAATGGCGAATCTTCGCTCTCTTCTGAAGACTGATACTGGCCGCTGACGACAGCATATGTGTAAAGTCATTGACAACGTGAACAATGAGAAATAGGGTTTGATTTTCAACATATCTATCCAAATTGTGTTACACTTGGAGAATTTGTACCTCTATCCGTGGCATTGTTAACGCTTCGTCTGATGATGTTTCCAAAACAAATATCGATCACATTTGTCCTTTGAGCTTAGCCATTCGTTATGTAAAGTTTGTAAGGACATATTATTCGTTTTCATTTTTGATGTAAGATCAAAAAATAGAATTTTTAGTTCGACAGGACAATGGTCTGACATTGCTATAAGGGGATAAACTGTCATACTTAATATTGCTTTTTTCATGTTATTAGAACAGATAACGCAATCAACAACATTTTGTTTGTGGCCAGTAAAATGACCATATAAATCACCTAATGTTCTTCCATTTAGAATACATTAATTATTTCAAAGACACATGGATACAAGTCTTCTTCAGCTTTTCGAACACATTTGTCCATAGAGTTTCTGTCGCAAATGGTTTCAAAGACATAACCATTCAGTATGTGATATCTATTATTTCATATTCCATTTGGTTATAATCAGGGATGTTTCTAGTTCTTGCGTTGAAATTACCACATATTATTACGTTTCCCTGTCGAGCATTTTTTTTTTTTTATTCTTTCTTCCAGTTTATTCCATGTATCTAAAATATGCTCTTTTCCGAATGAAGATGTTTCAGAAGGAATGTACACACAACCAATAAAAGTTTTTTGTTTGTTTTGTTAGCAATACTTCCCACTATCAACCACACAATGTCACTGTTACTGTTTGGTAGAACGGTAATATTTTGTCGCAAATATTCCTTGATATATACTGATACTCCACCAGAGGGACCTTAGTGCCTTTTTTTTCGCTTTGGGCGTACATAATGAAGTCCAAGTGCAACAGTTGGAATGGACAGATTTCTAGCAGTATCTTTATCAGGGTGAGTTTCCTGTAATAGAAGAATTTCATATAGATGAAAATAACTTACCACAGTATCTTCTGTTAATTCATTTGTTGCAAGGCCATCAATTATATCTTTGTACCCCTTAAGGTTCCATGATATATATCTCTTCGTTATTATATTTTACATGTTTAACTGGATGATACTAACGATGATAACAATGATAACACCAATACTTAAATTAAAGAACAGAAAAAAAGATACGTATGAAATATGTGGTGGAAAACAGGAAACTTGAACACCTAAATCAGCTTGTCAGGTAAATGTTTGTACAAAATCAGTACCATGATAATGGTCCATTTGTTCATCGTTGTGGAACCATTTTCCTTTGACACGCTGTCTAAAATCGTAGTCACTGTGGGTCATTCTGTCTCTATTGTGGGGAATGCAGTCGTATTGCCCGTGGAGACCTAGTTGTGATTCTGTTTCGTAGTCATTCTGATGGACAGTGTTCTGCTCCTGCGTGGGAAATATGTCGTGGTCTCCAGATGTCCGGTTGGTTGTTGCACTTGCTGCCATGAGTAGTTCTGTTCGGAAAGGAATTGTTTCCACTGTAGAAAGGAGGTGGCCTGTTCAGTTGCCTTTCACTGGTATGGTTTTCTCTGTAGTCATATTTGTTGCCAAACTGTTGGGTATATCTGGCACTGAACTGAGGCCGCCGGTTCTTACGATTTCCCGTTCTTTGTTTAGTGGTTGTTTCCAACGAACTTTTTTGTTGGTCGTTTTTCCCAGAACATACAGTCAAACATTCGACCAACGTTGCCGGCAAGTATGCTTGCTCCTTTCCTATTTGGATGAACTTCATCTTGTGGATGTAAGTCAGCTCGCAGATTTTCATGACCAAGGAAGCAAATGTTTGGCATGTCATGTAACTTCAGCAAGTCGGCTTTGTGATTTAGTTCTTCTGATTTTGTTGCTGACTTTGCTGATGACAACCTTTGAGTCTGGGTAGATCTCTTGTAACTTTAACACAGTTGGGGCAAAATCCTTGGCGACTGTTTCAGCACTGTTCTCTTTCAGGTCGTTGATGTCCGTGTGAAGCAGTATGGCGTCTGGACTCTGGTCTGTGTTCCTGTAAGTTTTTGTTGTTTGTTTGTTTTACTCTGATCTGTGTTCCTGTAAGTTTTGTCTTTTGTTGGTTTTTTTTCACACTGGTCTGTGTTCCTGTAAGTTTTGTTGTTGTGGTGGTTGTTGTTGTTGTTGTTGGTGTTGTGTTGTTTTACTCTGGTCTGTGCTCCTGTAAGATTTTTTTTGTTGTTGTTTTCATTTACTCCGGGTCTGTGTTCCTGTAAGGGTTGGGGGGGGGGGGGGGGGGGGGGGGGTCTTACTGTGGTCTGTGTTCCTGTAAGGGTTTTTTTTTTTTTTTTTTTTTGAAATATTTACACTTTGTGTATTTCTCTTTGTAACATTTAACCCATATGAAAGATCTGATTTGGTGGCATCCGCATCTCTCATGGTGGGATCATGATAAATGATGATTTGGGGGAGCTGGCTTTGTTCATGATGCCCTTCCTGCGACATGGCATTGCTGTGATCTGAGGTAGTTGTTTCACTGTCTGAGTCACTGCTCTCATCATCCACTGGCGTATTTGGCCAGCTGTTCTTTACCTTTGAGCCTTGGTTTTTTTATCATTTCTGTGAGTTGTCCATGTGTCCACAATGGTTGGGATTATGCTTCTTATTCATAATTTTGCTCTTTGCCGCATGTTTCTTGCTGTCTTTGTGTGTGTGTGTGTGTGGGGGGGGGGGGGGGGGGGGGCATCATCACAAGTATGGCGTTTTGCTGATGTGTCTTTGTGGTGGTGACATTTGAGGTGTCTGAGGCTCTGCTGGTTGTCACCTGGGAGTTTGAAGTGTTTGGAGTGTGTAAAGGCTCTGATGTCTCGACGGTCAGCTGCGTATGCTTATAAACATGGTTTGTGGGGGGGCCAGGAGTGAAGACATCCTGTCTGCTGTTTTTCAAAGGAGTGGCCAGAACTCTGGATTCTCTATTGTTGCTTGAGGGGGTCAGAGAGTCATGTGGGGTGGTGTTCTTCCCCAAAATCGATTTCAGTGAAGACTTCAGTGTTGTAGAGAATTGTTCGTTCTCTTAGTCTATCTGTGTTGAAGTCCCTGTTGTATTCGTCCACTGTATCGAAAAAGTGTGTGTGTGTGTGTGTGTGTGTGTGTGTGTGTGTGTGTGTGAGAGAGAGAGAGAGAGAGAGAGAGAGAGAGAGAGTGTGAGTGTGTGTGTGTGTGTGTGTGCCCTTGACTGTTGTATGTATTGTCAATTTTGTTATCTCCCTCCCTCTTAGTTCCCTGAGGATTGTTTCAGCAATGTGACAGGATCTAGTCACGTGGCCATACCAACGTCGGTGTCCGTTCTTAACTGACGTCAGTAAAACTCCGTGTGATCCTCTGTGCTGTTTGATTGATGGCTTGACACACTTGTTCATTGGTAATTTAGTCAGCATGTCTGGTGTTTAGTAGCTTGCAGTAACACCTCATTTCCATATCTTGATGTCCTCCTTTCGCACTCGCTGTGAGGGTCCACGCTGTGCAGGCATACAGGAAGAAAAAGCACACTAATGCTTGTGCATCGTGGAGATCTTATCATTTCATTTTATGTTCAATCTGGAGATCAAGAGAGAGAGAGAGAACGAGTGTGTGTGTGTGTGTGTGTGTGTGTGTGTGTGTGTGTGTGTGTGTGTGTGTGTGTGTGTGTGCGTGCGTGCGTGTGTGCGCGCGCGTATATGTGTATGTGTGTGTGTGCGTGTGTGTGTGTGTGTGTGTGTGTGTGTGTGTGTTTGTGCGCGCGCGCGCGCGCCCTTGATGTGACCACGGCGCCGTGTTACATCGTTTTGCTGTCTTCCCTGTTAAAGACTGGCGAAGGCCAATGACTGCTCTGTTGTTGGTCCAGCTGTGTGCTTGACTTGAGCCCTTGAGGAGACTAGGGACCAGCCCCCCCCCCCCCCCCCCCCCCCCCCCCATCTCCCCAAGCGCCCATGTCGCCGTGCTAAGTGTTGTGCTGGTGTCACTGCTGTGTGCCACACAACTGTCTCAGTGGTGTGTCCCATGCTCTACAGACTGGGAGTTCCACACGGATCGACCCGTTCAGCTTCAGGGGAGGTGATGAGCACCCACCCCTTTGAGTTCTACAGTGCTTCAACAGAAGAGTCCCATCGGGGCGATCCGCTTCACCCCGTGTTGTATTGTGCATCGTAGGTGACATGTGGTGTAAGCCAATCGTTCCAGTCTGTGCTGTACATATAGCCATCGCACTCACACTCTGCCCCACACCTTGTGCATGGACAACTGATTCAGAACTTTGGCTCTTAGTCCAGGACATCTCTTCAGTCCCCAGCCATGCCATCCAACACCATGACTGCATTGCTTTAGAACGTGTGTGAAAAGATGAAATGTGTGCCATAGGGGTGACTTTACCTGCTTTATGTATTGATTGATTTACTTATCAATTTCTTATTAGTGAAATCATCATCTGCTCCTTTCAGCATATTAAAGATCACACTGAGTCTGTTGTAATTGTCTTCATCTTTTCCTTCTTGCTTCACGCTGTCCGCCTTTCAATGAACTGGCTCATCTCTTCGCATTGAAATGCATTTTGCGAGGATTTGTCTATCTTCTGTGGATGTAGCCTCTCTAATCTCGGGGTTTCTCTCGCTATTCTGTGATCTCTATCTGTCGTAGACTTCGTGGGAACAGGGGGTGGAGCGGGTGGCTGCCCTATCACAGGCCTGGCAACGTGACCTGGCCCACAATACTGGTGGAATCGTGACGTCGAGCTGAGCTTTGCTTGTGCTACATTGTGTAATTATTTCTCTGTTTTGGCAGGTAGTTCTACAATATCGCCATAGTGTTTGTTGGTGCGATCTGAGGACAGCAACAGATGAAAAGCGTTTGGGAAGCTTTGGTTGAACCCTGTGTCTTTTCAGTTGTGAGTTTTCTTCTTAACATGTCCCCAGTAGAACGATGATGTTACTGTTATATCCTAGGACTCGATTGCTTGACTATATCGTAAAGATGATGCACAGATTGCCTGTCATTTGGCCTTGATTTTTTTTCAGTCACTGAGTGTACTTTATCTGCTACAGACGCCGTGTCTAAACATCAGTGATTCTCTGATTGAGTTTGGGAGGCCTTTGATGTGTGCATGGTTTTCAGGAATGGTTCTTGTGCTTGGCCCTAAGAAAGTGGCCTCCGTGTATCTACTATTTTTCGTGACTGTGCATATCCATTTACGATATTCTTTTCTCGACATTTCCTCTAAACTGTCGACGATTCGCATCAATTATAAACGTAACTATTGTTTTAATCAAAAGCAATAGTCCCCCAAAGGGAAGAAAATATAATATAAAATCACAGTGCCACTCTTCTTATATTTTGGCCACGTGGCCTTTTTCAGAGAAAAAAAAAAACAGTACAACTACGTGATGTCCATCTTTGGCAACTGGTCAGAGCAAATAAAAAGATTCAATTGTTTGTTTGCTAAATAGATTAAGTGTTTCAGGAATCATACATGTTTTACAGGTTTGCGTGAACAGGTTTTACAGGTTTGCATTAACAAACATGTTTAACGAGTAGCTAGTTGCTTCTTTAGAAAGAAGCTTTCCTCGCACGTTATGACCAACAACAACAACAACAACAACAAACAAACAAATAAACAAACAAAAAACAAACGAAGAGAAAGTCAGTGTCAAAATGATGAACACATCAATCATACAGAACACCACTGAATAAAATTCAATGTTGGAGAGTATAAAAGAAAACGTTAGAATATTTACACAAAAAAATAATACGGAAATGAGTTATGAATCACACACACACACACACACACACACACACACACACACACACACACACACACACACACACACACACACACACACACACACACACACACACACACACACACAGTCAGATACTGCACTACAAATATATTATCAGCCCCACGAGAGCTGCCCTGGCGATATTACGATAAAATGCTAATATTTATCCCCCCCTTGTGCCAAAATAATACCAAACCAAACATGTTGATTCACGGAAAGAGATGTTATGAGAAGTCCAGTCACTCATCTCCCTCCATGGAAGACTTCTTGGGCTTGTCTCCGGCGAATCAATCCACCGTCCACTGGACCCTGTAGGATGGCCTTGGACAGGGAGTCATGGAGTGAAACATGCCCGTGTCAGGCAAGCTTACAGCGTCTGGCTGCTTTTTGTCATCATCATCATCATCATCATCATCATCATCATTATTATTATTTTCTTCTTCTCTTCTTCTTCTTCAGGAGCACCCAGCAGCGGGAGCAGCATCAACAGCAACATCAGCGTCATTATTGTCAGCATTATCTTTATATCATCGTCATTTTATTGTTTCCATTGTGATCAGGAAAATGATTACCTGACACAATGCAAGTTTTATTGTGATCGGTCTGATGCGGATGGAGATGATGTGATTACCAGTCAATCAACCAATCATCATCATAATCACCAGCAGAAGCAGCAGTAGCAGCAGGGGTGGCAGAATCCCATGTCCAAAACCACAGTCACATTACAACACATCTGTCTGTGTGACTTACTATTCTTCATTCACTGGCTAGACTTCCATCCCCCCCCCCCCCCCACACACACTCCTTCCTCCGCCCTTTCCCCCACCCCCTCTCGAGCAGCCTGCCTGGAAGATTTTGTTCTTAAACGTGTGTAGAGAAGAGGAGATCAGTGATATTTTTTTTGTTTGTTCAGTTCAGTTCTTTCAAACGTCTACTATGTTTATTGATTTTTTGTAATTGTTTTAAAAGGAGAACAAAACATATTCCACATACAAACTTTCGGAATTTCTTGGATCTTACACTAACGAACTGATCAACCCGAAATTTGAACAGGCTGAGTGAACAAAGACGGTGAGGGAAAGGTTTCAACCCCCTGGAGTCCACACACACATCTGTGCCCCGTCTGACCTTTTCCTTTCCAGTCGAGGTGTGTCCCTGGAAACACTTTTCCCTATGTCCCTCGTGCACACAGCGTGACTGGTTTATCTTTCAAAGGAAACGTAAAAATGAAAACTACAGGGCCGAACAAGTTCAGCAAAAGGTAAGAAATTACGTTTCCTATGCCTGACTGATGTACATGATATTTTGACAGAAAAACTGAACAACTGAACTGCTAATGATTCTTGGGATATATTATATGAGCTAGACAGTTTCAGGTTAAAGTTTTACGTTTGCTCTGCATTTTAGGAAACAGAATGTTCTGACAGCAAACTGAATCTTCTGATAATACACCAAATAAGTCGGGAAAACGTTTGTTTTACGTTTAAAAAACACTTGAAATGTGCATAATCAGTGAAATATTTAATGGTGATATGGGTGCAATGTTTAAGTATCTTAAAAATTGTATAGTGTTAATGAGTGTTTTCTGACTGATCGATCATTATCCATATTCGCTTTAACATTTTTTAGTGTATTTGTTTGAGACAAACTGCCTGCTCTGTTTCAACTTAGGTTTTGTACAATCGTATTGAATCCCGAACTTGAACAAATTTATGTCCAAGCAATAGAGTCGGATGAAATTATAACTCTACAGCATTACTAGTATTATTGATTGTGACTGTAATGATGGCTTAGATCCATTTGTTATACGTATTAAACTTATTCTGATTTTATGCAAATGATCCAGACAAGCAAAGAAACAAAAGTGCTTGAACAAGAAAAGGGTGTAAAGTGACTAGTATGCGAACAATGTGAAAAGAAGTAGATTTAAATCAAATGATCCATGTAAACATCTTGACAGACTAAGGATGGTTCCAATCGTGTCGCTTACAGTATAGTGAGGTGAAAACAAAATTAATTATTGTATTGTTGCATTTCAAACAAAACTATAATGAAAGAAGAGACATATAAAAATCAAGTCATGCAATTAGAAATGAGAAAATCAGCAACGTTTATACCTGTAATAACAAGTAAAACCATAGATATCAATCCTAGTGACACCAAATCGATAATATCATATCACTACAGGAAAAATGTGAAGGAATACTACACTAGAGATAAAGAGAGCAAAGCGAGAGCGGAAGCAGCAGAAGTTTATTCAGTATAGGCCATGGCCCCTTCTGAAGGGGGTATAATACATGGTCAATACACTTTTGGATAAACAGTGAATAATCAGACAATTATATAACATGACAGTTGAGCATTAATCCATCCTGACTGTGGAATCTAAGAATACTTTAACTGAGTAGTACAATATGTCTTTTAAATACTGTATACAAATATATGCAAACATTCTTCAACATAATTTGGCGCCGATTTGCCATGAGCAATACAACTTTAAACAGATATGGGTTTTCTAGATATGTTGGAGGGAGGGGGGGGGAGGGGGGGGGGGGGATAAAATTATTTCGTAAATATTGGAAGGCAGGGCAGCACAGCAAAATAATATTGTCCATCATCTTTCGCATTCTTACACAATGGAAACGTAATAGCATTTTAATCAACCGATGTATACCGATGCTTCTGTGCGAATATATCGGCTATTCTAAATCCCATTCTTGCCATATAGTTCTTCAAATTTCTTTAAATACATGGAAAACTTGTTGATATTTCTAATGTAATGGCATAAAAGAGGGGAAAACAAAAGATGGCAGTAACTGGTCGAGAGAGCAACAGCTACATTTAAGAAATTTTAGAAAACTTTTTTTTCATAATTGTGTGATTCTATCTAATGACTGTTACCTGCATGATCAGGCACAGCAGATATACATGTTTCTCGATTGCCTTGTAGACGGAAAAAAGTACTGTACTTGTGACTTGTTCCTTACCTTTTTTTGTTGTTGTTGTCTGTTTTTTGTTAGTTTTTTTGTTTGTTTGTTTGTTTGTTTGTTTTGGTTTTTTTTTTTCCAATTGAACTGGTTTTGAATGCTTTTTGTCTATTATGTCTTTATGTGTGTATATCATTATTTCTAAACCTCCCCCCCCCCCCCCCCCCTTGATCTTGCATATTCATTCATATGCACGTTGTTGATATTTGTTTGCTGTTATTATTGGAAAAACATTTTTTTTTAATAGTTAATTTTTTTTAACGCCAAGCAAAAGAGACGCTTCACAAGTCGTAGATGATTTAAACGTTCTATGAAAAAGCGTCCCTGTCACGGTTTTGAACGTGTTCCTCCCATTTTGGCCATCGGTTATCAACCGACGCAGTTCTTTTCAAAAGATTTGACATTTTTCGCACCTTGATCCACCCAGACGAATTCGACCCATTTGGATACAAAGCATCTCGAATATAAGACTCCCACCATGTCTTCCCTTTTAATTCTAAACCAAGCAACATTGTATACACCTCATATTGTAATCTTTTTCTCATCATACGCAGAATTTTCAACCAGTAACTAACACATTGCAAACAGGAGTTGATATGCATAGGATATCGACCTGTACCTCATATACAAAATCATTTATCGTTTTAGGTTGCACTCCCAAGAAACTTTTTAAGCAAACAGGTAAACTTCTGCTATTTCAGCAACAGCTTTATCCATACCCCATAATTCTGCTCCATACTGAGCAATTGGTTGGACTTGCACATCAAAAAGTTTAAGGAACACAACCAAAGAGTTGTTTTTAAGCATATGCAAATTTTATCAATATACATAATAACGCACGTTTGCTCCGCTCGCGAGGTCCTGAAACATGGGTAGTGAAACAGATGCCAAGATATTTGTAACAATCACACAATACCAATTGCCTCGCCATCGCCATTAAAAAAAAAACATATCTCATTTGCTGCCAGGTATCTGCCTTTTCGAAAAAACTACTACGATGCGGCTCTTTTCTACATCGATCATAAGTCGAATCCTTGCAGCTGTAATATGGACGTTATTTCACTGGGTTTGGAGTCCAACTGGAGTGTCTGCTAACAAAGCAATATCGTCAGCTAGTAACAAGATAAATACTTCGGGACCATGTGGCTCCATGACGTCACTTTTCAATTATTTCTGAGGCCAGTCTATTTATGAATAAAGAAAACAATACAGGACTACAGACCTCTCCCTGTTTCACACCCTGTGTGCACAAATTGCAGTGTGTAAGTTCATTGACGCCTTTTGCTTTCGTTTGCACATTAGAATACATACTTTTCATATACTGAAATAGTTTTCCTGTAACATCATTCATTTGAAGAACTGGTCGTAGAAGTTTCCTTGAAATGGAATCGAAAGCCTTCTCAAAATCAATAAAAAGCAACGTAGAATTTACGAATTAATGAAAACTGCTTCTGTATGATTGCTAATAATGTAAACCATGTGGTCCACTGCAGAGTATACTTTCTTAAAAACCAGCCTGGTATTCCTCAATAATATTACGCTATTCTACCAACATCTGCAACCTGTAGTTTATAATAGAACTATATTGCTTGTTATCAATGACACAAAGTGGAACTCCTGTGTAGTTGCCAGGATCATTAACATTTCCTTTTTTAAGTGATGGTACTATGATTGATTCCATCCATCCTTCAGGGTATATTCAACTGTCAGAACGAGCAGCACTGAAAAAAATTAGCAAGGAACTCGACAATAATCTAGCCACCATTTTTAAAACATTTCTCCAACTAAGCCATCTGGACCAGTAGATTTGCCGGTTTTCGTTTGTTTGTTTGTTTGTTTTTTTGTTTTGTTTTTGTTTGTTTTTTTTTCCAACTTCTTTAAAGCTACCAGAACTTTCTCTTTGGAGATTGGGTCATCCAGAAATCTAGTTTCATCTGTGTTTTCCGAATAATTTACCGTTTCTGTTTCTATTGTACTGCCAACATCTTTTTCAAGGAGGTGGTTAAATCACTTAAGCCACTCGTTAACACAAATCGTGTTATGTGTGGGATGACACCCTATGTACATAACGCCAAAAGTCGTTGGTATCATTCACCAAGTTCATAAGATTATTCAATAAACAAGTGTTTCATTCTTTTTTCCTTCATCTGTAATAGCTTTTTTGTATTCTCTTCGTGATTTGCAATAACCTGGCATCTCAGTGACATCTAATGTTCTGCAAAATATTCTTAGGAGCTTTCTAGCAGATATTTTAGCTGCTTGGCGTTCTTCGTCAAACCACGTATCGTTATGTGTTCTTTTATGAATTCTGATCCTTGTTTTCATACACTCTGCTTGCTTTTTCATACAGTTGCTACACGTATTCAATGTCAAGTTAATATCCACATCTATGAGGTCAATTGCTGCTTCAAGTAAAGACTTAGTACCTTCATTGTTCATCAGCGCATGACATGATTCAGCATTCTGTTCTCGCCAGACACATTTTGCAATAAACTTACAATTTTCATTCATATTATCTTGATCCTCATGAAGTTTATCGTCCTGATAAAAGTCATTTGGAATTCCAAGGCAAGTGATCGGACTCAATGCGTTCTTGTACATACAGAGAAAATGATGAAATGATACCTACATAAAGATCAACAGAAGCCAAAAACTTTTCATTAACACTATTACCTGTGTCAGAAACGTTTGTGAAACGACCTTGGCGGTCGCCATTACACATCCGTTTAAAATGCATAATTATAGATATATGCCTATGCTGAGTAAACACTTACCATGTCAACTTAATACTTTCTCTTCTGGCTCCCTTTTATCACGAAAAAAGTCATTTTTAACACGTACTATTAGCACCTGCATACTGACCGATATTAGACATTCTGCTGCTGAGGTCTCCGCTTAAGAAATTTTACGTATTAGGAAATTCAAAGACCTTATCTGTGATGATATCTCAGGTGCACGCTTACCATTAAATTACTAGCAGCATGGTGAATTTTCCGGGGTACATACGTACATACAAAACATCTTTGATGAAATTAAACTTCTAGAAATTACAACCATGATAGCATTGTTGTAATCAACTTCAATTGCTACATACTGCAAACGGTTTTCTTTTCGTTTTTTTTTTCAACGAGACAGATTATTCCTCTGGCCACCTCCTTTAAAGTGTAAATTGTGTTGCAGGTTTACAGGAAAAAAAATCATGGGTGTGAAAAGAAAAAGGTTGTAAATAATCAACGGAAGTTTGAACAAGACAAACTATGTCAAACGATATATATATAAGAGAAAAAAATATGATCGCCAATCTTCAACAATAACTCAGTGACATTCCAGTGACAAACGATTTCCATCCACGCATACACGTTGTTCCTTTCTCGCTCTCATACACGTGCACTTTTCCCCTGCTGTGTACAGTCCTGACTGCCCACTCTCAAAATACACAGTAACACCGCCGGTGGAAGGCACCATGTTCACACTCTCCTCGTGCACGCGATCGGAAGCTGACATAGCTGCAGTGTCATCTTCTGTCACACGCTCACGGGGAAAAAAAAAAAACACCACGTGCACGTGATACATTTTGTCAGAACTAGAGGAAGACGTGATACTAGTCTTTTTGTTCCCTCTGTGTTATGTGCAACTTTAATTGCAAATATTTTCTATGACATGACAAGGTATACTATTCTTTATGTATGCTAGGCCGGCGGTATTCTTATTGTAGTGGTTTTAGTTTTGTTGACGACGATCCAACTCACATTTGATCCCCTATGTAACCAGGTGGTCAAAAAGCATTGTCGCCTTCTTTAATTTCTTTTCTAGCTGTCTTTAGATGAGGAAGAAGTTTCCGTCAAATCTCCCTATCCCGTGCGGAGAAATCTTCCCCGACAAATACGTTGCTGCCCCGAAGGTTACCTCTAAGAATTCTCTCCTTGTCTTTGAAAAAGGCACACCAGCCAATAGTAGGGAACTCTTTCTTTTTGTTGAGTCTGTGGAGTTGGTCAAAGTCAATGTCCTCAGTCAGGTTATGTTGGTCCATCAGTAGATCTCTAATTACACCTTCACGTTGCTTTTTAGTTTCATTTCCTAGTCGGAAGACGCCATAAAAACGGTATTGTTTTTTTTGGACCGTCCCTCTAACTCGTCAGCCTTTATTTCTAAGTTCTCTACCTTTTCTCGTAGTCTTTCGTTTTGTTCTTTCCAGAATTTGATTTTTACTTCATAAATTTGTCAATTCCTCCTTTCAGTTCCGTCAGCTCTTCCGTAGTACAGCAAACATGGCTTTAACTTGTCGGATATCCTCCTTCACTTTCGTTGAATTTACTGTGAAGAGTCGCCATGATGTCCTTCAGCATCGGGTCACTGGCTGTTCGTGAAGGGGAAGAAACTACAGCAGAGTGGTCACTGGCACTCCCCAAGCAGGACTGCCGAAGGCTTTCCGCCTTTCCGCCAGGTGCAGGTCTAGGTCTAGGGTTCAGGTCCACGTCTCTACACAATAATGTAGAAAAACGCCAGCGTGTAAATAGGCCAGAAGCAAGCTATCTATAACACAGTGTAGCCGTCTGCACAGTTTAAATGTCCAAAAGAGCATGGCTTTTTCTTCAACACACTCGTCGAACCATGAAAGCTATGAAGACTGGCGCAAATCATCCGCACACTGACCGAGAATTTAAAGCAGCTTCTGGCATGATAACGACCAGTACTCTCCCGGCATGATGACGACCAGGTACTCTCCGCATGACGACGACCAGTACTCTCCAGCATGATGACGACCAGGTACTCTTCGGCATGATGACGAGGTACTCTCCGGCATGATGACGACCAGGTACTCTCCGGCATGATGACGACCAGGTACTCTCCGGCATGATGACGACCAGGTACTCTCCGGCATGATGACGACCAGGTACTCTCCGGGTTGATGTAGGGGCTCAGATCAGAGAAACTTCACTTAATTGTCACAGCTCCTGTCAGTCAGTGTCAACACTTCGCCAGCCGGAAGTGACCCCCGAGAGAGAGAGAGAGAGAGAGAGAGAGAGAGAGAGAGAGAATCGAATACAATGAATACCGTTCAGCAGCTCTGCTCTAGAGCGACCAGTGAGGTACTCACGCAAGATGCTATTAGACAGTGGTTCCATTCTGTAGTTGGGTTTCATCAGGGTTACCTTCAGTGTCCTAGACATTTCAACACATTACCAGGACGCATCATGAATTTGCGTTTGAAGACAATTTCAGCATAGTCTGAAATGGAGAAAGAACCATGACGAATCATCGCTTCAAGGATGATATCGATAGCCCGGCAGGCAGTGAGCAAGAACTCGTCATACATCTTTAAAAAATGGATCACGTGGTGGCCAACCACAGCAGCAGCACAATCAATTCTGATATAACTGACCATGGACAGAACCTCGGACACTGTTCAACAGATCACAATAAAAACGGCATGAATGGGCCACAGCTTACATGCCTGATATGTTCTGTATGGATACATGTGAGTCATAAAATCATGACTTAGGCATGGCTGTATGATACATTGCATCTGGTCTGCGTTCAGCTGGGCTGTAAACGAAATAGCATTCAGCCTCTGTTCAGTATTTCCCGCCTGAAACTATGTACCCTAAATGTCTTTAACATACATTTTCCAGCCGCCTTAAGACCACCAGTCAATCCAGCTAGCGCTGCATCAATATCAAGACCTAGTAAATCACAAGTATCTTAAACTAGTGTTTAATACCCTTATTACTAAACGTTGCATGATAACTATTTTTCTTTTCATTTTTCCACACAAACTAGTAGTACTGTGTTTATATTAGAACGGGCTCAGGTGGGTTGCAGGTCATTGGCACCTGGTACTTTCAGAAACGTCTGTCCAGGACTATGTTTTGATTCAGTTCCGGAGATCACTTTTCAATATTAACCTGCAGAGAATATATATTCAGATGCATTTAAAAAATCAATAACGCCACATCCAATATAAGTAATGTAAGTGACGTCCCCCCCCCCCCCTCTCTCTCTCTCTCTCTCTCTCTCTCTCTCTCTCTCTCTCTCTCTCTCTCTCTCTCTCTCTCTCGTGTCACCGAGAACAAGTCCATTCATTATCACTAGGTTAACTTCGTCATAAAACTGAAGTATCCTTTGACTCCCTACAATATCTGCTACACAGATCCGAATCCTCTGAATCTTCACCAAAAAATTCGTCCATGGAGTAATCTGAAGCATTACCATTGCCTGTTCTGGCATTCAAATCTCCAAAACAAAAAGAAAAGCAGTTCCCCATATTCAAGAAATAAATCAGCAATACGTTACCGAAAAAAGCATAAACCAGTATCAATTTCAGGTTCAGCGTAATACACACTATTTGAAGGTGGGATACACAGATGAATCAAAAAGCAATCAGAGGAAAAAAGCCCCTCAATCATTTCAATATCATAAGAACCAAGCAGCTGTCATATTCAATTGTAGTATGTGTAATGAATTTAGTCAGCTTCCTCTTTAGAAGAAGTGCAGTTCCACCAGACATTCTAGCCATAAACAGAATCAGAAAGTTGAACACCAGGTAGAATACCGACATCAAGATAAGAAACAAGTGACTTAGAAACAAAATCTTAAAGATAAAAAAAGTTTCAATGAAAATAATGAAATCATAAACAAATATAAAAGAGCAAACCTCATGGTCATATACCATTGACAGTCCTTCCACATTAGAAGTCAAGAACCGTATTGTTTTGGCACATTTTGAAATGCCAGATTGTTGAGCCGTGGGGTGATTTGAAACACAGGCAGGGCAGAATTACTTGCTACCAGAGTGGGCAGAGGATGCCTGAGAAGTGCGCCTGGGCCCGTGGAAGTGAAGGTGTCTATCAGATGTGTTTTGCGACATTTGGCTCTGCTTCGGGTTTGCGGTGCATGTCATGTTGATTGGACAGAGGTTTCATTTTTGTAAGAAAAACAGAACTATGTGCGAACAGGTAGGGGGGCTGGTCACTAACTAAAGGAGAACTGCCGGGACTCAAACAAAGGCTGTGATAAAACTGACTTTCCACATGGTCGGAGTTTCCACGTTTAGCTGGGACAGTTCCAGTCGACACTTAG
>JADBJO010001782.1:57500-72500 GCA_016801955.1 Conus betulinus | reverse complement strand
AGTACGGGGGGGGGGGGGGGGGGGGGGGGTGTGATGGGAGAAAAGCTCACCCTTACGCACGCACGCAGGCAGGCACGCACGCACGCACGCACGCACGCACGCACACACACACACACACACACACTGCAGACTTTGAAAACAATTCAATCAGTAAGTGAAAGCACAGAGATGGGGGTGAGAATGGATAAGGAGCTTAGTCTGCAGTTAATATGGAGAGAGAGAGAGAGAGAGAGAGAGAGAGAGAGAGAGAGAGAGAGAGAGAGAGAGCCTGCTATCTGCCTTGTAGGGAACACAGTCAGTGTTAATAGTAGACACGAAGTGACGGGGACACTGCGGCTTACAGAGATGGCAATGTACACGGTTCTTACCACTTGAACCAGTACACGTATAGCCTTCACACGGCTTGTGATCGAAAACTTACTTCATAATTCGATACTTATACCCAATGCCTCCCTGTCAACAACTTGTTAGAGCGAAATATGGATCATACAGACCAAATTTCATGGACTGATTTTGTCAACAATACCCCGAAATACCAAATTTGCAAAATCCATAGAAGCACAGGTTTTCCAGTTGTTGTCACTGTTGGCAGCGGTACTCTGAAGATTTGGACGAAAGTGACATCCTGTTTCCTTTCACAAGGACCTGTGACTATGCAAAAATGGCCACAAGCACAGACGATGGACGGAGACATCCAAACTCACTGAGAGTGGACTTTAATCAACAATCCAGTAGAAAGAACATCACTCTCTGCAATAGTGCATAGCGTCTTCCCTTCTTTGCCTGACTGTGGGGCTTGCATGTACGCACGCGTGCAGGGACTGGTCGGAAACGGAGCTGTGTCATGTATGCTATCTTTAAGCCACAAGCCTGTGGGAGAACTATCTCAAGCCCCCTCTATGTTGTCGGAAAATGTGCGGATGTCGACTGCCGTGGCGTTGGTTTTTACCATGTTTGTCATCATGCATGTGGTGTATTAGCCGATGAATGGTTGTGTGTAAACGCATACATTGTAGTTTGGTCAAGTATCGTCATGAAGTGGCTAGAATGTGTGTTTAAGCAAATGCTGAGTAACATCAACAAGCAGCAGTAGAAGTGGCAGCAGCAGTAGCAGTAGAAGTAGTACAGTAATAGTAGTATCAGCTGTAGAAGTAATAGTTGTAATAGCAGTAGTGGTAGTGGTAACAATAGCAGCAGCAGCAGCAGTAGTAGCAGTAATATCAGCAGCGGAAGTAGTAGCAGTAATAAAAGTAGCAGCAGCTGCAGCAGCAGCAACCGCAAGGCGAATGAAACGATTTCCTCAACTGACGATAACAATGGCATTGACGACATCGACGATGATGAAGACGACAATGACCACGACGACGATGGCGATGACGACGACAACAATAACAACGATGATGATGATGATGATGATGATGATGATGATGATGATGATGACCGTGATAGTAATCAGGTTTGGGCGTGTTATTGCTAGGTTCATAAGTCGCGCGCGCGTGTGTGTGTGTGTGTGTGTGTGTGTGTGTGTGTGTGTGTGTGTGTGTGTGTGTGTGTGTGTGTGTGTGTGTGAGGGGGGAGTGCTCACTATGAAACACTTTTCTTGCACAATCACGTAACGTAGTACTGGCACACTGAAAGTCCCAGCACTGTCGTTGAATTGGAATTTCCTGGGCTGTCAGCCATTGTACAACCCCTGATGCAAAAGCCATTTTCAGAGAACTCAGATCATCAGATACATCAATATCTGCTGTCTATTAAGAGTGGTCTTGGTGCGTGTGTGTGTGTGTGTGTGTGTGTGTGTGTGTGTGTGTGTGTGTGTGTGTGTGTGTGTGTGTGTGTGTGTGTGTGTGTGTGTGTGTGTGTCTCTCTCTCTCTCTCTCTCTCTCTCTCTCTGTCTGGCTGTCTGTGTGTCTGTCTGTCTGTGAAATTGTCTTAAGGCAAAAAAGACTTTTGCAGTCACTCTTACTGGTGTCTACAAAACCTGTCTGACAGATGGAAACCTGGAATACAAGTTGACAATTACCAGCGTGTAAATAAACAAGTCAACAAAGAAAACGACCAAGACGACGTTAATGATCTAGACCTGGAAATCAACCAGTCTGAGGAGAATGTCATTTCACATAAATAATTATGAAGATGATGCCAATAGAAGCAAACGCGAACAGGATGAAGAAATTGATAGTGACCAAGACAAAGAGAACAATAAAGATGTCGATAAGGACAAAGGCGATGAAGCAATGACAATAATGAACAAGAAAGATTTTATCATGACCATACCCAGCAAAATAAAATGACCAATCTAAACGCAATGTCCACGAAAACAAACCTGAGAAATGATGACAGTGACTAAGACACAGACGATTGCACAGATTACATTAGCAATACGCTTTTAGCCGTATCAACAGAGAGCTCATAATCACGACCACTGAACAAACACACATGGTAATGAGACAACACCCTGTTATACTAACTTACTATATATTATGTCAGGAAAAAGAAAAGAAAGACACACAATTCTTTGTTGTTAACAAAACTTATCAAAATGTGACGGTCAAAAAGGATCTAGTCTAGGAATGATCAATAAAACATACTGTGCAAACAGTGCAACAGGCAGCTCTTGGTTCCTCCAGAAAGATGAAGGCAGACGGAGATGGTGTTAAAGAAACAATCGGTTTTGTGGTGAAAGAAAAGAGAGAAAGAAACCAAAACTTCTTATTCCACTGACACTAGAGTCACACTGTAATGACAACGTCAAGACGAAATGTGACGTTAGTCATGTATATTCAGTTGCATCGTGAACATGGATATAGAACCTGACAGGGATGGAACTCTGACAGTTCTGTGGATGTTCAGGAATAGGAAAGCCAGCAAGCACGTGTACAGACAACACGATCTATTTCTGTCAACAATCCCATTGCATGTGCCCTCACGAGCAAAGCAAAACATGAAACTGAATCTACATACCAAAACAAGCGGAGAAGTTCATTCTAAGGTTGACTGACTCTTTAGAGAGCTCGTGAAACGTTAAGTAGGTACATACAACACAGCACCAAAAACAAAGTGTATCGCCAAAGACCTAAAACCAAAAAGAAAGAAAGAAAGAAAAGAAAATATGCTAAATACGTAAACGTGTTTGAGACACGGAAACTATTGGATCAATTTTCATTTAGTTCATACAGTGTCTGGTCGGCAAAGCAGCACGTGTTTTAGCTAGGACTGATGTGAATAAAAGATATGCTTTACAAAAAGCTGGAGAGTACTGATATTTTTGCATTTCTTTCGTTATCAAAACTTCTATATATAACCTTTTATATAGAGAGCAAGCTTTGTTTATAATTCAATATTTCTTGAAGTCATTGCAACACCAAGCGGCTCTGTAAGATGCTGGAATGGTGCTCGGTTATTCATCCTTGGATTTTATTAGTTTATTGTAATATAGTCCCTTGCGGATGCATTCCAAGACCTGGCCCTCAGCACGTGTGTCTTAAGAGGTTATCTTTTTATGCTTTCTACTTTTCACAAGAAAAATGTAGCTTGTTTTGCTCTTTCATGATTTTCTTTTGCTTCTTAGGTGGCGCCTTTGGTTGGGTTTTTGAAAGCTCAACAAACATACTATGGTATTGCACACCAGCCTTTTTCAGGGATAGCATTCTTCTTAAAACCGAAAGGGCAGAGGAGACACGTTAGCACTTTCCGAGGTCACTGAAGAGCGACAATCAGGTTTCCAAACACCGGTATCTGATCAGGACTTGTATGCACCGGTATCTGATCAGGACTTGTATGCTAGTGAGTTTTCTCCCCATTGGAGATGGTCTTCCTCTTGAAGACAATAAGCTTGTTGAAGGCTCATTTTGAGAAGCATTCATTATTCCCCATTCATCCACTCAAGAACATACTGTTAGTTAGGCTGAATTATCTATCACTGCAGATATGAACGCTTATCTTCCCCCTATTTCTTCAATCTAAGACATCAGAACAAGCTTTCTTTATAATTCCATATTTCTTGCAGTCATTGCCACACCAAGCTGCTCTGTAAGTAGCTGGAATGGTGCTCTGTTATTTATTCTTGGGATTTATTAACTTACTAGAGAGAGAGAGAGAATTAATGTATTGTTAAAATTGTGATTTGAGGATGCATGAGTGGTCGCGCAGTCCTAGCACATTTATTTTTATGGTGATGTGGTAGGTACTTCGACAGAACATTGTCACAGCTGTGTGAAGTCTCTGAAAATGGGATGAAACCCAAAAGGTGGAAGTGACGTATCAGTAACAATTACATATTTACTTTGATAATGACAATTGCCTTGGATTTAGTTGTAATGGTAAATATATATTTTTTTAATAAATGTTGGCTATTAAATAAGAAAAAACCATTACAGATATGTGAAAAAAGCTGTTGGTGGAGGTGTTGATGATAAGAGTTTAGGAGAGGAGATGATGGTGGATATATTGACGTTTAATGTTAGAAAATATTATGGAGAAGAGTACCACTGACAATAAGAGCTGCAAAGTTCGTTTGATGGTAGTATTGATAAAAAAAAAAAAGTAGTAGAAGTATGTGAACATGTATGACCATGCAAACATTACTTTCATTGTGATGATGATGATGATCATCATCATCATGGTGATGTTGGTGATTATGATGATAAATATTGTGTGTTTTGCTGCGTATTTTGGTGAGTTTCATGTGTTATACTGAGTTTTAGATGGGTTTCGGTGGGTTTCAGTATATCAAGAGACTCGTCAAAGGATTTAGTCAAATAGTGTTAATCGTATATATCAAAGGTGTCGTTCAGTTTACTTCGATTGATTAAGAGCAATATTTATCGATGTTTTTTGTTTGTTTGTTTTATGTTGTTTGTTTTTGTTTTGTTTTATTTGTTTGTTTTGTTTTTACTGATGATGCTGTTGTTTCAAGGTGTTATTGACGTGTATTTGTAGCTTCCCTCCTCCTTTTGGTGTGTTCTTAGTGTCTGTTATAATGGCTTAAATAACATTTCAATGAAACGTCTGTAAATTAAATCTTAATGGGAATTGTTAAGAGGAAGTTGTTTGTTCGAGGCATACGTGTTGAAGACAATCCTTCACAGACAGAAGACTCTTCGGTCACACACGATCGCCGGGACATGGCCAGCAAAGAGGGTCTGATGGAACTGCGTCGAGTTGCTGATGGGTGAGCTCGATAAATAATAACTTCACCCAACAGTTCTTCGAACAAGTCAAAATCAAATTTCAATTCTCAAGTATGTTTTCTTGACATGTGCAGACCTTCCTTGTCTGCTGAATGATCAGATGAATGCATGTGCAGACTTCAGCAGCTGGAAGTACCACTCGACTTCCATACTGATCAATATTTGATGAGGAAACAATCTCTGTGTGTGTGTGTGTGTGTGTGTGTGTGTGTGTGTGTGTGTGTGTGTGTGTGTGTGTGTGTGTGCCCGCGTGCCTGCGTGTGTGTGTGTGTGTGTGAGAGAGAGAGAGAGAGAGAGAGAGAGAGAGAGAGAGAGAGAGAGAGAGAGAGAGTTTCAGAGCCAAACAGGAGCACCACAGACCAGGTGTTTGTTCTCGGGCAACTGCAAGAGAAGTAATGGGAGCAAAACAAAGTACCGCTGTGACGTCTTTCGACCTAACCAAAGTGTTCCACACTGTGTGAGCAAGAAAAATGAATGCAGCAGATCATGGAACGTCTCGGCTGTCCTTACAAGTTTCTCAGCATGGTCATCTAGCATGCAGATCAGTGTGGCCAGATCAGAAACAACAGTGACCTCTCAGTGCCCTCCCCTGTCATCCATGGAGTGAAGGAGGGTTGCGCTCAACACCAACTCTTCGCCATACATTATACTTCAGCATGATGCTCAAACAAGCCACTGAAAACGTGGATGATGAGGATGGAGTCTATGTCAGATGCAGCCTTTTCAACCCCAGACAAATACAGGCCAACAAGGAGAAGACCCTGGAGCAACTGAACCGAGACTTCCTCTTTGCTGATGACGCTGTCCTTGTTTCCCACACAAGGACAGCCCCACAGTGTGTACCATCCTGCTTTGCAGAGGCTGTCAACTCTTTGAGCTAGAAGTCAGCTTGAAGATGACGGAGATCCTTAAACCAGCTAGCATTTCCGAGAGAATACCGTCCTTCTAATAACAAGATTGGACAGACTGTACTGAAAACAGTCCATCTGTTCATCTACATGGGTTGCATCATCTCATCGCATCAGACCCTAAGATCAACTGGGAAATCCAAAACATACTGGCAAAGGCGAACTGTGCTTCTGATAATCTGTACAAACGAGTGTGGAACAACAACAAATGTCTGAAGGAGGGCACCACGATTGAAGTGTACAAAGTCATGGTACTTACGACCCTGTTGTACAGCTTTGAGTCATGGAGTACCTGCCGTCAGCACCTGAGACTCCATGAACGCTTCCATCATTGCTGCCTTCACTCTATCCTTAATATTTTGTGGAGTGACGTCATCACCAACGTTGAAATCCTTGAACAGGCAGAGCTCACTGGCATCGACGCCATGTTCCTGAAGTCCCAGCTACGCCGAACATGGCACATTTCCAGGATGGTGGATCATCACCTGCCCAGGATCGCCTTTTCACGGCGAACTTTCCACTCAAGACAGGGTCACTGAAGAAGTGATACAGAGACTGTTTTAAAGAAAACCTTAATGTTTGTCATATCGACCATTGCCAGTGGTATTATCTTGATGAGCACCGCGACACCTGGCGTCACACCATTTAGAAAGTTGTCTGCTCCATTGAAAACGCCCACAGGCCACTATTGAGGACAAAAGTTCAGAGGAAGAACCAGGATGCGGTGACATGGAACCTTGATCATACCTTTGCCTGAAGCCGCTGCAGCTGGGCCTACCTATCCTGGATTGGTGTGGTCAGCCTCAAGTGTACCTACAGTCGATGTGGACCAACTGGGCCTACCTATCCTGGATTGGTGTGGTCAGCCTCAGGTGTACCTACAGTCGATGTGGACCAGCTGGGCCTACCTATCCTGGATTGGTGTGGTCAGCCTCAAGTGTACCTACAGTCGATGTGGACCAGCTGGGCCTACCTATCCTGGATTGGGTGTGGTCAGCCTGAAGTGAACCTACTGTTGATGTGGACCAGCTGGGCGTGCCTATCCTGCATTGGTGTTCTACCCATGAGTGCAGTACTGTTGATTTGGGCCACTTCGTCCATATTCTTCGTCTTCCTCTTTCCTGACTTGTTGCTGGCTAATAGGACGGAGTTCGATATTTCATGATATTGCCTATAAAAGAAAACGTTTCCTTTTTCTGATTCTCTGACAGTCTTGGGACAAAGGCAGTGGTGATGGCTTCAAGTTCTATGTGAAACTGAATCATTCACGTCTGAAACTGGATAATTCACTTCAGAAACTGAATCATTCACCACTTGAAACTGTATCATTCATAGTTAAAACCGAATCATTCACACTTGAAACTGAGTCAACTAAAACTGACTCATTCACACTTGAAACTGAATCATTCACATCTCATCCTGAATCATTCACCGGTTCTGAACCAGGCCGTAACTGTGTAAAAAGTATGTGCAAAAGCATAATCAGGGAACGCATTTGACTGCTTGGATGGGCAGTTTGCAGTCACCAGGATTGTCCATGTGACGATGAAGTCCACAATGAAAACACTGAAGACAACAAGCTCGGGAAGGAAGATTGTCACTCGAACCTTCAGCAGAGACCCAACAGCAAAGCTGTTGCCTTTTTCTGATCTGTCTGTCTTACGTCTTGTTGCAAACCCAAGTAGTAAGCTTATCATGAAAGTGACTTTGGAACGTTGAGACTTATTTCATGTTTTCGTTTATGCTTCATTCGTTTATTTACTTATTATTTGTTCATTATTTTTGTCGTCGACTAATCATTTGGAAAATGCAACATTTGAAATAACGAACAAGTAGGGTAGCTCGTGCTTTCATGTTGAGATACGTACATGCTCAAATTCTCAACAAAAATGCTGCTTATGACACTAAATCTCCTCGCACAATTGTAAGCACAGAGCACACAATGCAAACAAAGAGATACCCTGAAAAGGGGGCGTTCTAAGTTTGCCATATACGCAGTATCTAATACATCTACGTAATAACAACAATTGAGAAAATGAAGATAGCATGGTTTTGACTGGCATGAAATCAAATTTTAAATGGGACAGGGAAGAGTAAATAGTAAAAAGTAAATGAACAAGTTGGAAAACCCCAGTCCCATGATGGGATAATCATACACCCATAATTCGCAAAGAATGTTGCTTAGGACACCAAATAGGCCAGGTCAAATGCAAATACAGAGAGTGCAGACCAAGGGACATCATCCAATTAGAATGTTCCATGACTGCCCGTATTCCCATTATCTATACCCTGAGACATACACACAGCAGCAACAACTGGGGTAGGCAACAAACACAAATTAATCTTATTCAAATGGGGCACGACTACTATGATCGTGAATATAACCAAACAGACCACACAGATGAACAGACAAAATAGAGGTTCCCTTGGTTTACTCAGTGCAAAATGACACTTAAATAGGACGGAGGTGCGTGTGTGGGGGGGAGGGGGGGGACGTGAGCTAAGCAGTTGTTCACTTGGACCTTCCTTACGCATTTTATCAGTCATTTGAAATATACCTGGAAGGAAATCCCGCACGTTGCGCTTTTCTTGATTCTACAGAGTAAGACAGAAGCATGTTAGTTTTAAACAGAGGCGGTTGAAGGTGGAAATTGAAGCAAATTTTTAAAGAAAGTTACTAGTTCCCCCCCAAAACAGTCCATAAACACTTTACAGGACAAAACACAATGCATTTCGACCTCTTAGGTCTTCTTCAGGTAAATCGAACCCAATATCATTAACATTATGTGTTATCATGATTATTATTTTTACTCCCATGGTCTAATTCCGAATGGCCTCGATTTCATTCAACACCCATTTTGCGCCGAATGAGAAGATAAGTGTTGCTCGTTTTTCGTCTTCAGTGTCCTGAATGTTGTTTGTTTTGCCTGCATTGTGTTTTGTTCTTTAATCTGTGTGTCTGGATTGTTTTGTAGAACTAATAACTTCTTTTTAAAAGAAGCATGTCAGCCAACTACTTACGTCCTGTTTAGGTAGAGTCATCACCATTCAGCGATAGTCATTCTCAAGTCTACTGTCTGCGGCATCTCTCACCCTGTACATTACTGCGTCAAGTGTAAAACTAGCCTGACACGATGCCTTTGTAATTGACGAGACAGTCCTGTACCAAGTAATGCTTTACACCTGCGTACACCAGCCCCCAAATCAAGAATATGTTTAGAGATTGCTCCTCTGAACTTGCGGCCAGTCAGACAATACAGGTAAAAGTTAACGGCGCTGTTGGAGTACAGCAGGATATGGCTGACTGCACGGAGCACTGTGTATCGTCCATATTCAATCGGGTCCCTCCAGTCAACATACCGATGTGTGATCACATATACTTGTACCGGTGTCGTGAGAAGGAAAAAACACAGACTGGCGGCAATCAGGGTGACAGTCAATGAAGTCACTCATTGTTGTCTGGAATTCTGGGTGGCTTGCTGCACAGAAAGACGTGTGCCTGCTCTGACAGATCTGACAAGTGCCCAGAGAAGAACACTGTTGCTGACCCCCAGTAAGACAAAAGGTAAAAAACAACCTGCAATCATGTCTAGCCATGGCCAAATCACAAAAAGAAAGTGCTCGTAAGTTTTAGATACAGCATCAGTACAGCATATTCTGGTACACGATCCTATATTATGTCCATAGAGATGTGCACGAAGATCATCATCAGAATGATAAAAATGGTCATTGTACCAGCAGTAGCTCTCGACATTCCCTTCGTCCACACAGCATTGACACGAAGTGGCCACACCACAGAAGCTGCTCTCAGCATGGTGAGTGCCACCAGCATCCATGGGGATAGAGTCTTTGTTGTGTAAAGCATCATCATGTAAATCTTACACTGCCAGGAACCGAGAACATCAAAGTACGGCACATTGAATTCTTTGTTGATCAAGTTGACCAGGGGCTCTACAATCAGAAACAACAGATCAGAGCAGGCCAGAACTTCAAAGAAAACGCAGGAGGTGGACGCCGGAAGCCGAAGCATGATCAGAATAATCATAGGATTCCCAAGTATTCCAAACACACACACACACAGGTTCACCTATTTTCCAGATCAGGATGGAGAGATATTTTGAAATGGTTCGTATTGATCAAACCAAAGGTCTCTTTTCATACGGTTTGCGTTCTCCATCATACTGCTATCCGGGAATGTTTAAACATGAAAGTACCTGTTACGTTTGTTTAGTACCTAAACGCATGCTAAGGGCAGAAAAGCTAATATCTTATTTGTATGTGATAGATGACATTTTGTCGTGCACGTTGATGGTAAATCTGTCAAAGCTGGAAATCAGTGACAGCCCAACATTTATTACCGCCATAGTGGACGCCGGTTTCAAGTGTTACTAGATATTGATAATGTTGTGATCAGCCTGATATAGTGCGGTTATTTATCTCCAAATATGACGAAAAGAGAAACACAATCTGCCAGAGAGAGAGAGAGAGAGAGAGAGAGAGAGAGAGAGAGAGAGAGAGAGAGAGAGAGAGAGAGAGGTGGGGAGAACTCAGAACTCTCTGAACTCTGAACTCTGAAATTTTTAATGTAAGGCCACCGACCTCCATACACGTTTGCTGAGAATGAAATGAAAATGGGCACGGGTCATCAGCAAAAGGAAGTAGTTCCTTTTCAGAAAACACATAAGCATACAAGGAAATTGGAAGCGCGCGCACACACACACACACACACACACACACACACACACACACACACACACACACACACACACACACACACACACACACACACACACACACACACAAACACACACACACACACACGCACATACATACATACATACATACATACATACATACATACATACAGACAGAGAGAGAGAGAGAGAGAGAGAGAGAGAGAGAGAGAGAGAGAGAGAGAGAGAGAGAGAGAGAGAGAGAGAGAGCATCAAAATCTTTCAGAGGGAGAGAGAGAGTGGTTCATCAGTATGTTACACATACGGTTAAGGCGCTCCCTGCTTTATTGTGTTGTATGTTGTATTGTCGGGTTATGTTGCAGTGTGTTACTTTCTTCTGTAGTATTTTACATTGCGTCAAAGTGAAATCACGTGCCACGTTTGCTACGTTGCGTTGCGTTGGGTTGTGTGATGCCTTGTAACGCCTTTGTGATGTTGTGACGTGTTGTGTTGCGCGCTGCTATGGCATGTGCTGCTTGTAAAGCTACATTGTCTCACAGTGCCATGTATATCACTGATCGTGCTGTGTTACATTGCATGATACTGTGTTGTTTTATGTGCGTGATGTATTATTGTTTTGCTTTGGCATGCGTTGCACTGGAATATGCTGAGGCAGATTTCGTCGCGGTGTGTTCACTTGTGATACGTTGTGTGTTGTGCACATGTTTTGCTGCTTTGTGTTGTGTGTTGTTACTTGTTTCAGTTCTGTGATGTGTTACGTTGGGTTGTCTATTATTAGCTACTGCCGGGCTGTAATGGACTACATTGTGTTTTGTGTGTGTGTAGCTGTTACCTGCCACAGTACTGTAATGTGTTTCATTGGGTTGTGTGCTGTTGTCCTGCTGTAGCCATACTGTGAAGTGCTACGTTGTTCTGAGTGTAGTTGTATGACCCGTTGCCCTGCTTTATTGTGCTTCATCGCGTTGTGTGTAGTTGTCATCGGCTGCCGTACTGTGACGTGCTGTGATGTGCTACGTCGTGCTATGCATACTTGTATTACCTTTTTATTTGTTGTAATGTGCTACATTGTGTTGTATGTAGTTGTTACCAGTATAAAAGTTGCAATGTATAACGCAGTGTTGTGTGAAGGTGGGGTACCTGTTGCCGGACTGTGGTGTTGTTCTACGTTGTGTTGAGTGTAGTTGTGTTACATGTTGTCGTGTTGTGGTGTGCGACGTTACGTTGTGTATAGTTGTATGATTTGTCGCTGTATTGTGATATGCTATATTTTGTTGTGTGATGTTACCTGTTGCAGTGCTGTGGCGTGCTATGGTGCGTTGTGTGTCGTCACCTGTTACCGTGTTGTGATGCGCTACGCTGTGTTGGGTATAGCTGTAACCTGTTGCCAAACTGTGACGTGCTGTAATATGCTAGGTTGTGACGTGTGTAGCCGTGTTATCTTTTCCTGTGTTGTGATGAGCTAGGCTGTGTTGTGTGTAGTTGTCACCTGTTGCCATAATGTTACGTGCTGTGATATGCTGGGTTGTGATGTTTGTAGCTGTGTCACCTTTTCCTGTGTTGTGATGTGCTACGCTGTGTTGTGTGTAGTTGTCACCTGTTGCTATATTGTGCTGTAATGTGCTATGGTGTGTTTGTTTTTAGTTATCACCTTTTGTCTTACAGTAAAGTGTCACTTTGTGTTGTGTGTCGTTGTGTTACCTGTCGGCGTGCTGCAACGTGCTACGTTGTGCTGTGTGTAGTTGTTACCTGTTTCAATGCTGTGATGTTCTACGCTGTGTTGTATGTACTTGTGCTACGTGTTGCCATATCGTGCTGTTCTAGGTTGTGTTGTATGTGATTGCGTCACTTGCAGCAGTGTTGTGATGTGCTACGTTGTGTTGTGTGTACTTGCTTCTTTTTGCCCTGCTTTGCAGTGCTACGCTGTGTTTTGTGTGTAGTTTTTACCTGTTGTAGTGCTGTGATGTGCTACGTTGTGCTGCGTGTAATTGTTACCTGTTGCCGTGCTTTCCACGAGACATTACGTGATAGTCGGTTGTCGACTCCGACAAAATAAAACGGTGGTTCATTCTGTGCCGTTTAGAAGGAACCTATCTACTGTGCACTAAATAATAAAAAAAAAAGCAGCTGGCGACGCTTTCATGTGTCACAATGATCTGTCTCAAGAGCATGAATGAGTAAAGGCCGTGTACGTGGTGTAATGTGTGTCTGTCAGGCGAAGGAATCAGATTGCGTGGTGTGTGTCTGTCATGAGTCGGCCGAATGTTCTCGAGCATTTAGGCAAATTAAGGGTAGTTTTGCTGTTGTTGAGAGCAAGTTCCTTGGGTTCTTCAAGTGTGCGAATTCAGGCATCATCACCAGGGGGGGGGGGGGGGGGGGGGGGGGGGGGAGTAGTTTACTGAAGGAGGGAGTTACTGGGAAGTGTTTCACATGTCCAAGGGATAGCGACAAGTAGTTGCCGACCTGCCGGTCTTGGATAGAGAAGAGAGTGTCCATCATGAGACTGGCTATTAACTGGGTTGTCCAGCGGGCTAAAAGGAAGGCAATCGTGTCAGGTGACCGTCACGGGTAGGCGACTGCCAGCCTGCAGGCAGAGTACAGCGACCCTTCAGTCGTTCTTGTTCTGAGGCATGAATGGAAGGCTTCGGCCTATTGAGTAACTTGCACCTTGTCGTATGTAGAGGTAGCAAATACTTGAACCATCAGTCCTGGCTGGTAGAGAAGTCCAGGCTGTTAGTATAATGGGTAGCTTTGGGGAATGGGAACATGAGTTGAATAGGAGGTTATGCATTAACCACTGGTATCCAAGTCCTTGTTGGTGCTAACAGCTGTGGTGTGTGTATGTGTAGGTGACTAGTGATTCCATGGTGGAACAAAAATAACTCAGGGATTTATTGGTACAAATCGTGTGATGATATGTGTGAGCCAATGATTCCATTGGTTGAACCAGTTAAACTCGGGTTCTCTCTTTCTTTGAGAATGGATATAAGGTGCCTGAAGACCAGGAAGTGTGTGACTCACTTAAGGGAAAGTGAACTCGCCCGTCTTGCTGAGGGCTCAAGAAAATACAGCGTGAAGCAGAGGTTTGCTGTCACCTCGTTGTCTCCTGGGTGGGGACGTAAGACAGTGGAGGTTGCTGTAGCCTCGGAGCCGACGACGAGAAGAATTGTCTCCCGTGTGGGGACGGTCGACAGCAAGACGTGTTAGCCTGTTGGAGCCTAGACAGGGAGCTGCCAGACAACGGTGGGTGTTTGCAGCCAGAGAAGACCTGTGGGAGAGGCTGACAGGAGCCCTTTCCGTGGAGAGGGCGGAGTGCGATGGAGTCCGGAAGACTCGTGTGAGGGTGCGACTCAAGCTACGTTGCCAGTGTCCCCCAACTGGGATTTGGCCAATCAGGAGGACACAACCGTGTGGCAGCTTCAGCTCGTGATCGCACAGTGTGATGAGAGAAACTGACGGTCAACCAAGGAATGCTGGCAAGTTATGGACGTTTCATTTGTTCTCTTAAGTTTATAAATGTGCAAATGTAATAGTGAAATATTGTCTTTCCTGGTTAAGTAAGAATCACTGAAGAACAGGGGATGCGATTTATGAGATTGTCTGTATGGTGTTTACATTGTTGTATGATACAGATAATTGTGTTGTGTAGTGACGGGTGGGGGGCTCGGAGTCAAGTAAATAAAAAAAGTGATTATTTTCTGTGAATGTTATTGGTTCCCCGTCACCTTTGGTGCGGGCCCGATGTGAGTGACAGAGTGCATGTGCCTATGCGAGAGCGCATTTTGGTTGTGAAAGCATAAATACTTCTGTCTGTCTATAACCCCCTGCATCCCTGCATATGATAATCATATTTCAATAACGAGGGGGAGCGTCGAATCTTGAAACAAATTTTTTAAAAGTATTCAACGACTTCACCGAATTATGTGGACAAACGAATCACAAGACACAACACGACAACATTTGAGTTGATGCCGGCCATGATATCACTATGACTAAATCTACGCAGTTGATATTTGAATATTTCATGTCAGGCATTACCACAAAGGTTAAATAAAGTACAATAGAAAGTGCTATTTCACATGAAGGCTATAGCACTTACAAAGGATTTGCACTATGAGAACAAAGTTGCAATGCATACAGACAGTCTGAAGCTAAACGAGTTATACGTAGAAGCAAGGATGGATCGATGGATTGTAAGGAAATCACACT
>JADBJO010001782.1:32500-50000 GCA_016801955.1 Conus betulinus | reverse complement strand
TTTACTCAGTGGCACCATCTTCCATTCTCATCCAGCAGCACTGGTACTCCCATGGGAACAGAAGAACACCCAGGCACCACGCCCCAGCAGTCTGACACCCAACGTCCAGGCGGCGTGTTTACCATAGCTCACTACCAGCAGCAGCTACACTGCTCCTTCAGCAGCGACAGGAGGGCAGGCTGGGCACTGCTAAGGGGTCAACAGGTCTGCACAACAAGCAGCCTCCCTATTCTCAGAGAGAAAAAGGGGTTTGGTGACTGATTAAAAAAAAGGAATATAATTTTTCATGAGTCCTAATGAATATTATCTGTAAAAGAAGGGCCAAAGCATAAAACACACACGAAAATTCAGAATCTCTAGGGCCCGCTACTGACTGGCTGACTGACACGACCCGTAAACAGAATGATCCAGGACAGATGATGAGTTAGAAAGTTTTAAATACTTTGAGTCAGCACATGTCTGCATACCGCCTACGTTTTTCCTGACTACGCGTGTGCCTGTTAACAGTTTGTGTTAGGTCTCCCATGCACAGGGTACAATTGGTTTATGTTTCAAAAGAAACAACATAAATAAAAACTGAATGGGGAGAGGATTTTTGCTGAACATTTCTGTTCCTCATGCCTGACTGACATGCGTGTTATTTTGACTGGCGATCTTAACAGTGGAACAGCCAGTGATCTTCAAGATACATTTTATGATCATAGCAGGTAGAGTCTTGATTTTAATAGCTTTTCCAAAGTAGGGAAACGAGTGTGTGTGTGTGTGTGTGTGTGTGTGTGTGTGTGTGCGTGTGTGTGTGTGCGTGCGTGCGTGCGTGCGTGCGTGCGTGCGTGCGTGCATGCATGTGTGTGTGTGTGTGTGTGGTGTGTGTGTGTTTCCTCAATTTAACGTCTTTTCACTAAAAGTTATATCAGACGATGTGTTAAGGGTGTGTGTGTGGTATGCGGATGCGTGCTTATGAAAAGAACGGTGGAGGGATGGAGGTAACAGTGTGTAGAACTTTGAATACCACGACGTGTTAAAAAACACACAAACTATGTAAACCAGTTAAAGAGAAATGCCAGCTGGACTCTGTATGAAACTTTGACTAACTAATCTGAGAACCGAATAATCATTCAACATTTTAGAGACTGATAACGTTGATCTGTCCGTAGTATTACCACCAGCCATGATAAACAAGTTCTTTGTTCGGGCAATTAATTAACAAATGTGGAACATTTAGTGCATTTCCACACATGCATCTAACATTTCTACTGAATTTTGTTTTCAGTAAATTTAAACGTAATCTGTGAATTAAGCTTCTTACATCTCTAGGTATATGAGTTAAATAAGTTTTTTTTGCTGTTATGTTCTGTATTCCAGAACTGTAAGCAATACAGTAATGATAGCACTGAGATTCCGAGTTCTCTAAGGACTCTTGGAAGCTCTTCTCAGTCTGTCAGTTAAGGAATAACATTCTGAAAGATATAAAGGTATATTAAGTGAAGTTTTGCTTTCATATTTCTAGCCGCTCTTTTTGCTGCGTGATCAACCTTTTTTGTTTGTTTTTCGTTTGTGTGTTTTTTTTTGTTTTGCTGTCCCAACCTCAGCGCCACCTCAGAGGCAGTGCACCCACGCCGCTCATTCCGACTCCCCGTTTACTGCCACAGCCCGGTCGGCCCCCCCGCAGCCCCGGCACCGGCAATCCACAGGGAGCAGTCAATGTCAAGTCGTCAAGAGGCCACCCACCGGAGGAGACACTACACTGCTGCCGAGTCACTTCGGTGTTCAGTGGCGTCTGTTCTGATCTAACATACGCAGGACACCACCTACTAAGCGACAATAATTGCTTAGTCGCGGAGCCGGCGTGAGTGACCTCTCCCTCCGGAGGGCGCCACCACGTCCGTCCAACGACAGCCCCTATGGACTCGCCGATACCGGTGACCCCGACAGAACCAAACCAAGGCCACAGACGTGGAGAGAACATCGAAGTTGAGGTCACCATGAGAGCAGGGCACGAAGGGCCACAGAATTTGAGATTTTTTTTTATGCTGATCGATGAGAATGAGGATGATTAAGATGATGCTACGGATTTCCATTTCGGTCTGAGACTACATGGCAGGGCCGTTCTCTGCATTTCCTTTCATAATATATCCCGGCCCGGCGTCAACCAGGTCCGAGATATACAGGCACCTGCAGGGTTGGTCGGGAAATTTGAGCAACACTCTCAGAAACACACCCATTAAGTGGATGAAACTCGACTGTGTGGTCCCAGTCTTCCCAACTGAACCCGCAGCAAACTCAACTCTGGGTAGGAGCCGGTCGGGGCAGAAAAAAACCCACATGACTCTGATGGGATTCGAACCCGCAACCTCCCAGCCGGAAGTCCGCGACGCTAACCACTTCGCCACGGCGACTGGTTGTGATCAACTTTTTTTATTTGATACAATTCCACTGTGAGATGGTACCCAATAAAAAACGTAACAGTGATCCCTTTAAGTGATAAAGATGAATGATATGGTGGTAATTTCTAATATAATCTCAAGTCGAATCTTTTGATTTGGGGACTGGAGGGCACCCAGAACCGATTTGCTATCAATACACACGAGAATTCGACAAGAATTTAGGGACAAATATAAAATAAATTCTAAAGACTTCAAAATGGCAATGAGCCCTGCACTAAATATGGAAAGGTTTTTACCAAGATTAGAGAGTGTCTCTACATTCAAATCTGGAATAATAGAAGCAGCGCCTGCTATATTATCATCTAAAAACTGCGCCATCAGTGAAAATCTTCATATGATTTCTGTCTTTTTTTCCAGATGAAGATATAGGGGATCTCTTTTTTTCATTTCATTGGAACTGATATCAAACGAGGCTTTTTCTTGCACCCACCCGGGAATTGTTAAAAAGGATAGTTTAGAAGCAATGTTAGTGATTTCAGAGTCTATGTTTTGATTGGAAATATAAGACTTAATAGTTTTTAAAGATTGGACTTCCCGCGCTCGTTTAGGAGAATCTACTTCAGATTTTAAAGATGCCTTGGTTGTACGAAAATTATTCAAGGTAAGACTCTTTAAAGTAGATTTTAAGGCAGATGCTTTTCTTAACTCTTCAAGAGGTAGTATTCCAGCTTCACCATAAGTTCCTAAGTTAGATGCATGTGTGGGAACACCAAGAGCAAGTCCATAAGCCTTGCAGTCAATACTTTGTAATGTATTCAAAAGATATTGGAGCGCGCTGAAAAGACTTCTTGGGCACAAATAAGCCGTGAACGCACGAGAGCCGTTGCTAGAGCAGTTAAATTGTATCTTGTTCCCACTGTTGTTTAGTTACGATATTCAGAAAGTTTAAACTTTTTCTTGCTTTGTTTGTAATATAGTCAATGTGATGATTCCAAGAAAGTTTAGAATGGTATATAGATACACCTAAAAACTTTACAGATTTCACATACTGTGAAATAGAACCATTTATAGTAAACACAGGAAGATTCCCTGGGTCATATCCTGATTGAATAGTATAATATTTGTTTTTTTCAACAGAAAGAGAGATAGTTCATTTTCTACTGATTTTACTTAGTTCATGTTGATATTCAATGCATATATAATTAAGTGATCGTGACGGGGTTTTTTTTCGCTTCATGGTGACACTCATCCATAAACAATTGTCGTCCGCGAATTGCGCTAATACAACATCTTTAGATAAACCTTTTGGTAAATGTGCCATTAGAATATTAAACAAGATTGGCGAAATCACATATCCTTGGGGTAATCCCATTTCTAATATCCTTGGGGCTGAATATGTGTGTTCAATTCTTGTTTGAATGGATTTTTTTTTCTAAAGAAAAAGTTTAAATATAATTATACATGTTACCGTTTATACCAATATTATGTAGTTTGTACAAAGTCTTTTATGTCTCACACGTTCGTACGCTTTCCTTAATTTAAATCAAAAAAGGTTGCTAGGGTATTTTTTTCGACGTGCAAATTGTTGTTTGGCATGAGTTGTTAGCTTCACTAGGTGTTCTATTGTAGTTCTATCTGTTTGAAATCCAGCTTGGTTTTTTGAATGTTTTGATGCTTCGTACAATAATGAATTAGTCTGTTTAATACTTTTTCGATGTTTGTGAATGGGAACAATGATGGAACGTTTCCATGCTTGGGGCAATTTGCCATCACTTCAGTACTTATGAATAAAACAATGAAGAAAACATGAGACATTAGATGGAAGATGTCATAGCATGTCATTGGACACCCCATCTAGCCCTACAGACGTTTTTAGTGCTGAGTTTAGATATATATTCCTGTACTTCATCAAATGTTATGGGGTATTCAGATTCAAATCATGCTCTACCACAGGTAAGTTCCTTTTCTTTATAATCCTTATTTACATTTGTCTGGGCAGGCAAACTTCCAAACTGCTGTTTCTGGCGAAAATGTCAACACAGGCTTCAGATATTTCTGAATTTGTCGGAAATTTGCAATTGTTGAATTTGATAAGGTATTGAGGTAGAATTACTCCATGTTTCATTGTTTTCATTCTTCCCCACACTTCTTGTATGTCTTTATAACTGTATACCATATTATTGCAAAAAGATGACCAGTATTGCCTTTTAGCAAAAACAATGGTTCTGTTGGATTTGTTTTTTGTCCTTTTTTTCTGAAGAAGTTTTTCAACACGCCCAGGCCCCTTACTACGTAAGTAATCTTTTAGTGTCACATTTTTCTCTTTTGTGGCCTCTTCGCAAGCTTCAGTCCACCAGACATTACCAACATGTGTTTTTAGACGGTACAGGCTTTATCGTTGGTATTGATTGCCTTGCGGCAGTTATCAAAGCATTTGGAAAACTGGTCATATAACTCATCGACATCTTTGTTATCTACATCATAAGAATCTGTGTAAAACGATCTTAGTAGTAAAGAAAATTTGTTCCACTCCGCAAATGTGTAGTTAAATTTTGGAAATTTTACTATATTCAATTCAGTTGGGTTAAGTTTAGGTCTTACGGTTTCTAGCTCAGTTATGATATGTGAGTGATCGCTGTTGAGCGTATCGTTTAGAGGATTCCAGTCACATAATGGCGCTAGATCGGGAGAAATAAAGGTTAGATCTATAGCGTTCGGCTTATGATTAGGATTGTCGGGGATACGCGTAGTTCTACCGTCATTCAAAAGGTAGAGGGACGAATCAACTAAATTTTCCACGAAACGGTTTCTAGTTATTTTATTATTTTGTTTTCCCCAAAATCGAGAATATACGTTAAAATTCCCCAGTAATTATGAAATTGTTATCAGAATCTAAACTGCGAAGCCATTCTGTATTCAGGTCATTGGGGCCGTGGGGCAGGTAAATAGACACTATATTGATGGTCATGTTAGCGTTGACCTGAACTTCGACCGCTCAGGAATGAGCTCCTGTGATGTTTGGTGGAACTGGACTTTGGATTAGATTGAGAGTGCCAGTACACCACACATTAGAACATAAATAAACCCATTTTGTATCAAACGCCAAAACATCATTATCGGAAAGAATATGTCCATTTGCGAGAGAACATATAGACAGTGCGTGGTGTGTAAGAGACTGTTGGAAGACAAAAAAATAAAGCTGGCAATGGAAATTGTGTTTGTTTTTTTTTTAACCGCCTTTTTTTTTTTTTGGGGGGGGGGGGGGGGGGGGTACAGATGAAGAGGACAGTGTGAACCCCCCAAAATGAAGAAGTGGATTTAGCCTTAGGGAACGAAAAAAGCGAAAAGAAAAAGACTCACCGCCTTAGGTGCTCCATTGATCCGATAACTGATGCCACAAAAAAAGTCCACACAATCTCTCACCCCAGACTGAACTATAGCACAGACTGGAGAAGAGGTGAAACGAAACACGAGCAGCCTGTTGCTTCTTTCGAGAGAAATGTTCCTCGCACGTTCACACCAATAAACGAGAAAGCAAACGAACAGAAAGTCACTTTCAAAATGGTGAACACATCGATCGTATCACTGGTTTAGGTTCAGTGTTAGACAGTTCTAAAGAAAAGCAAGAACATTTATACAAAGATATTACGAAAATGACTTATGATTCACACACACACACACACACACACACACACACACACACACACGCGCGCGCGCGCGCGCGCGCGCTCATACACAACCCTTGTTGATGTTGATTATTAAATGTCAACTTCTGTTTTCAATATAAAATTTTGTGCCAAAACAATACCAAAACAACCATGCCGATTCATGGGAAGACGTGTTGTGAGAAGTCCAGTCCCTCACTTCTGTCCATGGAAGACTTCTTTCGCTCGTCTCTGGTGAGTCCACCCTCCACTGGACCCTGTAGGACGGCCTTGGACAGGGGGTCATTGTGTGATACATGCCCGTGTTAGGCAAACTTACAGCGTCTGCCCGCTTCTTGTCATCATCATCATCATCATCATCATCATCATCATCATCATCATCATCATCATCATCATTCATTTTCCTCCTCCTCCTCCTCCTCCTCCTCCTCCTCCTCCTCATCATCATCATCATCATCATCATCATCATCATCATCATCATCATTTTATACTCGTCACTGCTTTGGGTGCTGTTGGTGGTTTTTTTTTTTTTTTTTTTTTTGTTTTGTTTTGTTTTTTTGTTTTTTTTTTTTGGTTATTTTTTGTTTAACCCTTGGTGGTGATAACACCACAGAATTATGAACTGTGGTGTATTTCCATTTGATGCCAAGGGAGCACAGGCACAATCGGCCGTGTGTCCTGATGAGTCTGATCTAGCGGTCGAAAGGCCTAGGAGCAGGCAATATGAACTAATCTGTCTAGGAAGGATAACGACAGTTCCCATAGGCTGCTGGTGAAGGGTGTCACATTTATGAGATATTTCCTGATTTTACGTTCTCATTTTTTTCTTTTTCTCCCTCCCGTCCCCTCACCCCTCCCCCCCCCCACCCCCGTCCCCTCTTGTTCGTTCTCTGAAATCTTTGCCAAGTCATTAATGTAATGACAGAAGAATTGTTAGCCTGAACTTGTTTTCCACCAATACTAAATTGTTCAGCATAATATGTATGTATGTATGTATGTATGTATGTATGTATGTATGTATGTAGATAGATAGATAGATAGATAGAGATAGATAGATAGATAGATAGATAGAGAGATAGATAGATAGATATACTGCGACAAAATCGGGAAAATGAACAACCAGAATCAACAATTATTTAAGGTCGGCATACAGTGAAACAAAACACACAGAAGAACAGACATCTTTCTTGTAACCTCGGTTTGATTGATTAGGGATCCGAAATGAGGCAGGGAAGAGTGAACAATAAATAGCACATAGGCTGGGTAACTCTCGCTTCCATGAGAAGACAATCACCCACTCATCATTCAAAAATCCTGAGCTACTTTCGACTTGGTGTTGTGGGTGTGCTGGGAGACTTTAGTGTTGGTGGGTGTGCTAGACGACTTGGTGTTGAAAGCAGCGTTGGCCTGAGATTATGGGCGCGCATTTATCTCATCATGTAAACAAAGCTTGCCCTATTTGTCTGTTTAATACCGCTGTCTGTTTCTTGCCTGATTTGAGAGTTCCGTTCATATTAATCAAATCGAGGTAACCTATATTTAATAATAGTAATAATAAATAATAATAATAATAATAATAATAATAATAAATAATGATGATGATGATGATGATGATAACAATGTCTATTTCTATAGCGCATATTCCATTGAAATGCCCAACAGCGCTTCACATTTTAAAAAAAAATACCAAATGGAAAGATATGAGTTATAAAAGTATGCACACTGAAAAAACACAAAGCCTCAAAATATCAAATACTGACATGCACAAATCAAACAATATATAAAATGCATCTTGGTACTGAAACATCAATTTCGGTCAGAGACCTACACTGTATGTATGCATGTGTGTGTGTGTGTGTGTGTGTGTGTGTGTGTGTGTGTGTGTGTGTGTGTGTGTGTGTGTGTGTGTGTGTGTATTGTGCGTGCATATGCGCGCGCATGGGGGTGTGCGTGGAGGTGTGTGTTCGCGTGCATGTGCGCGCGTGTGCATGTGCATGTATGCGTACATCTGAAGAACAAATCTAATTGGGAAGGACTTGCACATTTCAGTATCTCAGGATAGATGAGTTTGAAAGAGGTAGGTTTTCAGATGCCGTTTGAAAGTTGAGAAGCAGTTTGTCTTCGTAAGAGACGGGGTAGAGAGTTCCATACATCTGGGCCAAGACAGAGAAGGACTTTTCACCAAAGGTATCAAGAGAGAAGCGAGGAACATTCAGCAGTGAGGTGTTAGAAGGACGGAGTGATCGAGAAGGTTTGTATTTCCGCAGGAGATTGGGAAGGTAAGATTTGTTTCTGTTTGTCTGAGTGTTCTGTTGACCAAACAACGATTAAAAAGCATGTGTGGGTCTGAAAGTCAATATTGATTTGTGATTGTTTCTCGAGTTGCTGTTGCTGTGTACTTGTTTAAGGTGCAGGGTGTATCGGCAAGGCTGGAGCATCCTTTGTTGTTCTGTTTGTTTTGTTGGTTTTTGCTTGCTGTGTTTGTTTGTTTGTTTGTTTGTTTTTTTATGGTGGGGACGGATGATGATTTCCTGGTTCGTTAAGTCATTTGTCTTGGCATGTGTACTTGGCGCTTTGGTGGCGAAAGCAGCATCCGTTTGGGTTATGGACGAGCAATGGTCTCATCGTGTGACCGAGAGGTACCTTTTCATTGATTAGTGTTTGTTTTATCCCACTCTACTTATGCTTTCCTAATTATGCAAGATAACTTTGTGGATGTAATGATTATCGACACTAGTAGTGTATTCATATAATAACTTTTGTGGCAAAACAAAACTAACACACACACACACACACACACACACACACACACACACACACACACACACACACACACACACACACACACACACACACACACACACACACACACACACACACACACACACACACACACACACACACACACACACACACACACACACACACACACACACACACAGGCACGTGCTCGAACGCGCGCGCATGCACATAATGTTCAAGACTAGTGACATGGCCTGTATCGAGTGTTTCCTATATCGATTGCCCACACAATGCATAATGTGTCTGAATGAAACAGACGCGATTGCACGCACAACCCTGCACAGGACTGGTAAGAAAATGGTGTTACACACGTGGCAACAATCAATAGTCACAACAGCAAACGATGGCAGCAGGTAACACGCACTGCCTCTTCGTCCCCCCTCACCCCCCCCCCCCCCTCCACACACACACACACACACACACACACACACACACACACACACACACACACACACACACACACACACACACACACACACACACACACACACACACACACACACACACACACACACACACACACACGCACACGCACACAGAAACACACACACACACACACACACACACACACACACACACACATCTCATTAAAAAAAAAAAAAAAAACAGTGACGGTATAGGCTTGCGTTGTTTAGTCCATAATTTTATAGCATTCTTGGAATTCTAGACACACCTATATTTTCAAACCTGATCTCCTGTTAACTTCATTTTTTCCCCCTGTATAAATATGTGTCTGGGCTTTGTCGTAATGAAGACGAAACTGTTTGCCGCCCTGCCACTTGTCTATTCAGTATGTCCCCATCTAACCATCACACACACATACACATACACATACACGCGCGTGCGTGCGCGCGCGCGCGCCCACCGCACGTATGCGTGCGCGTGTGTGCGCAATGTAATTTTAATTTCCCCAATTTATATTAGCAAAACACTACTGCATGATACAAAAGAAATTAATGAAAGATTCATATACAAAAAGCACGTGAAATCTATGACTGTCACTGCCACAGGACAGAGCAGCGGAGACGGTTTCCAGTTCCTTGTGATAAGTCTGACAAGGATCTATACACACACAGAGCATATGTCTTGAAGTGTAAGAGTAACATCATCATGGGAGCTCTGAACTGCAACATCATGAACATGAAGGGAATGAAGCTGACTCACTGAGACCAGCAGATTGTTGTCATCAGAGTTGTTGGGGTTTTTTTTACTGTTAAGGGCAGACAATGAACTGGGTTACCTCAGCCTTCAACAAATATCGAGCCATAACTTTGTACATCTATTTCAAGTATGTGTTTGCTGTGTCTTATTGTAAACAAACTATAAAGCTCATAATAATATAACGGAGTTCGAAATTGCATGATAGGGGGTTGAACTCGTAGGAAGCAAAATGAAATTAAAAAAAAAAGAAATAGTCGGCAAGTCAAATGTAGTAGAGATTTAGAATAAGAAGCCACTCGCGGCAAACTGTACTGCAAATTGAACGCAGCACTCTTGCCCAGCGAGGTGAATTTAGTTGGTTACATGCCACCGTACGGCACTGCAGCACATTGATATTAATAGGTTGCTGTACTATTGCTCATCGCACGGCCCTGCAGCGGACCCTAGGTCCAAACCAGAACTGGACATGAGCCTCGATCTGAGGTCGGAACCCCAGCCGGCTAGCTGGCCGATGGCATAAAACATAGACCCCAGCCCTTGAACAGTAGAAAGGAGCAAAGATAGGGGGCACGACGAGAGGAGGAGAATCAGGGGCAAGAACAGCACACAGAGAGAGAGAAAAAGAGAGAGAGAGAGAGAGAGAGAGAGAGAGAGAGAGCAGAATCAGGGGCAAGAAACAGCAGAGAGAGAGAGAGAGAGAGAGAGAGAGAGCAGAATCAGGGGCAAGAATAGCACAGAGAGAGACAGCAGAATCAGGGGCAAGAACAGCACAGAGAGAGAGAGAGAGAGAGAGAGAGAGAGAGAGAGAGAGAGAGAGAGAGAGAGAGCAGAATCAGGAGCAAGAACAGCAGAGAGAGAGAGCAGAATCAGGGGCAAGAATAGCACACAGACAGAGAGAGAGAGAGAGAGAGAGAGAGAGAGAGAGAGAGAGAGAGAGAGAGAGCAGAATCAGGAGCAGAGACAGAGGAGCAGAGGAGCACAGAGTAGAGAAAGTGAACACACTAGAGAAAGAAGCAGCTACAGAAAAGAAAAGAGCAAGAGACTGAGGAGGGATTTGAACAAAAGGTAGAGTGCTGGTATTGTAGGGTTAGGATCTAGCTTGGAAAAGTGTATTAAAGTTTGAGTGCAGAAGAGAGAACAAAGATCAGTATAGAGGAGACAAGTCTCCCCCCCCCCCCCTCCCCCCAAGTGTAATGATTCAGTGTAGTAGATTGGCGAAGTGACAGGGGAGAGGAAAGTTGGAATGAATGATTTAATTTATGGTGGATACGGAAAGGAGAAAAGGGAATTATAAGGATATATTGAGTAGGGCGTTTCTTGGAAATCGCCCAGAACCTCCCATGTCTGTGGTGGAATGTTTAGGGGTAAGTAAGTTTAGTTAGTTTGTGTTGTGTCATTCGGTACTGTAATCAATCTGTCAGATTTGCTGTGTTTTACTATAGTCAATGTGTGTGGTGGTATTAGAAAGTAGTGACAAAGTTGGTAGTCGTGTGTAGGTGTGTCTTACTATAGTCAATGTATGTGGTGGTATTAGAAAGTAGTAACAACGTTGGTAGTCGTGTGTAGATGTGTCTTACTATAGTCAATGTGTGCGGTGGTATTAGAAAGTAGTAACAAGTCAATGTGTGTGGTGCTGTAAGAAAGTAGTAATAAAGTTGGTTCTCAAAATTAACGCTGGTGGACTTCTGGATCAGTATGTTACTGTGAACGCTGCAAAACAAGCACAAAATGGCATCATAGTTAACGATGGGGTAGTCTTGTACAAACAGATAACTCTACGTTGTGCAGGTAAAGTCTAGGATTTTTCTGTTTGGAAACTATTCTGAACTTGCTGGCGATTAAAATATACGAGTAAAAATTAATGGCACGGTCAGAGTACAGCAGGATGTGGCTGGCTGCAAAGAAGATGCCATATTGTCCATTCGATGAATCGGGTCATTGCGGTTAAGAAAAATCGAGATATGATCTTATAAATCTCGACTGACGTTCCGAGGAAGAAAAAAAAGCACATACTGGCAGCTGTCAAGGTGACAGTCAGTGGGATTACTTTCTGCCTTCTGGAATCCTGGGTAGATTCTTGTGAAGGGCGACTTGTGCCCGCTGTGGCAGACCTGACAAGCGACCAGAGAAGAATGATTTGCCAGCCCCAAACAGCATAAACGAAACACAAAAACGTTCTCCTATGCCTATCATTGGCCAGACTGTGTCAGAAAACCATTTTGTTCCTTTCTGATACATCAGGACAGCATATCTCAGAATAAGATCCCATGTCTTATCCATATAGGAAGTGACAATGGATCAGATTGATGACAACGGTCGCTTAACCGACTGTAAATTGGCGACATTCGCTTCGTCCACACAGCACTGACGTGACGTGGCCATAGTATAGAGGCTCCCTTTGGCAAGGTGAGGGCCATGCATCCAATTAGTGGAGAAAAGTTCTCGTCGTGTTACACATTATCATGTACAGTTTACGCTGCCCAAACCCAAGCTGACTAAAGTATGGCACACTGAGTTCCCGGTAGAGCAAGCTGTTCAAGGGCTCCACAGTCAAAGACAGCAGATTAGAGCAGGCTATAACTCCGAAGAAAACATGAGAGGTGGACGCTTGAAGACCACACACGGTCAGAACGATGATAAGATTTCCAAAAAATTCCAAAGATGCACGCAATAGGCTCACCTACATTCCAGATCAAGAAAACCTTTTCAAATGGCACGTCTTGATCGTGCCAAAGATCTCTTTTGAGACGGTTTGAATTCATCGAGAGTATTGCATTTTATTGCATGGGATCCCCTTCCTATTGTTGCAGGTGATCAATGGCACTGGCACATGTACCTCGGCTTTGATAGTAAAACTGCTACACAGATCAGTAGTTACTGTACTTTTATTACTACCATTGTCGACGCTGTTTAAGAATTGCTTACATGTTGAATCAGTGTCAACATCTTTATAAGGAATATTCAAATTCAACATGCCGAGGATAGAGAGAGAGAGAGAGAGAGAGAGAGAGAGAGAGAGAGAGAGAGAGAGAGAGAGAGAGAGAGAGAGAGAGAGAGAGACGCACGAATGAATGAATGAATGGTTCATGGTGGTAAGATTCACTAAACCCATTCAGAGGGACGGGGGATGGATAGCAACATGACTGTGCATCGACAACTATCATAAATAAACATGTCCAATACAATTCTTCATTCTTCTTCAAACTTCTTTGTGACCAAAAAAAAAATCCATACGTTACAGCAAACTTCTTTGTAACGAGGACCGTCACAATACAGGAAATGTAATCGTGACAAGGACTAAGACATTACATGAACTTCATCGTGACAAGGACGCACATAATACAGGAAACTTTATTATGACAAGAACTAATACACAACAGGAAACTTCATTGTGAAAAGAACTAATACAATATAGAAACCGTCATTGTGACAAGGTCTAATACATTACAGGAAATTTCATCGTGACAAGGTCCAATACATTACAGGAATCTTCATTGTGACGAGAACTAATACATTATAGAAATTTCATTGTGATAAGAAATAATACACCAGGAAACGTCATTGTGACAAGGACTAGTGCATTACAGGAAACTTCATATGAAAAGAGCTAATACATTACAGGAAACGTCATTGTGGCAAGGACTAGTGCATTACAGGAAACTTCATATGAAAAGAGCTAATACATTACAGGAAACGTCATTGTGGCAAGGACTAATATATTACAGGAAACGTCATTGTGACAAGGACTAATACATTACAGAAACCTTTACTGTGACAAGGTGTTATACATACCAGGAAAGTTCATTGTGACGTGGACTGTCACAATACAGGAAACTTCACTGTAAATATAACTAATACAATACAGGAAACGTTATTGTGACAAGGTCTAATACATTACAGGAAAACGTTATCGTGACAAGGTCTAATACGTTACAGGAATCTTCATTATGACATGATCTAATTCATTACCAGAATCTTCATTGTGACAAGGTCTAATAGGTTATAGGAATCTCCATTGACAAGGTCTAATTCATTACAGGAATCTTCATTGTGACAAGGTCTAATTCATTACGGGAATCTTCATTGTGACAAGGTCTAATTCATTACGGGAATCTCCATTGTGACAAGTTCTTATATATTACAGGAATCTTCATTGTGACAAGGTCTAATTCATTACAGGAATCTTCATTGTGACAAGGTCTAATTCATTATAGGAATCTTCATTGTGACGAGGTCTAATACATTACAGGAAACTTCATCGTAATTGTAACAAGGACTGATACATTACATACGTCCTGGGTTGTGTTACTTTGGTTTTGTTCGTGTTGTGTTGTTGTTTGTTGTTGAGTTGCGTTACGTTGGGTTTTGGTATGTTACATGTATTATGCTGATCGGTGCTATGTTGGGTCTTGTCAAGTTACCTTTTGGTATCAGATCTGTGTTACGCTGTGTTGATCTGAACAGTGTTAAGTTGGACCTTGCATTATTACACTGTGTGCGTGATCGCGCACGTGTGTGTGTGTGTGTGTGTGTGTGTGTGTGTGTGTGTGTGTGTGTGTGTGTGTGTGTGTGTGTGTGTGTGTGTGTGTGTGTGTGTGTGCATGTGCGTCAGTCTGTCTGTCTGCCTGTGCGTGTGTCTGTCTGTCTGTATATATGACTATCTGTCTGTTTGTCCGTCTGTCTGTGTCTGACTGATTCTGTGTCTCTGCTTGTCTTTTGTCTTTGTGTCTGTGTGTGTGTGTGTGTGTGTGTGTGTGTGTGTGTGTGTGTGTGTGTGTGTGTGTGTGTGTGTGTGTGTGTGTGTGTCTGTCTGTGTATGTGTTCGAAACTGTCAGAAAAGACTGTTGGAATCACTCTGATGACTTATAGTAGCTCTACAGACATACTTGACAGATGATCGCCTAGATGTGTTAGTGGACAAGAACATGACTACCACGTCAGCAATGACAACGATCCAACATGATGACGATCATCTTGAACTGGTAATTTAAAAATCTGATGAGAGTAACAAACACATGTCACGTTGATGACTATTATGCAGAAGAAGGCAACAACGGACAAAACAAATGTGATGGAGAAGATGATGAAGGAAAGAAATGCCTGGCAAACAAGAAAAAGATGATTATTCTGATGAGAACAATGACCACGACAAAACCCAGTGACGACCATAACTAGTACAAATGATGACAAATCTAATGGTAATGACCTAGAAAGCAAAGTTTTGGGAAAGATGATGACAATAGCCATGACACAGACAATGGTAAAGACATTATTGGTGATAAGCTTTTCACCATCAACTGTACTGAGTTCAGATTCACGCCTGTAGAACAAATATGACATGCTAATCAGACAATCAGACAATCAGAGAATTACCCACACTCACGAAGACTATATAAATTCCTATTCGGGAATAAACATCATAGAGGGCGAGAAAAGGTTGCAACAAACTGATATCTATTTCTATGTCAGTATGTCCTCGTGTACACTGCAGATAATACAAAGAAATGCATGACATAACACACAGCAAGCACACATTCATTGTTGCAGCAAGACATGGCATAACACGTTCTTCTAGCATGGCAGAAAACTGCGAATTGTTTCACGGAATTAATTGGGCCTTGTTGACAGTGTTCGTAACAATCGTAAATAATGATGAAGATGCTAGGGGACTAAAAAGGCTAAAATGAAAGGTGGAAAGAGATTAGTGAAACAGTCTGGACAATGTGCTGATGACGATTTAAACCTGTCGCCGAAGAGGGTTTATTTGCTTGCTTCCTTGCTTGCTTGTTTGTTTGTTTGTTCGTTCGTTCGTTTGTTAACTCGGCCCACTATAATTGGTGTTGGTGGGCTAGGAGGAAAATAACTGCATCTCTGTAGAGGACTATTCACAACAGCAAAAGCCACTATGAGTTTGACTGTATAAATGTTGTGCATAGCCAGTACGCTTAGTTGTATCCTCAAATGGCTGGTTAATAAATTACATCAGTCGTTGTTACGACACTTCTGCTCTATAGGGGAAAGAGGTCAGGGGAAGAAAACTGAAGTTGGGTACCAGTGTCACACTGGAGCAAGTGATGTATCAACGCTGCCATTAATGTCAGGGGGTATCTTTTAATGGCGTTTAGTAGTACTGCACAACATTTCACAACAGGGTGAGATCCAACACATATCGCTACTTTCGCGGGGTTGTTTCCTGTTTAAGTGTGTTTTGTCATTATCCATTCAAACATTTTGTTCTGTTTTGCTTTTTTTTTCAGGTGTAACTCCAGCCTTTTTTCTCCTCTTAAACTATACGCTCCTTCTGTTATTCTTTGGAAATCCTATCGAGCTTGACTAACCTTGGAACAATTTCGAAGAATGGACTTGCATGCAGAGGTCATCGTTGTACCACCAAGATGCAACAGTGCGATTGTGTTTGATTGTCCCACTCAAAAGAACCATCTGCAAACCCAAGTATAACGTGTAAGGAGACAGTAGTTTCACTTTTTTCAAGTGTGGCATGAAAAGCGCGAATAACACTACTACTACTACTACTACTACTACTACTACTACTACTACTACTACTACTACTACTACTACTACTACTACTACTACTAACTGCTACAAATAGATACATGAAAAAATGAGCAAACAAACAAACAATAAATAAATAAATGAATAAATGAGGAACAACGTTGAGCATGCACTTATTAGCATGAACGTGCATATTCAACACGCAAACAGGCCGCGTGCATACATGTGTGAGCGAACAACCCCCCTTTCAGCACACACACACACACACACACACACACACACACACACACACACACACACACACACACACACACACGCACGCACGCACGCATGCACGCACGTATGCACGCACGCACGCACGCACACACACATACATACACAGAGAGAGAGAGAGAGAGAGAGAGAGAGAGAGAGAGAGGGGGCTCGTGTACGCACTCACGTACGCAGACATGACACGCAGAGGCACACAGAAAATGTCAACTGCATGTCTGTAAAATATTTTCACCTTCAGGAATGGTATTCTTGATGATATCGTTTGTTTCCTTACTTTATATTAGTAAACTAGCAAAATGACAATGCCATAATAAATGAACGAAAGTTTCCAAGAACACGAAGCGTGTTATCAGAAAAAGTCTATGAGTCTGGGGCGGCTTCAAGTTCAACGATATTGGTTTGTCAAGAATGCCAGCATGTGGCACTGAATCATCCACTGCATCTGAACCTGTCTCTCTTTTGGTGCCAATGCAGAATCATCTCGAACGCCATGAACTAAGGAACTATAGATATAAAAGTACTGAAGCAAACTTGGTGAAAACAGACAGCTTGTTGCATCCAAATGTCACTGTATTTATTCACTCATTTTTTATTTGTTTATTTATTCATCTATTTTATGTATTTATTTATTTATTCATGTATCTGTTTTTCTATTATTTACTTATTTACTTATCCATTGATTTCTTTTTTTCATTTATTGAA
>JADBJO010001782.1:17500-27500 GCA_016801955.1 Conus betulinus | reverse complement strand
GACAGATCAACGAGAAATGTGGCGAGTACAAAGCACCCCTGGCCATCAGCTTCATTGACTTCACCAAAGCATTTGACAGTGTCCACAGACCATCATTGTGGAAAATCATGAAAACCTACATATCCCAGAGAAAGTTGTGTGTCGGGAATAGAGCGGATTTACATAAACTCCAAGTGCAGAGTCAGGATGGAAGATGGCTACAGTGACTGGTTTGAAGTTGTCACCGCGGTAAGGCAAGGTTGTATCCTCTCCCCTCTCCTCCTCTTTGCACTTGACCATTGCCTGGGTTTTTAAAGACGCAACCCAAGGAAAGGGAATCAAGTGGACAGAAGGAAACAGCCTCTCAGATCTGGATTTTGCCGGTGATATTGCCACTCTTGCAAGCACCAGATCCGCAGGTGCTTGTAGACAATATCAGCAAGTTTGTATTCAACACTGGCCTCATTATCAGTGCCAAAAAGACTAAAAATATGCTTAGCGGTAAACTCCAAAGGCCAACAGACTTTTTCATTGACCGAAAGCAGGCGGAAGAAGTAGACAACTTCACATACTTATTCAGCTCCATCAGCAACGCCTGTGACCTCGACCACGAACTGAAGTGTCGTATTAGGAAGGCAATATCAGCATTCAATCAGCTGAACAAAATATGGAACAGCAAGAATTCTCCCTTGGAATCAAACTGAAATTTTTAACGCCAGTGTGATTTCAACAAAATATGGAACAGCAAGAAATTATCCCTTGGAATAAAACTGAAATTTTACAACTCCAGTTAGATTTCAACGCTGTTATATGGCGTGAAACCTGGCAATTGAAGACCACCCAGGAGAAGAAACTCGACGCTCCTGATACTAAGAGCCTACATAAGATCTTGGCCATCAAATGGTCAGACTTTATACCAAATGAAGACGTCAGGGAGGTCCAAACAGCTACCCGTGTAAACATCGGCGCCTCCACTGCATAGTTACTTTCCAATGATTCATTAACATTTTGATACTAAGATTCAATTTTTTTTTATTGGACACTATCACCACACCCCTGAAATTAGAGGCGTATAGAACAGAACAGTCAATGAGACGAACAAACAATTAAAAAAAATATATCCGCATTCAGTTCTTTTTTTTTATATACATTCCAAACTTTGGACTAAAATGGATGTCTTGCAACAGGCAAACAGAACATGACATTGACCGATGGTATTGAAAGGCACCTCTACATTGGTGTCGTCGCTGTGGTTGTCGTTGCTGCTGCTGTCGTTGGTATAGTTGTTGTTGTGTCTTAATGGGGGTTTTTGGTGTTTTTTTTTGTTTGTTTTGTCTTGGTTTGTTTTTGCATATATTTTCTTCGACAATCAATTCTTATATTGAAATTGTAGCTTTTGACAATCATTCATTTGTGTTGCGTTTGCCTTGTATTGCGCTGTGTTACGTTGTATTGTATTCTGTTAGGTTGTCACAAGATGTGTTAGGTTGCATGTTTCATTGTTGTGCTGCCTGTAAATGCGCCAGCGAGTACTGCCTGAGCCTGTGCCAAGGCATCCAGATCTCCGCCAGCTGTGACATCATCCGCGCCATGCACGAAGGCATGAAGAACACGTTCGGCCCAAGCGCCATCAAGATCTCTTCTCTAACATGTGCATCGGGGGAGGTCATCACTGACCACAGCAAACAGATGGAGGGATGGGCGGAGCACTACCAGATCTGTACTCCAGGGAAAACTCAGTAACTCACACAGCTATTGAGAACGCCACCTCCATGCCTGCTGTGGAGAAGCTCGAAGCCCCACCCACCATGGAGGAACTCAGCAAGGCCATCGACTTGCAAGCCTGTGGTAAAACTACGGGTAGCGACGGCATTTCAGCAGTTCTTAAAGCTGGCGAGGGGAGTTGTCTCCTCAGCCACCTCCATGAGCTTCTGCTGCATTTTCGGCAGGAAGGGACCGTAGCCCAGGACATGTGTGATGCAAACGTCATCACGCTGTACAAGAACAAAGGGGGCGAAACAACTGCAGTAACTATTGTGGAGTATCCCTCCTCAGCATTGTTGACAAAGCCTTCGCCCGCGTCGTCCTCAACAGGCTGTAGCTACTCGCCGAACGAGTGTACCCAGAGGCACAGTGCGGCTTCAGAGCTGAGACGTCAACGATCGACATGACATACTCCATGAGGCAGCTACAAGAGAAATTTCACGAGCAGAGAAGACCATTGTTCATTGCCTTCACCGATCTGACCAAGGCATTCGACTTGGTCAACGGGCAGGCCTCTTCACCCTTCTACACCGGATTGGATGTCCACCAAGTCCTGAAGATGATCACGTCCTTCCATGACAACATGCATTGTACTGTCCAGTATGAGAGTTTATCTTCGGACCCCTTCCTGATCAAAGGCCGTGTCAAACAAGGGTGCGTGCTGGCTCCGACACTCTACGGCATCTTCTTCGCCCTGCTGCAGCGCTACGCCTTCGACGTCCGAAGAGGGCATCTTCCTCCACAATGCGAGTGACGGCAGTCTCTTCAGCATGGCACACCTCCGAGCTATGACGAAGGTTCGGGAAGTCTTCATCAAGGAGATGCTCTTTGCAGACACCAACGCCCTCACTGCCCACACTGGGGAAATGCTACAACGGCTCATTACTTGCTTTGCTGATGCCTGCACCGCGTTTGGCCTCGCTATCAGCTTGAAGAAAACAAACACCATGGGCCAAGACATCAACAGCACTCCCTGCATCTCCATCACCTCCTCGAAGTGGTCAACAACTTACCAGGCTCCACCATCTCCAGCAACCTCTCTCTCTGGACTCCAAGCCGAACGTGTGGATCGGCAAGGCAGCAACAGCGATGACCCGTCTAACGAAGAGAGGCTGGGACAACACCATGCTAACGTCAAACACAAAGATGAAAAATGTACCATGTCTGCGTGCTGAGCACTCTTCTATATGAAAACGAGAGACACGGACCTTGTACTCTCAACAAGAACGACGACCGAACGCTTTCCGCCTGCGCTGCCTCAAAAGACTCCTGGGCATCACTCGGCAGGACCACATCACCAACAAGGACGTCCTGGCCCAGGCAGGGATGCCCAACATATCCGCCACGCCGACACGGAAATGCCTGCCCTGGCTTGGCCACGTCAGACGCATGGACGACGCTCGCATCTCAAAGAACATGACGTACGGCGAGCTGTCTACAGGCTCCAGACTCGCAGAATAGTGTCACACGCCGCATTTGCATGCACTCAGTCACAAACACAGTGTGCTTGCTCCTTCATACGCACGCATCAACTCCTTTCATTCAAAGGAGAGACAGAGGAAACAAACATCCACCGGTTGTGCTCCCTTCAGCCAAGCAATAAAATAAAGAATTTTACGATGATAGTTAGTATTAAGTAATGTTATGTTAATGCGATGACAACTTTCGATCCGATTTTTTTTTTACAAAACTCTAAATTATTGGCCGTTAACCCTCCTTTTTCCTTTTCAATATGCAGCACATTAGCATTGTGCTTCTTGTTCTTTCTTTTCGAATGTTGGACAGTTGCATTAAAAATCTTTCTTTTGTAAAAATTCCACTATCGGGAATCAAGCTTCCAGTAGGTGTATAATACGATTCACTGGTTGGACGTCGAGAATTTCTGGGAAAAAAACTCAAATCCTAACGTTAGCTTTGGAACATATAATTTTAAAAAAATTCTAAACCATCATACAACAAAACATGGTATTACATCGTGCACACGAATTCGTAGTATTCCGTTTTCAGTTCATTCCAACCTACAGTTGGGATACTAAGCGATTTTTTAAAATAAAATACTTTTCATTACAGTCTCCTTCCATTTACTTTGTTATTTTTATTTTTATTAATCACATCAATCGTGTACATGCACTTTTAAATAATTGCGGTTTTCTCTTTATGCTTTTATTATTCCCTTACCGGCAATTTACCCATAGGGAACCAGTATTATAACAGACTCCCCAGCAGACGTCTGTCTGCGCTACATCGCCGACCCCTCTCTGCTCGCTCGGAAGCGTTTTCCGTTTCAACCCCCAAGGTTGAAAAAAAATGACTAACTTGACCCAAGTCAGGGGATGTATCTTCCTGTCCGGCCACTCCTGGTCTGCCATACAGATCGGGAACACATCCGTCCTTCAAACAGCGAGCTTCTCTCACTCATCACGTGCCTCAGCGTCCAATCAACAACAAGAAACGGTTAGGGATGGATGTAAGCACTGTTCACATGTGGTCTAACATTTTTGTCAAAATCAAACATTTTCGCTTTTCAATATCGCCACCTGCATTCCTCAACACATCATATCTCTTGTCATGACGACCTACGTTATAAGGATGTATGCAAGCGCGACCAGAGGGCAGGCAGCCTCGACCCAGCAGACCTGGAGACAGAAGCTTCAGACCGGGTCAGCTGGCGGTCCACCATCAAGGCCAGCATCAAAAACAAGCAGAGCAGAGGAGAGAGGCCCAGTGGGAAGAACGGAGTCGCCGGAGACGGCGGCGAAGAATTGCGTCAGCACCCACAGACACTGATGACCGAGACTTCACCTGCAGCCACTGCAACAGAGTCTGCCGCTCGAAGATCAGGCTCTTCAGCCACATCAGGCGCTGCACCTCACCAACTGACTGATTGATGGTGCAACACCATTGTCTATCAAGACAGACGGATGCCATCGCGTGGGGAGATCCCTTCATAGGCACTCACATGACCGCGCGGTGCAGTGCCTTTTTATATTTCAGTTGACCACTGAACGATTTGTTAGAGGCATCAATGACAGCCAGGTGTTTGTCAGGTACAGGAATGTCTGCTGTCTCCCACATGTCTGTGAAATACGGAAACCTGAGAATAATCTATTTTGCTAGGAAAGGTCACACTCACGGATCAGTAATCCAACACTTAGTGTCTAGCCTAGAGAATAAAAAGGAGGGGATGGGGAGGGACTGTAATAGCCCATCACCACCCTGTCCTTTTTTCTCAAGGCAAGTATTAGGATTGCTTACATGAAATAGTTCACTATATCTCCTCTATATTGAACACATTCATTCAATGTACACTGAAAGAACGGTGATCAATAGCGGGAAGGTGAACATGATCACAGTAATCTGATCCAAGTACATTAATAGATAAGGAACGCATTTTGGCCAGTAGGCCTACCTTTTTCGCGTACTAAATCAAGATACATGGCAGTTACAACTAACCTTGTCGTATTTCCCATATGTCACATAATGTGTCAGATAGGCTACATTCTGACTTAGAGCTTTATTTCTGTGTCTTCTACAGTATTTGGTAACTACAATTCTGCTGGTTTTTCAGGCGTTGTCAAATCAGAAACCTGGAAATAAAACAATAGCGTAATTACTTTACACCTTTCTTAGCATTCATGTATACTAAACGATTGAGAAAATATAACAAACATCCGTCCGAACATATTAAAACGATGCTTAAACTACAACATTTTTCAGTCTACTCAGGATGAAAGTAACTCACTTGATATGGAGGTTTTTTTTTTTTTTCAGGAGGTAAGGTGTGTTTCTATCAGAAGCCAGAGTCGAGTACGTTGATTTAAAAAAAAAAAAGAAAAAGGAAAGAGAATCGAACTTTACTAAACAGAAGTCGTGGAAGACAGATGCGTTGATTTTGGTCGTAATATCACAAGACTTGATCCTTAGCTGTTATTGTTGGAAAATGTCATTTGAAGATCTACCAGAAAGGGTCATATAAACACACGGCAAGGCGTGATAAAGGCATCTTCTATCGCACATACAAACATCTGGCACCACGCGATCATATTAACATTAAATATGGGCAGCAGCAGGCAACCAATGTCGAGTTATATGCACAGTAGCAAAGTCGTAATTGTTGATCGCAAAGAATCAACCACACAAACACACGCGCGCGTGAGAGTGGGCGTGCCAAATCACGCATGCACGCACGTACGCACACGCAAGCGTGCACAGAGAGATAGACAGACAGACAGACAGACAGACATATATATATATATATATATATATATATATATATATATATATATATATATATATGTGTGTGTGTGTGTGTGTGTGTGTGTGTGTGTGTGTGTGTGTGTGTGTGTGTGCGTGCGCGCGTGTGTGTGTATGCGTGTGTGTGCGTGCGTGTGTGTGCGTGCGTGTGTGTGTGTGTGTGTGTGTGTGCGTGTGTGTGTGTGTGTAAGTACTCTTAACAAGAAAAGTTTCTGGTGTATTTGGTTGGTTTAAAAGGTATCATCATAAATCAAGCGTACGGCTGTCTTATTTTATGTACCGTGGCATGATGGAATGTCAAAGGTCTTGATACATACGTTTAATTTAAGAGAGAGAGAGAGAGAGAGAGAGAGAGAGAGAGAGAGAGAGAGAGAGAGAGAGAGAGATTGTATACTTCGTTACTAACATAGGATAACTGAATCTCATCTAAAACGATCTTTAAATTGTTTTGAATCATGCTCTTTCATATTATATGATATTAAATTGTTAGAGTGGGATATGGATCTCTGGCATGTGTGTGATTGAATCTCGATGCATTCAGTATGATTTTCTATCCCTGTGTGTTACATGTTGCAAAACCACGCGGGCCGCAACACTAAACAAAGGAAGGAGAAAACAAGTCAAGTCAAGTCAAGTCAAGTCAAGTCAAGTCAAGTAAACTTTATTATCTCAATTTGAGAAATTAATTTGTGGTCACACACATTCACAGCAAATAAACAATAATTTAGCCACATTACCCATTTTCTCACATATGACATACATTCATATAGAGGAATTTGGATTTCAATTAAACATCTTCTCGGTTCAAGAAATCAATGGACAGGGGAATAAAACTTTGTTTAAATCTGACACTTCTGCATTTAACCAAGGGAATGCGCGGCAATACGTCAGAATGTGCTGCAAAGTGATCGACTATTTTTTTCCTTTTTCTTTTCTTTTGGATTGCTGAATATTGGATTGCACTTCTTGAATGTCATCTTTTTTGTTTCTCGTCTCACTTCACTATGCGTTGGGTCACTGCGCCATCACGCCGGAAAACTCAGGTGACAAAGCATTGCACTCCTGATCCTGATCCTGGGTGTCACCGGTGTTCTTGGTCATTTCACTACAGTAGTATTTTGCCCTCGGAGTTTTAAAACTGGTCACGAATCTATTTCCCCAATACTTCTTTCTATTGAGACTACAAACCGAGGCTCTGTGTGTGAATGCACAAATATCGTCTCGAACAAACGTAAACAAAATCCCATCACCAGCTGTGGAAAGACAAGAGAATTTGGGCCGTAGGTATGTGTGATACGTATACACACAGGATGCATACTGAGAGGGAATAGGTGAAACCTGAGTGACTGATCATCGACTGAATGACAGGAAAAATGGCTGAATGTAGCGCTAGGAGGCAAATCTTCTTTTGGCTCTACTCAGGTAGGCAGCCCTTTGTGAATAGGAGACCATGAACTGTAAAACGCTTAGACCTTGATCTCTTGACAAGAATATGCGTGTATAAATACGTTCAGACAGGATTAGAATAGAATGAAATTATATTTCACAAAGTTCCTTCAGTTCTGTCAGTTGAGTGCCAAGGTTAGAATGTCTACAAATGTTTTTTTCTGTTTATTCTGCAATGCTTTCAGTCCTTCTTTGTCTTCCTTTCCATCTCCCTCCCTCTACAGATCCCTGGAGGATTGTTTCAGCAAGGTGACAGGATCTTGGTACATGGCCAAGCAACGTCGTTGTTTGTTCTTGACTGACGTCAGTAAAACTTCGTGTGATCCTCTGTGCTGTTTGATGGTGTGACATACTTGTTCATAGTGAGATGATCAGCGTGTCTGGTGTTTGGTATCTTGTGGTAACACCTCATTTCCATATCTTGAGTTCCTCTTTTCAGACTCACTGTGAGGGTCCATGTCTTGGTCGCATACATAGAGATGGAATACACAAATGCATGAAAGAGCCTGTTGTGTTTCCTGGAGATCTTATCCTTCCATTCCATTTTCAGTCTGGATGACACCTTGATCGAGAGAGAGAGAGAGAGAGAGAGAGAGAGAGCGAGAGTGTGTGTGTGTGTGTGTGTGTGTGCGTGTGTGTGTGTGTGTGTGTGTGTGTGTGTGTGTGTGTGTGTGTGTGTGTGTGTGTGTGTGTGTGTGTGTGTGTGTGTGTGTGTTATGTTCTGTATCATAAATGAAGGGTTTGATTGACATTGACCCAATGTTTAATTTCTGTTAATGCAGTCACTGTACAGTCTCTCATTCGTGAAACATATCTAATGTGTTCGTCTGCATTCACTATACATATTAAAGAGAGAGCACGGAACTTGAACATGTTTTGTGTGAAAAGCTTTAGACAAAAAACATTATTATAGCAGATTGCTAAAATGCTGTATAGCTAGTGTCACAGCCATTCAGTAAACGTTGTTCTCAAAATAAATGCTGATAGACTTCCGGATCGACATGTTACTGTGACTGCTGCACAACAAGCAAGCACAAAATGGCATCACAGTCATTGATGGGGTTGTCCTGTACGAACAACTGACTTTACGTTGTACAGGTTAAGTCTAAAAGTTTATATTCGGAACCTGTTCTGAACTTGCTGGCGATTGAAATATACGAGTAAAAATTAATGGCACTGTCAGAGCACAGCAGGATGTGGCTGGCTGCAAAGAAGATGTCATGTTGTCCACTCTGAATCGGGTTTTTTCCGATCAACAAATCGAGATGTGATCGCATAAATCACGATTGCCGTTCTGAGGAAGAAAAAGCACATATTGGAAACAATCAAGGTGACCGTCAATGGGATTACTTTCTGCTGTCTGGAATCCTGGAAAGCTTGTTGTAAAGGACGACTTGTACCCGCTCTGGAAGATCTGACAAAAGACCAGGGAAGAACGCTGTTGCAGAAAAGAAACACAAAAGCGTTCCCCCATGCCTATCCACGGCCAGACTGTGTCGGAAAACCATCTGTACATTTCTAATACATCAGGGCAGCATATCCTAGAACCAGATCCTATGTTATATTCATAGAGAAAGTGACAGTGGATCAGAGGGATACCAACTGTTGCTACACTGGCAGTAACTTGCTACATTCCCTTCGTCTAGACAATATTGACGCGAAGTGGCCATTGTATAGAAGTTGCCTTCAGCAAGGCGAGGGCCACCAGCAGCCAAGGAGATAAAGTTTTCGTTGTGTTACCCATCATCATGTAGTTTACACTGCCAAAAACCAAGCTGACTAAAGTATGGCACACTGAGTTCCCGGTAGAGCAAGCTGTCCAAGGCTCTACAGTCAAAGACAGCAGATCAGAGCAGACCAGAACTCCGAAGAAAGGACTAGAGGTGGATGCTGGAAAGACGAAACACGGCCAGAACGATGACAAGATTTTCAAATATTCCAAATATGCAAACAGCAGGTTGCCCACTTTCCAGATCAAGAAGACCTTTTCAAATGGTTCGTATTGATCGTGCCAAAGATTTCCTTTGAGACGGTTTGAATTCATTATTCCCCAGATCGGGAATATTGTATTTCATTGCATGAGATCACCTTCCTATTATTGCAGGTGATCAATGGCACTGGGACATGTACCTCAGCCTTGATAGTGAAACTGATACACAGAAAATCAGTAACCACTTTACTTTTATTACTGTCATTGTGGACGCCTGGTTAAGAATTTGCTTACAATTTGAATTAATTCCAATATCGTTGTAAGGAATATGCAAATCCAGTATGCCAAAGAGAGAGAGAGAGAGACAGAGAGAGAAAAAGGGAGAGAGACAGAAAGAGAGAGAAAGTGAATGAATGAATGAATGAATGAAGGAATGAATGAATGAATGAATGAATGAATGAAATGAATGAATGAATGAATGAATGGTTCATGCTGGTAAGCTTTACAAAGCCCATTCAGAGGGGCGGAGGATGGACAGAAAAGTGGCTGTGCATCAATAAATATCATAGGTTAACATGTCCAATACATTTTAACATTACAGCAAACTTCTTTGTGACAAAACCCCAT
>JADBJO010001782.1:0-7500 GCA_016801955.1 Conus betulinus | reverse complement strand
TTGACCTTTCTTGCGGCAGAAAATCAAGCAATAAAATTATGCTTCCCTCAAAATGATCAAACCACAGACGAAGAAAACCCATCTTCCTATTCACATTTCGCTCACACCCCCTTGATTAATCAAAAATGATGTACAATGCGATGTGTCTGTGCTAGCAAGCAGTCTCAGTAACCTGTCGATTGTCTCCCCTGTGTCAGACAGTGCTGGAGGTACTGCCCCTGTCTCTGTTCATGAGGTTGAGGAAGAAGCAGAAGAGCATGTGACTCCAACCACTGTCACGTTATCTCCTAACAAATACAGACCAACGCCTAAAATCTACAAAAAAAAAAGAGAATATCGTAGGCGTACACTATGCCCATCACTACATTCTGAAAAGGCACTTATTACAAAATTGATCAACATTGAAGGCAGTCTTGATATCATTCTTGACCAGGAATCTAAAGTTGTCTCCAAGTTAGAGGATTCTAAGGTGGCTGTCAAGAACGATTTAAAACAGCATATGAATCATAAGATTGATACAATTCATGCTTCCATTGATAATGTAAAGGCAATGATGACCAAACTGGACTCTACTGTAAATAATCTCCTAAAGGAAATCATTCTCTCAAAACCTGCCTAGGCACAATTCAGTCTGACCTAAAACAGTTTAAAAAGCAGCCTTCTGTTGTGCAGTCCGTCTCGACACAATGTGATTATCCCACTACATGCGATAAGTCCATGCAGTGTGATTTTTCTGTTAGCCATGAGGATGTTCCAACTGTTTCTTTACAATCTGATCCCCCCTCGGGGCATGAGAACAAAAAGATGGGAGATAATGCCTCGCCCTCTATGTCCCCTTCTCGGGTAAATCTTCCCTCCCCTACTTCAGCAGTCGCCTCCACTTTCGGCTCTGGTCTTTCTGGTTCTCTCCAGCCTCCTTGCCAGGAGAAAAGTGATGTTGCTAATGAAAAACTGCACAGTGCCCAACACTTAGGGGAAATAACTTCCCTCACAGCCCCACTGTGCCCCTTCATAATCGCTATGACGTACTCTCCCGCATAGATCAGGAACAAAATGTCCTGGAAGGGGAACAACAGAATCCACAGCATGTGAACGCAAACACTAATCATGTCGATGAGGGTTTCAAACCCAAATCTCACCCTGAAAGGGAAATCAAGCGTACGCCACAACAGATTTTAGGTGACTTACGCATTCCATTCCTAGAGAAACCGCATCAGTCCTTGTAGGAGATTCTACAATAAGGTATATAATCCAAAGAGATTAGGGTCACAGACAGGTCCCATGTTCAAAATATGTGTTCCAGGACTAACAGTGGCAATGTCATCCAATGGTTAAACCATTTAGAAACTCGGTCACACGTTAAAACATTGATTGTTCATGTCGGAGTCAATGACTGTCCAGCAGGACCCATCACCTCCCAAACATGCAAAGACCTCATCACCATGTGTAAAAAAAAGATTTCCCTCCGCTTACGTAGCTATAAGCTCCATTGTGCCGGCTTTTGGGACGTCATCAGCTGAATAATTCAATAGCCCCTTCGAAACTTATACGACTGCTGCACCACCTTACAAGTGGATATGGTAGATAACTTTAATTCTTTCGTAACCCCAAAGGGTTCCCACGTAAAGCACTATACAAAGATGCTATTCACCCTAGTGCAAGGGGAACTGCCTGTCTTGCAATGAAATTCAAAGAAGTGCTTCCTCAAACCCAACCACCAAGAAGAAACAACCATGCAGACCATAACAATTCATTGCCTAACTTAATCTATAATCACCAGAATGCAAAAAACTCCAGGAATGCACAGAGTAATGTCAACTTTCTGGGTAGAACTTCCAGTATGCATAAGAATGGCCCTGAATCTATAGCCATTCCCCAGTTATTGTCCACAGCAGATTTTCCCCCATTATTTTCAGATGCCAGTCAGCCTGGACTGATCAGCATGGGTCACCACGAGGAGGGTGTCTCTGCTGTAAGGCAACCCTATGCGCTAAACGATACCAGTGGCGTTGTGCCACAGCCTCTTCAAAATGGTCAGCCACAGGCTGGTGATAATGCACGCCCTCCCTTTATCCCCAAATATCCATCGTACCCATTTCCTTTCCCTTATCCAAGGTACACAGATCCTGAGTCCTACCCTAGAGGCCAAATCCCATGCACCTACCCCCCTCATGTGCCCAGCAGAGTGGAGACGCTGCTCAGAGAACAGGACGGTTTCCTCTTGGGTCTGGTCCCCCGGCTCTTAATCTCATGCCACAGGGCCCAAACCCAATTTCTCGTAGCTGGCCACAACCTGCCTCAGCGGGGGAGTGTGCTCAGCAACTGATGTCCCTCGCTGCACAGTTGATGTCACAGCAAGGGTGCCAGAGGCCTAATGGCAACTGGTAATCTATGTAATCTATGTGTCAATTTCTGATTTTATTTTGTTCATGCTATTGTATATGTAATTCAATTATTTGAGAAAGAAAAGTTTTGTTCAGAGTATGCTTTCATCTTAGCATACCAAAAATATCTTCTTCTATACTATACTCTATCTATTATTGCATGTGATTTATTATTGTCATTATTCGGATTATTCAGTGTGTGTGTGTGTGTGTGTTGTGTGTGTGAATGAATGAATGAATGTGTGTGTGTGTGTGTGTGTGTGTGTGTGTGTGTGTGTGTGTGTGTGTGTGTGTGTGTGTGTGTGTGTGTGTGTGTGTGTGTGTGTGTGTGTGTGTGTGTGTGCATGTCCCCCCATGACCTTACATGAAACTATTCTGTTCCCATAAGAATAAGTTTTTTCATGTTCATTTCATTGGCCGTATTATGCTTGTACTTTGGACCTGGGATACCTGGAAATTTGCTATTGCTTTGGCTCACACGATTTGCTTAAGCTTCAGACTTTTCTTACGTTGTTTTTGTCGTGTATGTTAGCTTTTTATTTTGCGGGCTTACGTGCCTAGTACTTGACTTTATTTTTTTTTTTTTTTTTTTTTTAAGACCTTTACTGATTTTGAATGACAAGCGTTTTGGTATCATTTAATCCTTGTTGTGTTGCTGTTGTCTTAAAATATAACTATACTTTTTCGCTTCACTAGAAAATTTCTGTTACGTGTTATCTTCAATCATCATGTCGCAGAAGCCAACAAATCTCAAGTGTTAACAAAAAAAAAAGGCTTTAAAGTAGGATATCTAAATGCTTGCCATCTTTTAAACAAGATATCAGATGTTCCTTCTATTTTGTCTAATTCAGACGATTGTTTTTTTCATGTTTTTGGTTTTTCTGAAACTAGGTTAACTGATATTGTTTCCGACCATTTAGTTACTATTCCAGGCTATAATCTTATACGTAAAGATGCATCACGTTCAAATAAACTAGAAACAGGATTAGTGGCATATATCCATCAATCTGTGAAGTATATAAGCAACTTAATGTGTTTGATAGACACTCTGTGGAATGTATATGGATTGAAGTGTGTCTAAAGGGAAATACCACCATGTTTAATAGGTATATTGTATAGAAACCCTGATGAACGTGTTGATTGGTTCGACCGTTTTGAGTCAATGATAGAAGAAGTATTAGACTATTCCAGTGAAATAATACTACTCGTGATTTCAACATCGACTTATTAAAACCATACAACACATGGAAAAAGATCATTGATACATACAACTTAACCCAACTAATAAATTCCTCTACGCGCAAAACATTGAAAACAGAAACATTGATTGACCATATCTATGTTACAAATTCTTCTAATATTGTAGAAAAATCTGTACCTATTTTTGGATTAAGTGATCACTTTCCAGTTTGTGTAACCTGGTGTAAGAAAGGCGTGAAAATTCCTAGATCCTACCATAAATATATATATATATTTTACAGAAGTTACAAAAATTTCAATCCAGATCTCTTTTTTTCGATCTAATGAACACAAACTTTTTAGAGGTATATCAGCATAGGGACCCAGACGAAGCTCTGAATACATGGTATGATGCTTTTCTTGCGGTATTCAATAAGCATGCTCCATGCAAAACGAAAAGAGTAAAAAAACATCGACAAACCTCCATGGTTAAATGAAGAAATTAACGCAGCTAGAAATAACCGTGATATTTTACTTCAGCAAACAGGAAAGGATGAAAACTTCAAGAACAGCGAAATAAAGTAAACTCAATGAAAAGAGCTGCTGAAAAGAAATACTTTAGCGAATTAATCGCTTCTAAATCTAACACTAAATCTATATGGAAAGCAGTAAATCAACTATCAGGAAAAAAAACAAAGCATCTTCAAACACTCCATCTACAAACCTATCAAACGACGAATTGAACAATCACTTCTCAACAGTTTCCGATTCGGTTGTCAAGGAAGACTACACTCATCAGAATGATTTGCTGTTACTTAAAGATTTTTGTGCGTTGAAAAATGTAAAATCTGTTCTTAAGTTTAAATTCATAAGTGTGCATGAAGTATACCATGAATTATGTTCCTTAAGTCAGTCTAAATCTCGCGGATTGGATGATTTGGACAATCAAATACTTAAAACGGCAGCACCGATCATTGCAGAACATTTAACCTATATTTATAATTTGTGTATTGAAAAATGTCATTTTCCTCAAGCTTTTAAGGATGCCAAGGTAATTCCTCTCTTTAAATCTGGTGACCCAAATGATGCTTCAAACTACAGGCCCATATCAATTTTATCTGTTCTATCTAAACCATTAGAAAAGCATTTAAAGAAAATGATTCAGTCCCACTTTGATGAATATAATTTGTTTCATCCAAACCAAAGTGGTTTCAGAAAAAAAACATTCTTGTCACACTGCACTCTCAAATCTAGTAGAACAATGGCACACAAATATAATAATGACCTTGTTACTGGGGCAGTTTTTGTTGACTTTGCTAAGGCATTTGATACCATTGACCACAATCTCCTTATAAAAAAAACTGAAATTGTATTGTTTATCACAAGATGCAATAAATCTTATTTCATCCTTTCTAACCAACAGACAACAATTAGTTTTCCAGATTGTAAAAAGTCATCTTTTCAACCTGTAAACTATGGTGTCCCCCAAGGGTCAGTCCTAGGACCAGTTTTATTTTCTGTTTATATAAACGATCTTCCGTTAAACGTCTCATCTGACTGTGAACTATTTGCAGATGATAGTACAATGCATAACAAAAACAAAAAACAGACTCAGTGCTTGCAGATTTACAAAACGACCTTACAAACTGGAAACATGGAGTAAACTAAATCATATGGCTCTACATCCTAAGAAATCTAAGTTAATGATAATTACTACTAGACAAAAAACGCCAAAACTTCAAAACTGACTTAAGCAAAATAAAAATAAACGACAGTGTTATAGAAGAGGTTGACTCTCACAAACTGCTTGGTCTAACAATTGACAACAATCTTTCCTGGTCAGTACACATTTCTGCACTCACGCGTAACTTTCTAAGAAATTATTTCAGTTTAACAGAATAAAACACTTTCTCGATCAACACACTAGAAAATTATTTTTCCATGCATATTTACAACCAGATTTCGACTATGCATCTACAATATGGGATATGGCTAGTAAAAAATGTCTTAAACCCTTAGAAAGCATTTACAGCGTTCTATCAAACTTATACTTCTAAAATCATCTTCCCTACTAATTCATGACTACAAAACATTACATTACATATTCTTCCGTTTCAATTGAGATGTCAATTCAATAAAGCAGTATTTTTCTACAAAATAGTTAATGGACTTGCTCCATCATATCTCTACGAAAAACTCCGAAAGACTAAACTACGAGACAAAGAGAGAATACAACTTCCCCGTCCTAGAACTGATCTGTATATGACTTCTCTTATATATTTCAGGAGGTAAACAATGGAACGAAATCCCTGATGGCATTAAAACAAAGAATTCCTTGGCATCATTCAAAAGCTGCTATCAAGATTACTTATTCAAGCTATTATAATTATATTCCAGTGTTTATTGTTCATGTAAATGGCATATTTTTTGCAATGTATTCAAATTACCCAGATGATGACCTCTCTCTCTCTCTCTCTCTCTCTCTCTCTCTCTCTCTCTCTCTCTCTCTCTCTCTCTCTCAGTGTACTTATACTTAACTGCTCTTGTCTGGTTTTTGTTTAATTTGTGACGTGGTTTTGTTTTGTTCACTGTTCACCACCCTGCTGTCTGTATACTGCATGGTCTCCATGACCAGGTGCGCCCAGGCGCAAGACTTTTAACATCCTTTCTTTGTTTCGATACCTTGCACAGGCTAGGTATTAGTGATGTGAATGTCCATCAAAAATATATACAACATTCCAAAAAACTGTCCATTCTGTGATCAAATCGAGGACCAAATACATTTTTTGATTGTTTGTCCATCCTATAAAGATTTAAGAGATAAATTCATTTTGCCTCATACTAGAAATGTTCATCAAGTACCGTCGCTTCTTTTACTGCAAAATGAAAAGAGAATTGTAACTCGCTCTGCAGCTATGCTCATTTTCAAAACGCTAAAACGAAAAGAAGAACTGCTGTCAGTTAACACACAAAGGCCAGAGTAATTTCAGGAAAAACATTTTGTTATGCAAATATCTTCTCTCATAGTTTTCAGTATATGCGCCGAGCGCGTGTGTCTTCTACTTTTGTTTTTGATCTCATTGCAGATAGGTCTGTGACCTTTGCAGTTAAACTATTTCAGTTGAGTTGATACCTTGCACAGATGATTTATGGTTTCTGTGGACATACTCTTTTCACAAATAAACAGACAGGAAACTTTAGGACCCCTAGCACAGTTTCTGACACATGGACAGTGACCCTGAAATCCCTCTGGTTCTTTACTGAGGTAAGAAGTCTGTGCAGCGATGGGGTGTTTACGCTTTATTTTCATTTTTTGTTAGTCATGTCAGTGATTGCCTTTTTTTTTGGTCCGTCATCCTTCACCTATGTCTTATTTTAACTCTTTACAAGCCCTTTATCGTCTCCATTGGTGATGTCACATTGATCGAATCAGTTACATCGTGTTTTCGCTTTATTGGCATTTATGTACTTCTTCATACAATCAATACATATTTTAAATACAGTTGATACTCTGTGTGTGTGTGTGTGTGTGTGTGTGTGTGTGTGTGTGTGTGTGTGTGTGTGTGTGTGCGCGCGCGCGCGCGCGCGCGCGCGCGCGTGTGCGTGCGTACGTGCGTGCGTGCATGCGTACGTGCGTGCTTGCATGCGTGCGTGCTTGCGTGCGTGTGTATGTGTGAGTGTGCGTGCTTGCGTGCGTGCATGTTTGCGTGCATGCGTGTGAAACGTTCATGCGCGCGTGCGTGCGTGCGTGCATGTGTGTGTGTGTGTGCGTTCGTGTGTGTGTGCGTGCGTGTGCGTGCGTGCGTGTGTGTGTCCGTGTGTGTGTGTGTCCGTGTGTGTGTGTGTGTGTGTGTGTGTGTGTGTGTGTGTGTGTGTGTGCGTGTGTGTGTGTGTGTGTGTGAGCTTTGAACCGACAGACCTGCTCTGGAGACACTTG
>JADBJO010001781.1:357500-378669 GCA_016801955.1 Conus betulinus | reverse complement strand
ACGTTGCGCGTGCACGTGTTTGTGTACGTCTGCGCGCGCGTGTGTGTGTATGTATGTATGTATGTGTGTTTGTTACGCGCTGCACCTTCCTCCCTACCCCCCTCCCTCCCCTGATCCCCCACCCTGTGCATGCCCGGCGACTGACTCACGATTGCATATCAACAAAAATAATATCATCAGGAACAAGACGAGTAAAAAAGGAAGAAGATATCGCCGTTGAAATATGACAATGACATATGGGGGGGCAATTTCAAACGACGTGGGGCTGGAAGTGGATGTACGTGTGGGGTGGGGGGAGAGGGCTGGGGGTTCGTACAGAGTCGAGTTCTGACCTAGATCTTTACCACCTCTCATAGCAGATAGTGAGTAGGCTCGTATTCTCCCTTGTAGACTCACAGAAGGTATGGATGCAACCCTTTAAAGAGGCAGGGAACAGTAAAACAGTAGATAACGAACAAGTAGAATAACTCTTGCTCCCTTGCGGCTTACAACACCCAAATCGCCTGACAACAATGTCAATACAGAGCACACAACACAATCATGGAGACATGCCCCGAGGATGTCGTCTGGTTTGTTGTTCTGTGTGCTCTGTGTTGGTGTTTTCTGCCAGGCGCTTTGGAGTGGTAAAGCAGCATTGCATTTGGAGTTAAGGGCGTGTGATTATGTCATCATAGGAGCAAGAGTTACCGTACTTGTTCGTTATCATACTAGGCTGTGAGAAAGACGCGGCGCCATGCTTTCTGAGCGGGCCCTCGAAATCGGGTGACCTGTCTGGTGCAGCTAAATCATGTCACTATTAAATACATCACTGGGATCGTTCTGCGCTAACTGCTGAAGGCTATCGAGTATTCTGATGATGTTGTCCACATTTTACGCTCCATGTGTGTGCAGTAGTTTTGCTACTCTGTCGACAGTGTCTAAGCAGCTGTTCAGTGATTGAGGAACGAACACGTTGTGTAGCATTACAATTCGGTGACGAGTTGTCATTATTGTCTTTTAACAGTCTTGTGAAAAAAAAATTATTTATCTATCATGAGGCAAAATGTGACAGATCAGTTATTCACAGCTTAATAATGTATCTATCATAAGGCAAAGTTTGACGGAGATAAGTCATTGGCAGCTTTCTTCACGTATTTTGTTCACTACTTTCGGAGATGTCTTGCAGCATTGCCAATCGCCTGGTCGCACCCCCTCACCCCCCTATCCCCACCCCCTCCCCCCCCCCCCCCCCCCCCCCCCCCCAAAAAAAAAAAAATGCCAGAGAAGCAAACTCATTGTGGATAAGTTGCAGTTATATCCCTTGTTGGTCATAATTTCCCCCCTCAATGTTAATCTGATAGGAAAAACCCATACGTTTTGTTATATTTGATTTAATCATACAGTCTGTGTCGTGAGAAAGAGCTTTTTCACGCTTTTTAATGATGTGAACTCCATTCAAATCCATGGGATCCGTCTTCGCCTGTTTGTTTGTTTTTTTTTTTTTTTTTGTCGCCCATACCTACTCATAGAAATTTTTCAGGGTTCTAACTCGACGATCAGCCCCCTCGACATGAATCCTGGCCACGCGCAACATCCCTTCAGACTGAATCGTCATGACAACAGCATCTGTGTGCATCTTCATTCAGAGAAAAAGGTCTACTTAGATAAAGTGGTTCTCTCTGTAACAGGTTTTACACTGTTGTAATGTCTTCCTGCACTTGTGTTGCTGTGTTGCTGATGTCTACCATGTTGATGTGGTCATTAGAGCTGGTTGATAACGTTACAATGACAGTTGCTGAATTACACTCGATGGGTTGCTTAATCTGTCTGGTGTTTACAGTTTCGATCATTAGGAAGTGTAGCTTCTTTGGTTTCTTGTACGTTTTAGTTACAATCACATTCATGCATGCATGCGCACACACATGTGTACATATACACACACTCACATGCACATGCATGCTCTCATGCATGCTCACACACATGCACAACACACACACACACAGCCATGATGCACACATGTGCACGCGCACAGACAGATGCACATGCGCGTCACACACACACAGAGATACACATGCGCACCACACAACACACACACACACACAACACACACACACACCCTCACACGCGGGCGCATGCCCACACACACACCCTCACACGCGGGCGCATGCCCACCCGCCTGCATGCCCCGCATGCACACACGCACCCATTTAGTTTCACCAATAAAATGAGAACAGCAATGAAAAGCGTACCAGGGCATCCACACATTCTCATTGGTCTTCCTGCCTCCCTCCCTCTGTTTTTCTCTCTCTCTGTCTCTCTCTCTCCCTGTGTGTGTGTGTGTGTGTGTGTGTGTGTGTGTGTGTGTGTGTGTGTGAGAGAGAGAGAGAGAGAGAGAGTGAGCGAGTGTGTGTACGTGCATGCAGATACGTGCAGATACGTGCGTGGAGATAGGTGCGTGCATGCATGGGCATATTTCTCTCTCTCCTGCACCTGTTCCCCTTATCTCATTATCTCTCTTCTTACTCTTTCCCATTCTCTCCCTGTCTCTCTCTATCTTCGTGCTTGTCTGTCTGTCTGTCTGTCTGCTTTCTTTGTCCTTTCTTACCTTTGGCGTTGCTTGTCATCTGTTCTCTGAGATGGCAACTCTGTTTTAACAAGACTGCATCTGTTTACTAAGTCGGCGCTCGCAATAATGCCTATCAGAAAATGTTGTTGCAATAAATATGTGCCAAACTATTTAACATCATGCTGATGCTTTATTAATTCTGATTCTGAATCTGTGTGTGTGTGTGTGTGTGTGTGTGTGTGTGTGTGTGTGTGTGTGTTTAAATTTTGGGTGTACCATTATTTACTTTGAGCCAGGACTCTGAACTTGATAAGATGTACAAAAAGCACAAAAGTGCAGTTTTGAAAAGGATTTTCTTCTCACTCTCTCTCTCTCTCTCTCTCTCTCTCTCTCTCTCTCTCTCTCTCTCTCTCTTTGTGTCCTCCTCCTCCTCCCCCTTCCCTCTTTTGCCATCTTCCCCTCTTCTCCCCACTTTCTTTCTCTCCCCTTTCTCTCAGTTTTTGCTTTCCTTCGGTACCTATTTCTGTGTCTTTTTCTTTTTGCTCGTTTGTCCTTTTTTCTGCCTTCTTTCCTTCGCTCCTACTTTGTCCTTTTTTCTGCCTTCTTTCCTTCGCTCCTACTTCTCTCTCTCTCTCTCTCTCTCTCTCTCTCTCTCTCTCTCTCTCTCTCTCTCTCAAGCTACTGGGTGTCTCTGGGTCTGTCTGAATTCAGGCCAACTGTGTGTCTGCCTGTTGCTCTCTTTCTTCATTCACTGATACTTGATCCCCCGCCCTGCCCTTCTTGCTGTGCTTTCTTTTATCATCTGTTTACCTGGGATGACAACCCTTTAACAAGACCCCCCCACCCCCTCCCCCACCCCTTCATTTGGCACATGATGATAAAAAGCTTCACCAATTCATGCAGCACACCTGTATGAGGGCTCTGTAATACCCCCATTGCTTGCTGTTGGCCTCTCAGGTTCTTAATGGTGTAGGTGATCTGCACAGGAAATGGCAACATGAACAGCTGGTTTAGGTTTTGTGTTTCACAGATTTGTGAAGGTTTTATATTGGTTTAAAAAAAACACACAAAAAAAAAAAACGTGTTCTAGATGCAGTGTTCGTGAAAGGTTAGAATTATGTACCCTCCCTTGTCAACAGTTAGGTAAAGTTTCGAAGGGAGGTAACTGCAGGCTGAGACTGAAACAAAGTTTGAAAGGAATTGTTAGTGAGTCCACCAAACAACAGGGGACAAAGAAATTACAAGATGAAACACGACGTGTTTCGACCTCTTTGGTCTTCTTCAGGCAAATAGACAACATTCAGGGCAATGAATACAAAGAATGAGCAATCACTTCTCAAATTCAGCGCAAGGAGGGTGTTGATAATCTGAAGTATATAAAATTTTAAAACATTTTCTTTTTTTTTTTTTTTGAGTGAGAAAATCGGTCATTGTCCTTGCCTGTAAGTGCATGCACACACTTGTTAGTTGACATTTATATGGCATGTTACTGTTGCTGTTACACTGTCTAGCATACTGTGTAGCTGTGTGAAATAAATGTGGAAATGACATTTAACAGGGTTTGTATGGTCATTAAAGGTACTGAGGTGTCTTTTTATGATATGAAAAAGTCTGTAAAACCTGATCTGGGTTTGTAAATGCTTCCCTTTTTTCTCCAGATTTGTTTGTTGTCATCTCTTCCACCAGAGTTTTAGATATTTTGGGCCCATTTCTGAATGAGAACCCTGTTTTTAGACCACAGAAATGTTCTGAATCACACACAGACCTACACACAGCAACAGACAAGCATACATAAGAAACATAAACACATGTACAGACACATCTCAAAACACCTACACCTCGGCCACCAGACAGCCCCCTCCAGTTCAGCCCACACACTCTTGCTTACACAGACACGCCCACACACAGACACACCCACACCCATAGACAGAGACAGACAATCAGACACACGCACACACACACTCATACACACACACACACACGCGCAGACACACACACACACAGGCACACACACACACACAGACACCCACCCCCCCCACACACACACACACACACACACACACACACACACACACAGAGCTTCTCAAACGCTGTCTATCCTCTCTAGCTGTGTCTGTCCTGAACATGCCTGGAAGAGGCTTATGTAAAGAGGTCTGGGAGGTGCTCCCAGACCCCCACCCCCTTCTCGCACCCTTATCCTCACTCCCCCTTGCACTCTGTCTCCTCCTTTACCAGTTACAACAACTCTTGAGTTTGATCCTAGGTACATAAATCCAGACGGCCCACGATCAGCGCTGTCCCTAGGCTTGGCACACCAGTGGCCTTCTCCCCAAATTGTGTCTATCCACACAAGTTGGTCCACCTTCATAAAGTACTCTGAGCATTTCTGCTTCATGATTGTGACCCACACACACAAATCAAGAATGAACACAGACAGAGTGGTCCTTGTGCTTGTTCCATGAATTGCCCTTTTGTTGCAAGCGACCAGGTTCCAAGTATATAGGGTACATAGCAGTGATGTTGTTTGTGTCAGGTGCATTTTCCCTGGCACTTTACCTGCGGTACTCTTTATCCAGTGTTGTAGGTGCAGTGTGGTTTGATTGGGTGTGGGATTGATTTCAAGGCAAAACGTTAACATGAAAGGGGTGTGGTGCATGATCTGATGTGTGTGAAATGTGTTGAAGTCTGCCACTAGTTGCTGTGGACAACCATGCCCATATGTTCAGTCTGTCCCATGAAACCACACTCATACTTGCATGCAAGCACTTGTGCATGCATGCATGTCACATGTATACATGGTTGCATGCGCATGTACGCATACATGTACGCAAGTGTGCGCGCGCATGCAGATGTGCACACACTTACAGATATACACACACACGCGCACGTGCGCGCGCGCACACACACACACACACACACACACACACACACACACACACACACACACACACACACACACACACACACACACACACACACACACACACACACACACACACACACACACACACACACACACACACACACACACACACACACACACAGATTCACGCACACACAGACAGACAGACATACACACACACACACACACACACACACACACACACACACACACACACACACACACACACACATCCACACACACTCACATACAAACAGAAAGGCATACCCACCGACATAGTTAAATGCAAACTTCAGCGTTCGTATAAGTCCTTGAAAGTCCTTAAAAAAGTTCTTCAATGTTGAGGACTTCAAAAAAAAAAAAGTGATGACAATACGGATTGCTCCATGAAAATCTTCTGTTTAAGGCACTTCCAAGCACTCTGAAGGGCAACTTCAGAGTGCTTGGAAGTGCCTTAAACAGAAGATTTTCATGGAGCAATCCGTATTGTTGTCAGAAAACTCATCACTTTTTTTTTTCCCCAGATAATGAAGAATATAAACATATTTATGTTGTAATATCTGCCGGATGTGTTCATTTCCCTGTTGTATGTGATTGTCCGGGTTCTGTTGTAGCACTTGACTTTATGAACCATGTGAAGTATGCATAAATTCATGCATTTACTTTGTTACAGTCTTTAAATCGTGTATAAAAAGTCCTTGAAAAGTGCTAGACTTTTTGTGTGGAAGGCTATACGAACCATGTAGGAAGAGAAATGAGACAATAGGGATCCCTTGCTACATACCTTCTTCCAATAACAATACAGAGATTAGCCTTTTTTTTGTGTTGAAAAAATGATGGTCCAGGTGCCACTTCAGTGATGAAAAGTGTGTGAACAGCACTTCAGTGATGAAAAGTGTATAACGACACTTCAGTGATGAAAAGTGTATAACGGCACTTCCCGTCATGTGGTTTTTATTAGGATACCTTATCAAGAGATGAGACATTGTGAGAACCATGTGTGTTTAATGGAAAGGAGTCTTGACAAGGATACAAATGTATATTTACATGCACTTGCGCGCACTTGCACACACACACACACACACACACACACACACAGGCACACACACACACACACACACACACACACATATACACGCTCACATGCCATGCACTTTGGCGCTCAGGATTATGAAAGCATGCGTATGGTCAAGGGGGATCCTGATCACTAGGCTGTGTTGATTTTCATTTGACCATCTGCCTGGTTTCATCTTTCTTTTGTTTGTGCAGCCTGTCAGTTTTCTTCATCTTCGTTGCATGTTTTCTTCTTTCTTTCTGTTATAACCCTCACTTCCCCCTCTTGTCCCCACAATCCCCACCCACCTTTCCTCTCTGTTTCATTCCTGCTCTGTTCCTGAGTTTCTGACCTGTCTTGCCGCCATCTTCTTTTTTTCACTTTGCCCTTCTGCTGCTCAGAGCCTTGTGTAGACGATTCTTGTTTTGTGTGCATCTTTATCATGTTTTATATGTGAGGTCAGGTGCCAATAAATGTGTGGAAAATTCAATGGTATGGTTTATATGGTGCATTAAGTATGCATTATTATTATGTGTTTTACATAGGGAGTCAGATGCAGATATATGTGTGGAAAATTCAGTGGTCTGGTTTATATTGTGTATTGAATGTGCATCATTGTGTGCCTTATTTTCTGTGTTCGCTTGCTGTATTTTTGTCATGTTTTCAGACATGCTACAATCTGTTTGTCTCTTATTTCTTTCTTCCTATCTTTTCTCCATCCCCCACCCCCACCTTCCATCCCCCTTCTCCTCCCCCCCCCCTCCTCCAACGTTGCCTCTCCCAACCCCCCTTCCCTTCTCCCCAGGTGAGGACTGGTTCATGAAAGTATGTATAGTTATAGACTCTGTTTGTACCCCCTTTAGAAATTTTGGCTTGCCGGATCTTCTCCCCCCCCCCCTCCCCCCCCTCCCCCTGTCCTACCATTTCCCCCCAACCATTCTTTCCCCTGAAGAACATGAGTTTGTGCTTACTCAGGGCCATGCCTGAAGTGGTGGAGTTCAGGGATTTGATTATTCCTCCTGTGGGATTGAGATCATAGCAGTTATTATGGGGAGGGAGGTGGTGGGGGAAGGGGAGGAGGGGTAGAGATGGGAGGAGGAGTTGGGGGAGGGACAAGAGAGGAGATGGGATGGGGTGGGGGGGGGGGATAGAGGGTTGGGGGGGGGGGGGCTGGTCTGCTGGTGCCATTAGGCTGTCTGCGATGATTGTAAACAGGTAGTAATGCTGACACTTGGCAAGGTTGATCCATCACCTGTATGTGGTGTGGCTCCCCTCTGTTGCTTCGGACAATAGGTGGGATGGGGACAGTTCATTTTAAGTAGTGTGTGTGTGTGTGTGTGTGTGTGTGTGTGTGTGTGTGTGTGTGTGTGTGTGTGTGTGTGTGTGCGTGTGTGTGGTGTGGTGTGTGTGTGTGTGTGTGTGTGTGTGTGTGTTCATGTGTGTGTGTGTGTGTGTGTGTGTGTGTGTGTGTATGTGTGTACACACATTACTGGGTTCAATTTCAAGTTTTGAACCTTGGTTCTCTATGTGACTCTTTTTCTTTTCTCTCCTCCTCTTCCACTTACTTACCTTCTCCTCCCCCTACCCTTATTTCCGCTCCTCACTCCACCAGTCTATCATCTGGCCTACACATCTTGAGAGAGAGAGAGAGAGAGAGAGAGAGAGAGAGAGAGAGAGAGAGAGAGAGAGAGCACATATTTTTCATAGTGCATATGTCTGTCGAGCATTTTGAGTTACACACTGACCGAGCATTTTATTTGAAGCACTGTATTTATCAATAAATGTACAACAAATTAAGACCTTTCTCAACTTTTTTTTCATAGTACTCATGTGTTTCCTTAGAGTTGTGTTTCTTTCTTTGGAAGAACTTGCTGTATACATGTATTATTGTAGCTTTTTATACAAGTGGTGCCCCAGCAGTCCAGGGACTGATGTGAACTGCAAGTAATAGTACAATGTTTAAAATACAGGAGTCTGCTGAACATGTTTTGCCGACCTACAGCAGAGTAGTGTTTACAAGACCTTGATGTGCATCCCTCCACAGACCCTCTTCCACACCCTTTAAATTGATCAGGTCTAAATATTTTCTCGACAGTACCCTGGTTTCCCAAGCAGAAAATGGTAAAAGTTCCCCCACCCCACCCACCCCCTTGCAACCTGAACTAGTTCTTGAATATCAGGAAAAAAAAAAACAGTCTTCCAGTGTTTGTTGATGTAGCTCATACACAGGCTGTAAACTCTGTCACTGAGTCTTTTTGTTATATTGTTTTTGGAGTGAACAGGAAGAGCTTATGGGGAGGAATGTTTTCTGACATTATTTTTAAGTCCTTGGCACAACAGGCATGCGCAGAGGCACTAACACGCACGCACACGCACACACACACACACACACACACACACACACACACACACACACACACACACGCACAGACGCATGTAAGCACGCAAGCACGTACACACACATGCATGCACACACATACACACACACACACTCTCTCTCTGTCTCTGTGAGAGAGAGAGAGAGAGAGAGAGAGAGAGAGAGAGAGAGAGAGAGAGAGAAGAAGAAGAAGAAGAAGAAGAAGTACAAAGTACAAGTAACACTGAAAACAAGAAGGATTGTTTTGTGCATCTTCATGTCACTTTGAGAGCAAAAGCAAAAAAAGTTGCCAGAAAACCAGAGAACGGAACGGAACAAAAAGTTACACAAACAACAAAACAGGTACAATGAGCTTTTACCAGTTGGTTTTCTTCAGACAGGACAAACAGCAGTTCCATTCTGCTATGTAATAAGGCCACCAAGGAACACACTTGCTACTGAGACTGAAAAAAAAATTGTTTGCTTTCCTTCATTTTTTGAAAATGGGACCTTTTTCACACCAGACATTCGTTTTGATCTTGCAGCTTTTCGCAAAGAGTCCACCAGCTCTCTGGCATACAAGGCGTTGTATGCTGAGCTGAGTTCAAAACTCCCATCCTATCAGAAAATTTTCACTGACGGTTCCAAGTCTGAAGATGGAGTGGCCTGTGCAGCCTACTGCCCTGGTGCTCCTTCTCAAATACTGTTAGAGAACATATTCCTTCAGACGCTTCTGCCTACTCTGCTGAACTTACAGCTCTGGTTCTGGCACTAAGAATAATCTCCCAGTCTCCAAAGAGGGACTTTCTGGTTTTGTCGGATTCGCTGTCGGCTTTGGAGGCCATATCTGGCCGCAACCTTCAGCACCCCGAACTTTTACACTTTTTTGACCTTTTTACCAAGTTGACAGCGGAGGGTTACAACATTCTTCTGGCTTGGGTTCCTGTCATGTTGGCATCGGAGGGAACGAAATGGTGGATCGTTTGGCCAAGAATGCCACAAGAGAGAAACTGTCAAACACACCTATCCCCTGCTCAGATTTGAAACCCAAAAATTAACGATTATGTAAAAGACCTCTGGCAGGAGGATTGGAATACACAGACGGATAACAAACTCTTTCAGATCCGTCCAAACCTAAAGGAGTTCCTCCCATCTTCGTCTGGTGGTCGTAAGAAGAAGAAAGTTCTGTGCCGGCTGCACACCGGCCATTCGTATTTTACCCATTTCCTACCTTTTAAAGAGTGAAGAAGCTCCTTGGTGCATTCCGTGTCATGTGCCACTCACAATGAAACATATTCTTTTAGAGTGTTGGGATTTGCACGATGTGAGACACAAACATTTTACAGCAGAGTCCATGAAAACCTTGTTCAGAGATGTTCCGCCTGACGCGATCTTTGAGTTCTTGAAAGAGGTTAACATTTTCATCGGATCTGAGATTTTACAGTGGAAAGATTTTTAACAAAGTTGTTTAGTATTGACGATGCATTACTTCTTGTTATGTGTGTTTTTATTTATTTATGTTATTGTTGTCATACCATGGCTAAAAGACTCGAGGGATCATCTGGACAGCCGAAGTACTTGAATAGTATGGTACAAATGCATCAGCTAGGGATGAGAACAATACGTGTGTGACCGTTTTTGATTACCGTGCCATATAGGCAGCCGCACTCCGACTTAAGGGATTTTGGAGACTGAAAATGTTATGCTAGAAGCTTCGTAGGATGAAGACAATCCCCGTACAACTATGCAGAGCATAACAACATTTTGATGTAGCCTTGGTGTTCTAGCCTGTGTCAATTGGTCTGACACAGCCCTTAAGCCAAGGCGGTGTGTGTTGTTTATATTTTGGTTTGTTTTCGGTAACACTTATATACATGTCCATTTTTCAGTCTTTTTTTTTTTTTCAAACTGAAAAAAAGAAAAAAAAATGGACTAATTTCATGGGGCTGTTTGGCTTGAACAACTTAAGCCTCTGACGGAGTCTTTTACAAGGAATGCTGAGTAATTTGCACGAAGCGCTAATTTGAACAACTTCAAAAGGATACACAGAGACCAGGCTTTGCTTTTACAACACTTGCATCTTGTTTACAGTCATCATTGTTGTCATCATTATCATCATCTCATGGGTGTCACAGAAATATGCTCGGGCAACATGTGAATGCTGTTGTGGCCAGGAGGCGCTGTAACTCTCTCTCCTCAGTCATGCATGATCAGTTGGCTATGCTGTGTCCAGTCCATCCCCTGGTGTCGTCCAGCCAGGGTTTCCTATGCCTACCTCTGTGACGTTTGCCTTCTGCGGTATCCTGGAGGATGGTTTTGGGTGAAGAACTGTGGCATGGGACAAGGCTTTACCAGTCAAGGTTCCGGTGTTTGAATCTGGCTCTAGCTTGCCTGCATGATACTGATTTCATTTGTTAGTGCTGCTTGTATGGGATGTGCAAAATAGCATGAAGCACTTGTGTTCAAATGCTTGAAATTTTTTTTTTTCTCTCTCCAGATCAGTGCTAAGTGTCCAGCTGTAGATCTGTAGAGAACAGAGACAGCCAAGGACTTGAAGAGTTTTTCAGCTTGACTGAAAAGCTGTTTTTTGCTCTTCTGGATTGTGCTGAGTCTTGTCAGGACAGCTGCAGCCAAACTGAGTCTTGTTTTGATGTCTTTTGGCAAGTTGTGCTGGGCTGCCATGTTGGCCGAGTGTGAACCCAGGATGATTTAAAACTGTCAGCTTTTTATCATCTCTGTTCATTCAGGTTTATGGAAGTTGCTGGTTGTTGAGCACAGGTGTTCACCATGATTTGACTTCTTTCCTGAGCTAACTTCCTTTCCCATATACATTGCCGTTTTCTCCATTTTTTGTGGTAAGATCTTGCTCTGATTTGCTTTTTCCCCCAGTGAGGCTGATGTTGTCTGTGAATTGTAGCGAGCAAACTGGCTCTCCTCCAATGGAGATGGATATCTGGAAGTTACAAAGCATCTGGAGAGGAGAAATCCCTCTCACACTCCAACTGTGATGTTTGCAAAGTCTCAGCAACTGTTGTTCAGAACTCTGCTGGTTGAGTTTGCACACATCTTCTTCTTTACATGGCTGTATGGCTTTGAATCTTGGCACCTTGAAATCAAGTCAAGAGAAGTATGATGACTTTGATAAGGATATCAAACGCTTGCGAAAGATAATGGACGAATAATATAGTGACTTTATTTCCAACAGGGATTTGGAAAATGGTCATGGCAAGTTTCGGTTCCACTACAACCTCCAGGCGATTCTTGGGCTGGTTGGATAACATTGGACAGCTCCTGCCATCAAGACTGGTGAATCAACTGCTGTGGTGGACCTCAGGGAGAAGGAAGAGATTACCCATGATCTGTCACTTTTTTGTGGAGAATGGCTTGCCACCACCAGACAGTCCTGTTCTGGGCTGACCTTTCCAGCCGGTTCCCTGTGGAATCCTGGAGGTCTTGAAGAGCCGGTCTGAGGTTGGCCTGGAGGTCTTGAAGAGCTGGTTTGAGGTTGGCCTGGAGGTCTTGAAGAGCGGGTCTGAGGCACACTGGAGGTCTTGAAGAGCCGGTCTGAGGTTGGCTTGGAGGTCTTGAAGAGCCGGTCTGAGGTAGGTCTGGAGGTCTTGAAGAGCCGGTCTGAGGTTGGCCTGGAGGTCTTGAAGAGCCGGTCTGAGATATCCCTAGAGATCTGGAAGAGCCTCTCTGATGTACATCTGGAGGTCTTGAAGAGCCTGTCTGAGGTACACTGGACCTCTTGAAGAGCCATTCTGAGGTAGGCCTGGAGGTCTTGAAGAGCCGGTCTGAGATATCCCTGGAGATCTTGAAGAGCCTCACAGGTGTACATCTGGAGGTCTTGAAGAACCTGTCTGAAGTACATCTGGAGGGTTTGAAGAGCCTGTCTGATGTACACCTGGAGGTCTTGAAGGGCTTGGCTGAAGTACATCTGGAAGTCTTGAAGAGCATGTCTGATGTACACCAGGAATCTTGAAGAACCTGTCTGAGGTACGTCTGGAGGTCTTGACAAGCCTGTCTGAGGCACACCTGGAGTTGTGATGAGCCTGTCTGAAACACACCTGGAGGTTTTGAAGAGCTGGTCTGAGGTAGGCCTGGAGGTCTTGAAGAGCCGGTCTGAGGTACACCTGGAGGTCTTGGTGCCAGGCGTTCTCAGGACAGGGTCCCATTCTTTTGCCTTGAGGGGTTTCAAGCGAAGGACCGTCTTGGAATGCTGCTACATCAACTGCATAGCACGTTACCATTATTCAGACCCAGTATTCTCTGGAGGTTGTGGATCTTTTCCATGCCCGAGTCACTGATGCTGATAGTGTCCAGCCAGTGGATGAGGATCCCTCCAAGACAGCTGTTGAGAAAAAACCCTGTGTCAATTTTTTTGGTGGGTTTCGGTCCTCAAGTTTGTGTTCCTGACAGCAATACAGATACGATGTTGAAAAGGTGGTTTTGTATTTCCAACTAGTGGACAAGATCAACCAGCGAGGTCTAAAAAAACATAAAGAGAAACTTAATATCAAAACGATGAACTCTGACTAGTCCAACTGGTAAAGTCTTGTTGGATGTGTTGTAAGGAGCAAGACCCTGAGAAGTAAAAGCATACTCCAGATCTTTCTTCTGTTTTTTCTGTCTGCAAGGGAGGAACATTGTGTGGTGGTTTTTGATGCAGTTTTGTTGTCTGAAAGGAAGGTTGGAAGGAAAGGAAAAGAAGAAAGAAGAAGAGAAGAAAAAAAAAAATATGTGAATTATATCCCTTGAGGCTAACTTGAAATGCTCCAGCATAAACAACATGCAGCACATTGATTTTCTCTTGGTTTGATGTGAATGAATTGTCTTCAGACTCAATGGTGGATAGGAGCAGAAACACATAACGTATGAAATGGATTGATTTTCTTGTATGAGTGCACACTTTTTTTTTTTTTTGCCGTTAGCAGGAACATCATTCTTGTTTTTTTTTTTTTTTTTGAAAGTTTATTTATTCTTGGTCTTTCTTCTAGGAATGATAGGAGAAAAAAAAAAAAGAAGAAAAAAAATGATCATATGTGACGTTGGCAGCGTTGATGTATGATTGTGAGCTGTATAAATGATCTATCATAACTGGCTTTTTTAAGATTTTTTTTTTTTCATTGAGAAGGGGAACGGATGCCGCTTTCATGAAGTAAAGCAGCCTTTCTCATTAGATGTGAGCTGACGTGTGTTTGTGTATGTCTGTGAATGTTGTTTTGATGGAGTCTGTGATGAGCTCCCAATGATTAAATTGTTTTGAAACTTCAAATGTCTGCATCTGATCCCTAGCATCCATATTATGGCCACTTGCAGATGTTTTCAAATTGTGTGTGTGTGTGTGTGTGTGTGTGTGTGTGTGTGTGTGTGTGTGTGTGTGTGTGAGAGAGAGAGAGAGAGAGAGAGAGAGAGAGAGAGAGAGAGAGAGAGTGTGTGTGTGTGTGTGTGTGAGAGAGTGTGTAGTAGTAGTAGTAGTAGTAGTACATTATTTTTGTCTTTTCACAAAATTATGTGATATTAGACAAGTGTGTGTGTGTGTGTGTGTGTGTGTGTGTGTGTGTGTGTGTGTGTGGGCGCGTACACATTTGTCACATTTTTTGAAAAGTATGATTTTTGCTCTATATGATTTTAGGTTTTATAGCAATTTTGTTATTTAATGAATGACTTATGACTTGTATTCATTTCTTTATTTCATGTATCATGCCACCAAAGTGTTTTTGAAATACTCAGATAATGACTTGCTGTTTACAATCACAGAGGCATACATACATGAATAAAAATGCGTACTTACGATCTTGAACACTCGTGCTCTCCCCACCTCTCCCCTATTCACACACACATACATACGCACACTTACACACACACACTCTCTCTTACACTTTTTGTCTGTCTGTCTGTCTGTCTGTCTCTGTCACTTGGAATCTTGCCAGTTTCTGCTCTGTTCTAAAATGGTACAAATCCACTAGTCTGAAATGACCACTCCATAAACCCTCACAATACTCATGACTTGGAAGTGCTGGAAACCCCTTGGACCTGAATCTTCCTCCTTTTTTTTTAAAGTTAATAATTAAGAAATATGTTTTAGTGGGGGAAATAACGATAAGAAATCTGAATCTTAATCCACAACACATGTGATGAGGTCATGGTCACTAGGAGTCAACAGGGTTTAGTTAGCTTTGTTTGGAACTTCATGTTCGCTGGCATGTTGTCTCTTCCCTCCCTGTCTGTGTGGCGGCCTGTCTCTGTGAGAAACAGATAGTCACACGCATGTGCGTGCTCACATACACACACACACACACACACACACACACACACACACACACACACACACACACACACATGCTCACACACACACACACACACACGCTCACACACTCTCTCTCTCTCTCTCACACACACACACACACACACACACACACACACTCCACCTCTAACTGGCTTTAAGGTTTGGCCACTGATGATTTATCTACTCATAATTGCTTTTGGAAAGCATCTTGCCTCAGAGCCCTGAAGGAAGCGCTGAAAATGATCATTCCTATTGATAATTATTTTTTCTTCTCCATGATTTGCTTTTTTAAGTGATGGTTTCTCCAGTTGTTTTGGTGTATTTTTCTGTTCAGTGGTGCATGGTAATGTACTTCTGCTTGATCCCAGTTCTGTACATTTCGTATGGAATTGTACAAAGGCTTTTATTCCTGCAGAAGTTCAGCATGCAGCCCCGGGGTGTCATCTGTCTGTCTGTGTTCTCTGTGTTCCCAAGAATCCACAGGCCTTGTACATAATTTATACCCGTTTTGGGGCCATTTAGAAGGGTAATAGGCAGACCTTGGCATTTTATGGTTTTGTTGTTCCATGATCTAGATTCGGTATGGAGTAGGGAAGAGGGGTGTGTGAAGAGTGGGGGTGGGGGGCTGGGGAGGGAGAGAGTGTGAGAGAGAAAAAGGAGGGTGTGTGTGTGTGTGTGTGTGTGTGTGTGTGTGTGTGTGTGTGTGTGTGCATGTGTGTGTGTGTGTGTGTGTGTGTGTGTGTGTGTATTTAGAGAGAGAGAGAGAGAGAGAGAGAGAGATTGTAAGGGGTGGGTGGATAATGGAGGAAGGGAAGGTATGAACATGGGAAAGGACCTGCAGATGATAGAATGAGAGTTGTTTGCATAATGCATGATCCAGCTCTATACATCTAGGAAAATATGTATAACGTCAGCATTGGCTGCTGAAGTGTATAAACCAGATTATGTGCTGATATTGTGAAACTGCTGAGGTGATTTAACACACGCAAAAATTGGGGGAAAGGGAAAAGAGGAGAGAAGAATGGGGAGAGGAGGGTGCAGAGGGAACAAAGAGGAAGATGGCTTTTGAAAGGTAAAGATTTAAAAAAGAAAAAAAAAGTTTGAAGAGCACCCCCCCCCCCCAAAAAAAACTATGAAAACCCCCCCCAGAAATGCACTAACCAGGAAACATACAAATAGCAACAAAAAAAAGAGAAAAAAAACCCCAAAACACAAAAAAATGCTGCTTTTTTTTATGGACTTAATCCAGTGTTATTTCCATGGGTAATTTGAAAGAGAAATCCTAGCAGAAGTGACAGCAGTGTTGATAAGCATTGGCAGAGGAAAGGTTAAAAGGCAGATACAAGCATCTGATGTTTATAGGTCAGAAGCGAAAAGAGGATATCTTTTCTCAGGTCCTTCAGGGAGTCAGGAGCGATCGCATCATCAGCTTACTGAGTTTACTGGGTTGAATAAACAAGATTGTTCTTTAATGTAGACACTGGCAGCCTCCTGACTTAGTCTTTTTTGTACACAGGTGTGTGTGTGTGTGTGTGTGTGTGTGTGTGTGTGTGTGTGTGTGTGTGTGTGTGTGCATGCGTGCGTGGGTGCATGTGTATGCAAGTGTGTGTGTGTGTGCGTGCGCGTGCACATGTGCATGCGTGCGCGTGCGTGTGTGTGTGTGCGTGTGTGCATGCATGCCTGCATGCGTGCTTGCACAGATGTATTCATTAGTGTAACATATATGTATGTGTGTTTGTGTCTGTGTCTGCACGCATGTTTGTGTGTGTGTGTGTGTATGTGTGTGTATGTGTGTGAGCGTGCGCATGTGTGTGTGTGTTTGTGTGCAAGCAACAGAGACAGACTAGATGACAAGACAAAATTCCTTATTTACGAGGATGATAGATGAGGACTGGACTGCTTTTTTTACATCAAGTCCTTGCCGTGAGGAGGGTCAGCAATGCAAAATGAGACAAGGCAACAAATGTAGAAGCACACAAAAAGCGGTTAGAGAGAGAGAGAGAGAGAGAGAGGGGGGGGGGGGGGGGGGGGGGGGACAGGAATGGTAGATGTGCAGGGAAGGGCCAGGGGGAGAGAGAGAGGGAGGGAGGGAGGGAGAGAGAGACGAGAGTGGGTTTGGGGAAGAATGAAGAAACAAAAAATACCCAGGAAATGCAAGAAGTATGCGAGAAGTGTGAAGACAATCTATTTTAAAGCAAAGAGAGAGAGAGAGAGAGAGTCATTTATATTCAAATCTATTATAATTTCTACCCCGCCTGATAATTAAGTGTGTGTGTGTGTGTGTGTGTGTGTGTGTGTGTGTGTGTGTGTGTGACAGACAGAGTTTATTAGTTTTATGGATAAGGGGGGGGGGGGGGGGGAGAGAGAGAGAGAGAGAGAGAGAGAGAGAGAGAGAGAGAGAGAGAGAGACAGACAGACAGAGACAGACAGACAGCAGCCCACCAGCCAGCCAGACAACCAGACACATAGGGTAAAAATGTGAATTGAATGTAGGACTTCATGTACTGATGAAACATGACTGCAAGTGAAGTGATGCATAAAATGATGAATATCTGTAAAGTAGGGTGTATCTACCAGGTGGAGGGATTCGAGACAAGCATATATCCTGGATGTCATAAAGTACAGCCTGACGTGAAGGGATGCAGGACATGATAAAATGTTTATCATCTGAAACATTGATTTGTGTGTGGCAGCGTGTGCGTGCCTCTGTGTGTGTGTGTGTGTGTGTGTGTGTGTGTGTGTGTGTGTGTGAGAGAGAGAGAGAGAGAGAGAGAGAGAGAGAGAATGTGATGGATGTGGTGCACTTGCTTTCTCTTTGTGTGTATCATTTGACCAAGTTTTATGTGATATTGTGTGAGAAACCAAGGTGTTTTTTTGTGTGCTCAGTTTGAAGCTTTGCATCCTTGTTGTACTGTAAAAAATTGCAAGGGGGGAGGGAGGGGGGAGAAAAGCAAAAACAGAAACCAAATTATGTAATTAGTTTTGATTTTATAGCAATTTGAAGTTAGGCATTCGTCAGAAAAAAAATTGCATGTTAACTTTTATACTTTCAAAGAGACCTGGTGTCATATGAACGTTTTTCACTTTTCAAGAGTTTGATACCAAAAGAACCTCTAGGTTTTGAGGAACGCAACATTCCTTTACAGGCCTGTCACCAACAAAAGTTCTGTGAAAGCTAATCTAGGGCAGAATGATTTGGTCGAGGACAGAAAATCGAACGAATAAACGTGGGAAGTGTTCACATTTTCCTGTGATAAGTACTTTGGATGCACACAGAATAGTTCGTAAAATGTCCAGAAATTACCCAAACACTATTTTAAAGAGTTGTTGACAATGTTTTGTTTTGTGTTCCAAGTCAAGGTGCGCAGTTTAGGATTAATTGTAACTTGCATTGTAGCCTGGCTTTGCCCGGTCTGTGGCCTCCTTCACTGCATCACCACATCACCCTTATCCCCCTCTCCATCCATCCATCCACAGAGAGAGAGAGAGAGAGAGAGAGAGAGAGAGAGAGAGAGAGAGAGAGAGGAGAGAGAGAGAGAGAGAGAGAGAGAGAACAAATAAACGAATGGACAAGCAAAATTTTATTGTACCAGGGTAATGAGACAAGCAATAGAAATTTTTTTTTCCACCCAGCCCAGAGAGAGAGAGAGAGAGAGAGAGAGAGAGAGAGAGAGAAGTGGAATAGAATGGATTATTATGGACAGAGCATTTTAGGCCACTCACTCCCCCTCCCCCTATGCCCCATTCGCTCCTCCTCCCATCTCCTGGATCTGACTAGGGTGGCAAACATGATGCTAGGCAGTGTGAGTGGTTGAAGAGTCTGTCCAGACTGAAAATAGCACATTGCAGGAATGGTCTGATCCTGGAGTTCTTTGAGGTAGCCCGGTGGCTTAAATCTGTGATAAATGAACGTTTATAACTCTCACTAGGAGAGTGTTCATGCTTTGAAAGTTGAGCCTGACCGAAAATCGGGTATCAAAGATCACACTGACTTAATTGTGTATTGATATGTGCAACCCATTTCGATGCATTTTGTCACAGAAATATCCCTAAATAAATGCTACTAAGAATGACGGCATTTATGCATAAGATGGTGATTGATATGCCCCCTATCTCTTGATCTCAAGACGATGGTTACTAGAACAAACAAGTCAATGTTCGAGCATGTGTCCTACTTCCACTGTCTTTGCACATGAATAGACACATCAACACGTCCACAACATAAACTCTCCCAGTTGACCCCTCCCCCTTTTCTCCACACCCAAACACCATCACACACACATCACTCATGAAAGATAACACATGAAAAAAAAAGAAAAAAAAAAAAGTGGATTTATAGAAATTTGTTCCATATGTCTGCACTTTTGCATGTATTAGAGATAATTACAATTGCACATGCACACACACTCTCTCTCTCTCTTTCTCTCTCTCTTTCTCTCTCTCTCTTTCTCTCTCTCTCTCTTTCTCTCTCACTGTCACACATACCACCACCACAGCATCAGCACACGACAGTCATCATTAATGCGCAGAAACAAATACAAACATGCAACAGAAAAAAATACCTGAAACAGTGTGCTAACTCAATGATGGGAAGAAGAAAATGGTTTGAGTGTTAAAAGAATTTCAGCATGGAACTAAAGGTCAAAACTTATAGAGCATTATGGACTGAAGATGGTAGTTCATTCTACAAAGTATGTCTAAGGTAAGAGAAAGCACGTAGAGTTCATTCTACAAAGTATGTCTAAGATAAGAGAAAGCACATAGAGTTCATTCTACAAAGTATGTCCGAGGTAAGAGAAAGCACATAGAGTTCATTCTACAAAGTATGTCCGAGGTAAGAGAAAGCATGTAGAGTTCATTCTACAAAGTATGTCCGAGGTAAGAGAAAGCACGTAGAGTTCATTCTACAAAGTATGTCTAAGTAAGAGAAAGCACGTAGAGTTCATTCTACAAAGTATGTCTAAGATAAGAGAAAGCACGAAGAGTTCATTCTACAATGTATGTTTAAGATAAGAGAAAGCACATAGAGTTCATTCTACAAAGTATGTCCGAGGTAAGAGAAAGCACATAGAGTTCGTTCTACAAAGTATGTCTAAGGTAAGAGACAGCACATAGAGTTCATTCTACAAAGTATGTCTAAGGTAAGAGACAGCACGTAGAGTTCGTTCTACAAAGTATGTCTAAGGTAAGAGAAAGCACATAGAGTTCGTTCTACAAAGTATGTCTAAGGTAAGAGAAAGCACGTAGAGTTCGTTCTACAAAGTATGTCTAAGGTAAGAGAAAGCACGTAGAGTTCGTTCTACAAAGTATGTCTAAGATAAGATAAAGCACGTAGAGTTCATTCTACAAAGTATGTCTAAGGTAGAGAAAGCACGTAGAGTTTGTTCTACAAAGTATGTCTAAGATAAAAGAAAGCACATAGAGTTCGTTCTACAAAGTATGTCTAAGATAAGAGAAAGCACCAAGAGTTCATTCTACAAAGTATGTCTAAGGTAGAGAAAGCACATAGAGTTCGTTCTACAAAGTATGTCTAAGGTAAGAGAAAGCACATCGAGTTTATTCTACACAAAGTATGTCTGAGGTAAGAGAAAGCACATAGAGTTCGTTCTACAAAGTATGTCTAAGGTAAGAAAAAGCACATAGAGTTCATTCTACAAAGTATGTCTGAGGTAAGAAAAAACATAGAGTTCATTCTACAAAGTATGTCTGAGGTAAGAAAAAGCACATAGAGTTCATTCTAAAAGTATGTCCAATGTAAGAAAAAGCACATAGAGTTCATTCAATTTCTACAAAGTATGTCCAGGATGAGAGAAAGCACAGAGACCCAAACGCCTTTTCAGATGTTTGGAATTGTCTCAGGACAGATGCCTGTTATCGGTAGAGGAACAGAGAGAGAATGAGAATGGATTTGCAAATGAACAAATAAGACAAGAAACAAGGGGTGTGGCAGTCATGCATTATTTAAAAGTGTGTGGTGATCATTCAGTATGATCTAGGAAGCCACAGAGATCAGAACGCAGGGA
>JADBJO010001781.1:300000-355000 GCA_016801955.1 Conus betulinus | reverse complement strand
CTATCTTTACAGGGTTGGTAAACCGGGTTTTTTTATATTTTTTTTTTTTTTTTTTTTTCAGTAAAGGGAAAAAAAAAAAGGGGGAATAAAAAAAAGAACAAAAAGCCAGTGGCCCTGTTGTCTTTGTTGGTCTCCCCTCAGAAGTCCATGCTCCATGTTCTCCCTTAGAAGTCCATGCTCAGCATTCTCCCCGCCGCAGAAGTCCATGCTAGGTGTTCTCCCTCAGAACCCCATGCTCCATGTTCTCCCTCAGAAGTCCATGCTCAGTGTTCTCCCCTCAGAACCCCATGCTCCATGTTCTCCCCTCAGAAGTCCATGCTCAGTGTTCTCCCACAGAACCCCATGCTCCATGTTCTCCCTCAGAAGTCCGTGCTCAGTGTTCTCCCCCAGAAGTCCATGCTTAATGTTCTCCCTCAGAACAGCATGCTCAGTGTTCTCCCTCAGAGGTCCATGCTCAGCGTTCTCCCTCAGAAGTCCATACTCAGTGTTCTCCCTCAGAAGTCCATGCTCAATGTTCTCCCCGCAGAAGTCCCTGCTCAGTGTTCTCCCTCAGAAGTCCATGCTCGGTGTTCTCCCGCAGAAGTCCATGCTCAGTGTTCTCCCTCAGAAGTCCATGCTCAGTGTTCTCCCACAGAAGTCCATGCTTAATGTTCTCCCTCAGAACCCCATGCTCAATGTTCTGCCTCAGAAGTCCATGCTCAGTGTTCTCCTTCAGAAGTCCATGCTCAGTGTTCTCCCTTAGAAGTCCCATGCTCGGTGTTCTCCCTCAGAAGTCCATGCTCAGTGTTCTCCCTTAGAAGTCCATGCTCAGTTTTCTCCCTCAGAAGTCCATGCTCAATGTTCTCCCGCAGAAGTCCATGCTCGGTGTTCTCCCCGTAGAAGTCCATGCTCAGTGTTCCCCCAGAGAAGTCCATGCTCAGTGTTCCCCCTCAGAAGTCCATGCTCTCAATGTTCTTCCGCAGAAGTCCATGCTCAGTGTTCTCCCTGAGAAGTCTATGCTCAGTGTTCTCCCACAGAACCCCATGCTCAGTGTTCTCCCACAGAACCCCCATGCTCAGTGTTCTCCTGCAGAAGTCCATGCTCAGTTTTCTCCCCCAGAAGTCCATGCTCAGTGTTCTCCCCCTAGAAGTCCATGCTCAGTGTTCTCCCGCAGAAGTCCATGCTCAGTGTTCTCCTGCAGAAGTCCATGCTCAGTGTCTCTCCCCTAGAAGTCCATGCTCAGTGTTCTCCCTCAGAAGTCCATGCTCAGTGTTCTCCCTCAGAAGTCCATGCTCAATGTTCTCCCTCAGAAGTCCATGCTCAATGCACATTACTATGTCGCTTTGAGTGTTGATAGAAGATTTCAATACAGAACTACTGGTATCAGTGGTAATAGTCAAACAATGAATCATGTTTCTAAAACATTCGTTCTTTTCCATCAGTCATCTCTGCGTTTAAGTAATGATTTGAATATGGCTAGCATCAGTGGTGATCATTGTCACATTCTCTCTCTCTGTGTCTCTCTCTGTCTCTGTCTGTCTGTCCATCTGTCTGTCTGTCCCCGCATCTGTCTGTCTCTCTCCCCCTCTCCCCTATCCCTTCACCCGCCTTCCCTGACCCCACCCTCTCCCTCCCCCCACTACTAACCCTCTCGGACTGCCTCTTCTATGTCAGTGTAATGAGGACCATTAAATGTTATCCAGTAAAAGGGGCTTAAAGTGTGTATGTTACTACTGCGCTAGTTGTCTGGATCGCTTTGTCTGCATATCTGCCCTCTCCTCTGCCCTGCACATTTACCAGCCCACAGTTTAACTCCCCCATCCCTGTCCCTCCATCCCTGCTCCCCTCCCTCACCTGCACACAGCCTCACCTGATCCCCTTTCACCATACCTTCCTTCTGTATTATTCTCTCTCTTTCCCTCCCATGTCTGCCCCTCTCATTCTCTCTCTCTCTCTCTCTCTCTCTCTCTCTCTCTCTCTCTCTCTCTCTCTCTCTCTCTCTCTCTCTCTCTCTCTCTCTCTCTCTCTCTCTCTCTCTCTCTCTCTCTCTCTCTCTCTCTCTCTCTCTCTCTCTGCTCTGCCATACCACTGTTCATCTCAAAGCACACACTATTTTTTGTTTTGTTTTTGTTAGCGGTAACTAGACTATCTCTTGCCAAAAGTATTCTTTATGTTTGTTGTTGTTGCTTTTCTGCTGCAGTGCTCTTACATTTCTTCTTCTTTCTTGTGTGTTTTTTTTCTCATGCAAGCACAGAAACACCCACCCACACACTGTTTTGCTTTCTCTCTCTTTCTCTCATATGTTTTTACACTAGATTTACATAATTTAGCTTGGCCAGCCTCTTTTGCTTGGCAAAGGCAGATTTGAAGAGAAGACTGAGCCTGAAATCTTGATCCATTATTGAATGAAGTTGTTCTGAGTTCTCTTATTTCTCTCTCTTTCTTGTTGATTCACACATGCATATGCACGCGCGTGCACACACACACACACACACACACACACACACACACACACACACACACACACACACACACACACATGTTCATTATAAAACAGACATGCACACACACACACACACACACACACACACACACACACACACACACACACACACACACACACACACACATATATACACACCCTATTCATTATAAATATACATGCGCACACGCGCGCGCACACACACAAACACACACACACACACACACACACACACACACACACACACACACACTCTCTCTCTCTCTCTCTCTCTCTCTCTCTCTCTCTCTCTACACACTCACACTCACACACACAAATGCCTGCATGCCTGCTCACACACTTTTACACATACCTATCCTCTCATGTATGTATGCGTGCACAGACAAGTACACTTCCACCCCTCCTCCCCCATTTCCCCTACCCACACATGCGCACATTCAGGATGGATGATACGTGGAACAAGATTACTGCGAAAAGGATGCAGCTAACGTTCTTAATATCACCTCACTTAGATACTGAGATTTATTGCCAGGTAGTAAAGGCTTTTTAGCCTGTAGACACTTTATACATGTGTGTGTGTGTGTGTGTGTGTGTGTGTGTGTGTGTGTGTGTGTGTGAGAGAGAGAGAGAGAGAGAGAGAGAGAGAGAGAGAGAGAGAGAGAAGAGAAGCATTTGAAGCATGGAATGGAGAGAAGGGGGTGTGGAGGGGAGGGGATTGAAGGCAGATAAACTGTTTGCGGAGAGAGTTTTCTTATGTTGCAGCTGTTTTAGTTGCAAGGTGTGTGTGTGTGTGTGTGTGTGTGTGTGCGTGTGTGTGTGTGTGTGTGTGTGCACATGCGTGCGCACGTGCATGCATGAATGAATGACTATTGTTTTATTGTCCATTAGTTTAAAAGTAATAAACTATTTTGCTTTTTTTTTTTTTTCAATTTGTGTTGGTTAAATCAATGCATCATCATTTTTTTGTTTGATAATGTATCTTGATCAGTATTATACCGATGTTGGTTAATCTGTTCTTGCCGGACATAATGAAAGGTATTGACTTGTAATATGTTAGTGTACCCGTATATATAATGTGGTTCTAGTTCCCCCCCCCCCCCCCTTAAATAGGCTTCAAAACTTCAAATTATTTTAGTGTAAAAAAGGATCCAAGAAATGGCCCTGGTTATCATCATAGATTGGCACAGCCTGCCTTTTCTTGAAATTTACTGCAAAAAAAACAAGCCAGTGCTAACTTGGATGAAAGAAAGGCTTCAGCAGTGCCAGAATAATGATGTTGACTGGGAAAAAAATACAAAACAAACAAACAAAACACTTAGAAAACAAATGAACAAAATAACCAAACTGTCAAATTGTTAATGATCATGGGTTCAGAAACAATCAAGAGCAGCAGCCCGTTTGAAATAAGAAGGTACACTGATTCTGCCTCTGTGTGTATGTGTGTGTGTAAGGGGGGGGGGGGGGGGGGGGGGGGGGGGGGGGGGAGTGTGCCTGCGTGCGTGTTTTAATCAATGTCTGTTGTTATACCTGTCATCCATGTTCCTATCTTAATTCTGGGTCTCTGTGTGTGTGTGTGTGTGTGTGTGTGTGTGTGTGTGTGTGTGTGTGTGTGTGTGTGTGTTCCATGCTCCTGTCTTAATTCTGGAATGCCTTTGCACGTTGTTTTTTCTTGATAGAATTTATAACATGTATTGTAGTCTGGTGACAGGGCAGTGATCCACTCTACATAATATGGATCTGGATCACATCAGGATCTAGAAGAACATGTTGTTGGGGCTAATGCTTAATATAGTCACAGTGGGGATGGAGGAGACTGGGTGGGGTGGAGGACGGGTTGGGGAGGCACCATAGGATGTTTAAACACTTGCACTGGTGCATGGTCAGTGGTGATATGGATACTATCCAAAGATGTCAACAGACTAATTATCATGTTGTACCTCTAAAGTAAAATACTTGGTAACTGCCCAATAGATGTCTCTAGACTGGTGTTATTTTCTCATAAATGTAACACAAATTGTTAGTAAACAATTTATTTGATCTTATTTTATTTCAATTTTTTTAAAGGAAGAGATTTATGGCAACCCTGAAAAGGCTCTGTGTTGTTGGCTGGACTTTAATAATTAACTATTATGACTGAGGGGAAAGAATACTGCTGATTGGCAGTTTAGAACTTACAGCTGCCATTTGAAAGGGATGATGCCATTTCTTTTTACTTATCTTGCAGCTGCGGCCCCTGACTATATTAAACACTGACCGTGTCGCCCTCGCAGTGGTCTGACATAGGCTGTCCATAGGCTGTAGTGGGTGAATCGGGTCAAAACTTCCATATATCATCTAATTAATGACGAGGGTGCACCAGTTTTCTGTACACACACACACACACACACACACACACACACACACACACACACACACACACACACACACACATATATATGTTGCTTGGTTGTTGAAAACTGAACCGTCGATATCAGCCTTTGAAGACGTCATCTCCAACGAATCAAACATTTTGGAAGTTGTTCAAGGACTGATTAAGAGCCCCCATTTGGACATTTACTTTAACGTCTATGTTATTTTCCCCATCTTGGTGGTAGTTGCTTATTTAGTGTTTCTTTTGAAGTTTTGAAATTCAGTTAAATGGAGGGGTTTTTTTTTTTTTTTTTTGGGGGGGGGGGTTTTGTTTGTTTGTTTGTTTTTTTTTTAATTATTATTTATTTTATCTAGGCCTAATTGCATTATTATACATACCTACGTATGCCCAAATTCAACACCAACCATTCGCATGCATACACCCCAAAACACACATGCACACACACTTACATACTGTCTAAGATCACTGTTAGGTGGATAGACATTAAATTAAAGAACGAACGAACACACACACACACACACATATATATATACACACACACACACACACACATACAAGTAATCATGCTGAGCTCGCAAGAGCAGCACAGACGAGTCTTTCGCTTTTCTACTCTGGTGTTAGATGGTCTTGACAATTTTTTCTTCCTTCCTTCCTTTTCATCTTCTTTTTTTTATGAAGAGAGGTTTTACCGAGGAGATGAGACTGCTGACTGACGGCAGTGCGTGGTTGAGTGGAAAGACAGGGCGGTGATGGATGGAGTGGTGTGGCTGAGTGGTTGGGGCCGCCTGTTCCCTGTTGCACAGGGTGCACCGCCTCATGCTCAGCCAGCAGACTGCTTGGAAACGACAGCACCCCACCTCGGGACACCACACTGCACACAGTGCTCAGCATGGCACGTGTGTCATGCCACACCCACCGTGCCAAACTCACACTCACAGTGCCATGCCCACCATGCCATACTCACACTCATAGTGCCACTCCTACCATGCCATACTCACACTCACAGTGCCACTCGTACCATGCCATACTCACACTCACAGTGCCACTCCCACCATGCCATACTCACACTCCCACCATCCCACCATGCCGTACTCACACTCACAGTGCCACTCGTACCATGCCATACTCACACCCACAGTGCCACTCCCACCATGTCATACTCACACTCACAGTGCCACTCCCACCATGCCATACTCACACCCCCACAGTGCCACTCCCACCATGCTGTACTCACACTCACAGTGCCACTCCCACCATGCCATACTCACACCCACAGTGCCACTCCCACCATGCCATACTCACACTCACAGTGCTACTCCCACTATGCCATACTCACACCCACAGTGCCACTGTTACCATGCCATATTAACATCACAGTGGCACTCCCACCATGCCATACTCTCACACCCACAGTGCCACTGTTACCATGCCATACTCGCACCCACAGTGCCACTCCCACCATACCATACTCACACCCCACAGTGCCACCGTTACCATGCCATACTCACACCCACAGTGCCACTGTTACCATGCCATACTCACACCCACAGTGCCACTTCCACCATGCCATACTCACACTCACAGTGCCACTGTTACCATGCCATACTCGCACCCACAGTGCCACTCCCACCATGCCATACTCACACTCACAGTGCCACTGTTACCATGCCATACTCACACCCACAGTGCCACTCCCACCATGCCATACTCACACCCACAGTGCCACTCCCACCATGCCATACTCACACTCACAGTGCCACTCCCACCATGCCATACTCACACTCACGGTGCCACCTTACCATGCCATACTCGCATCACAGTGCCACTTTTACCATACCATACTCACACTCACAGTGCCACTTCCACCATGCCATACTCACATTCACTTTGCCACTCCCACCATGCTGTACTCACACTCACAGTGCCACTCCCACCGTGCCATACTCACACTCATAGTGCCACTCTTATCATGCCATATTCACACTCACAGTGCCACACTTACCATGCCATACTCACACACAGTGCCACTCCTACTATGCCATATATTCACAGTTCCACTCCCACCGTGCCATATACTCACACTCACAGTGCCACTCTACCATGTCATACTCACACTCACAGTTCCACTCTTACCATGCCATACTCACACTTACAGTGCCTCTCCCACTATGCTGTACTCACACTCACAGTGGCACTCCCACCATGCTGTACTCGCACACTCACAGTCAGTGCCACTCCCACCATGCCATACTCGCACTCACAGTGCCATTCCCATCATGTCATACTCACACTCACAGTCAGTGCCACTTCCACCATGCCATACTCACACTCACAGTGCCACTCCCACCATGCCATACTCACACTCACAGTGCCACTCCCACCATGCCATACACTCACAGTGCCACTCTTACCATGCCATACTCACACTCACAGTGCCACTCCCACATGCCATACTCACACTCACAGTGCCACTCCCACCATGCCATACACTCACAGTGCCACTCTTACCATGCCATACTCACACTCACAGTGCCACACTTGCCATGCCACATTCACTGCTACTTACTTGCCATGCCGCTCTTAACCATGTCACATTCACAGTGCCACACTCATCATGCCATGCTCACCACGCTACTCTCACCATGCAAAATATGACACTCACCACATCATTCTTGTACTCACCATGCCACGTCATATGACACTCACCACGTCATTCTCGAACTCACCATGCCACATCATATGTCGCTCACCATGTCATTCTTCTACTCACCATGCCTATGCTTCCATATGACACTGCCACTCTACATAAAGGCATTATGTGCTTAGAAGGGAGGTATGAACGTAAAACAAATGTGCAAGCACATACAAGTTAACTAAAGTGTGCATATACATAAGCAATCAAACATAGAAGTGCAGGCATATGCAGACATGAGATACATATGTGCAGGTGTAAGTATAACGTATGACTATTCTCTCTCGCTCTCTCTGTCTGTATCTCTCAGTCTGTGTCTATATATGTCAACAGACTCTGTTTCCCTCTCGTTCTGTCTGTTTCTCTTTTGTTGTTTGTGTAGTTCTCTGTCTCTCTCTGTCTGTGTGCTTTGTCCTTCTCTATGTCTGTCTTCAGTCTCACTCTCAGAAGACTAAAGTGCACGTTGTACTTGCAGCAGTCACTTCAAATTAGTGACTTAGATTGGCACTGTAGTCTGAAAAACAAATTACATCTTGATGTCATACTGCTGCGTCTATTTGTACCACTGTAACTCCAGTCATTATCAACATTATTGCTGTAACTTTCTGTCAGTAAACAACGGATATGCAACAAAAACATAAGACACAAAGCTGCAACCTTCCATCCCACAGAAGGCAGTGGAACCTGCTTAACCACCCTATGTTTGACTTGTGCACTATGCAACACCAGCAGAAGAAATGCCCTTTTGCATTTCATTCAATACTGGTGTAACTGTTTTTGCTTATTTCTTTCTTCGTTTATCGTTTGTTTGTTTGTTTGTTTTTATTTTAAGTGTGCTGCAGCCTTTTAGAGGGTAAAGGGACAGGCTTAGGAGTCCTTTTCTGGGGAAGGAGGGGATAGAGAGGGATAGGGGAGTATATTGTTGTTTGTGCCTGTCTCTTATGTATGTGTTCCTGTTAGCAGAAGGATAATATGCACAGCATTGGCTTGAGTTACTGTGAAATAGCGTGTAAACCTCAGTAAAGAAATAAAGAAAAGAACAAAAGAAACAAACATAGTACAAGACAAAACACAATGCGTCAGCATTGGCTTGAGTTACTGTGAAATAGCGTGTAAACCTCAGTAAAGAAATAAAGAAAAGAACAAAAAAAACCAACAAACAAACATAGTACAAGACAAAACACAATGCGTTCCGATTCCACATCCATTTTGCGCCCATTTTGAGTAGTTAAGCGATGGATTGTTCTTCATATTCATTGTCTTGAATGTTGTATGTCTTGCCTGAAGAAGGCCGATGATGTCGAAATATGTTGTGTTTCTGTCTTGTAACTTGTTTGTCTCTTTCATTTGGTGGGAATAGTGATTTTTCTTGTAGGTTTGTCTCAGTGTCTGCCTGCAGTCACCTCACTCTGAAACTAATTTTAATATTCAAAACTATTAACCCTTGATGACCAGGCAAACCATCTGGTCAGATTGGACCCTCTCGGAAACATTGATTTTTGTTGTTGGATAAAACAGCACCGTTTAGTAGCCCATTGCTGTAGATTTCAGTCAGCCTACCAACAGACCTTCTGTGCACTGCTTCATGTGTTGTGTGTTTGGGTCTGAAATGCTTAATCATGTGAGTGGGAGGTGCAAATAGGGCAAAGGGGATGTGGATCTTATTTCTGCAAAATGGGTTAGCACTTCGTAATCCATCAGTCTCTGTCTCTACCACTCTCAGTGCCTGTCTTATATGTCTGTCTCTCTTGCTCTTTCTCTTACCTTTCATGCTGTCTGTCTGTCTGTCTGTCTCTCTCTGTCACACACATACCCACACAGACACACACATACACACACACACAGACACACACACACACACACACATACACACACACACACACACACACACACACACACACACACACACACACACACACACACACACACACACACAACACACACACACACACACACTAACTAACTAAATAACTAACTAACTAGAGAATACAAAACATCTCTGCATTCGCCTGTCACTTTCTCTGCAGTCAGTTTCCCCTTCAACCTCCGTCTCCCCCCCACCCTAGTCACCCCGCATCCTCCTCCCCCCCCCCTCTTTTTCTTTTTCTTGTTGTTGTTAACCTTAGCAGCAGTTGTAAATGGCAGTGGTACAGAGCCAGTGAGGAGGCATCCTGTTGCTTTATCTCATCACTGTACGCTGCTGACAGAAGTAGGGTTCCTGGAATCATTGTGACGTCAGCGTTCCCCCCTCCCCCCTCCCACGTGGCGCCACCTGGCGGGGTTCTGATTTTTCATGGGTGTTTCATGGTCTTCCTTATCTGGGTGGACGAATCGGTTCAGCTTGTTTTAATTATGCCTTTTATTTTTGACTGTTGTCTTTTCCTTCTGTCTGTCTGTCTGTCTGACTGTCTGTCACTCTCTCTCTCTCTCTCTCTCCTTTTATTTGTTTTATGTCCATTGCCATATTTTTTTCTGTCATACAGGCATGAATGTTACGTCTTGTTTATGAGCAAATGTACACAGGTCCAACATGCTTTGCACAGAAGCATGTACACACACATAGACGTGAGCACAAGACGGACATAGATACAGACAGACAGACATGGGTGTTTCATGGTCTTCCTTATCTGGGATGGACCCAGTCGGTTCAGCTTGCTGTAATCATGCCTTTCCATTTTCCCTCTTCTTTTACTTCTCATATTCTCTCTCTCTCTGTCTCTCTCTCTCTCTCTGTCTCTTTCTTTCACCCCCCCTCTCTCTTTCTCTTTCTTTCTGTCTGTCTCTCTCTCTCTCTCTCTCTCGCTTTCGTTCACACCTCTCTCTTGGGTTTTGTTTTGTTTTTGTTTTCAAGTGTTTGTACCTCCTCTCTCTCTCTCTCTCTCTCTCTCTCTCTCTCTCTCTCTCTGTCACACACACACACACACACACACACACACACACACACACACACACACACACACACACACACACACACACACACACCCTGTCTAAGTTATTTTTTTTTTCCATCGCCTTTCCTTGATTACGGTGTACATGGCAAAATATTCATGCTGCCATTGAAAGAATCTCTCTGTCTCTCTCTCTCTATGCATATATAGGAGAGTGTGTAAATCAGTTGGAATGTATGGACCCAGACTTTAAAGCTGCACCATATAGTAGCAGCAATCAGTCAGAAGCACAACAGTACTGCACAACACAACGCAGTATGACACGCAACACGATACTGACAGAAATGATCGGCTCCAGAGTACACTCTAAGCTGCTTTGGTCATTGATTTCTCCATTTGGGGAAATGCTGTCATGCAAGTCGCATCGCTGGTTTATGTCCCTTTATTTTGTAGGCCCCCTAGTAGGATGCTTGGGGTTCTCTCAGAACAAGCTTGTGTCCTCACTGTCGGGCAGTCCTATGGTAGACATTTCCTCTTCTCTGCAGCTCTCCTTAACTGTGCTTTTTTGGGAAAAAAAAAATCATTTTGATCTTTCTTTCCTGTTCATTTTATTTTATTTTTTTTTCTGCCTTAATAGCCCATTGTCCTGTCTTGGTTCCAGAAAGTATTGTACACTCCCCCCCCCCCCCCCCCCCCCCCCCTTTGCTCACAATTTATAACATGCCAGCTGTTCAGTTGTTACCCGGCTATAAGTTTGAGAGATTTTACTCATTGTCCAGAGTGAATATTACATGTCCATACTCATTGTCCAGAGTGAATGCTGTATGTCCATACTCACTGTCCAGAGTGAATGCTGTATGTCCATACTCATTGCCCAGAGTGAATGCTGTATGTCCATATTACTTATTGTCCAGAGTGAATGCTGTATGTCCATATTACTCATTGACAGAGTGAATACTGCATGTCCATACTCATTGTCCAGAGTGAATACTGTATGTCCATATTCCACATTGACAGAGTGAATACTGCATGTCCATACTCATTTTCCAGAGTGAATGTTGTATGTCCATTTTACTCATTGTCAGAGTGAATGCTGTATATCCGTATTACTCACTGTCAGAGTGAATGCCCATATTACTCACTGTCAGAGTGAATGCTGTATGTCCATATTACTCACTGTCAGAGTGAATGCTGTATGTCCATATTACTCACTGTCAGAGTGAATGCTGTATGTCCATATTACTCATTGTCCAGAGTGAATGCTGTATGTCCATATACTCACTGTCAGAGTGAATGCTGTATGTCCATATTACTCACTGTCAGAGTGAATGCTGTATGTCCATATTACTCATTGTCCAGAGTGAATGCTGTATGTCCATTTTACCCATTGTCAGAGTGAATGCTGTATGTCCATATTACTCGTTGTCTAGAGTGAATGCTGTATGTCCATATTACTCACTGTCAGAGTGAATGCTGTATGTCCATATATCACACTGTCAGAGTGAATGCTGTATGTCCATATTACTCACTGTCAGAGTGAATGCTGTATGTCCATATTACTCATTGTCAGAGTGTGAATGCTGTATGTCCATATTACTCATTGTCCAGAGTGAATATTGTATGTCCATATTACTCACTGTCAGAGTGAATGCTGTATGTCCATATTACTCACTGTCAGAGTGAATGCTGTATGTCCATATTACTCACTGTCAGAGTGAATGCTGTATGTCCATATTACTCACTCTCAGAGTGAATACTGTACGTCCATATTTACTCATTGTCAGAGTGAATGCTGTATGTCCATATTACTCACTGTCAGAGTGAATGCTGTATGTCCATATTACTCACTGTCAGAGTGAATACTGTATGTCCATATTTACTCATTGTCAGAGTGAATGCTGTATGTCCATATTACTCACTGTCAGAGTGTGCCATATTACTCATGCTCACTGTCAGAGTGAATGCCCATATTACTCACTGTCAGAGTGAATGTCAGAGTGAATGCTGTATGTCCATATTACTCACTGTCAGAGTGAATGCTGTATGTCCATGTTACTCACTGTCAGAGTGAATGCTGTATGTCCATATTACTCGTTGTCCAGAGTGAATGCTGTATGTCCATATTACTCACTGTGTGAACAGTACATGTCCACATTATTATCATTATAAAAAAAAAGAAACTATTGGAATGGCTGAACTGTCAACACAAATTGTTTTTCAGCTGCTTTAGGGCATGTAGAACATTATCTGTTGTTTGGTCCTCATTTTGGTTTGGGACCTTCACTCCCTCCTACAGGTTGTCAGCCATGTTGGATGAGCTATCATGATAAAGCTAAACTCCTGCTTCTTTGGTCAGTGTCAGGCAAACTTCACCACTGCGTTGATTTTGCTGTTTTGCTGAATGTTGTCAGACAGCCACACTGTTGGTTTGATTTCCCTGTTTCATGTACATGTCAACCAAGCAGCGGAGTTGGTTTGGTTTCTCTCTTTTTTTTTTTTTTTTTTTAATAACTGTTGGGGAGTGTAAGACAACCGATAATCCCAGTTTAGGTGAATGTTGGTAGGCAAGTAACGCAAACCGACTTGATTTCCCAGTGTGGGTAACCATCAGGCAAGTAACATGAGTGGTTTGATATCTGTGTAGTGGAAAATGTGAAGCAAGTAGCGCAACTGATTTGATTTCCTTGTTTTGGCAAATGTCAAGCAAGTAATAAGATGGGTTTGATCCGTATGTTTTGGTAAATGTTTTTGGGCAAGTCATCCTACTGCTTTGATTGTAACTTTTGGTAAATGTTGTCAGGCAAATCACTGAACTGACTGATTTTCCTGTTTTGGCACATATTAGACAAGTCTCACCGCCATTTGATTTCCCTGTATTGGTAAATGCCAAGCAGGTTATTCAGTTGTATATGATTCTTTTGTTTGGTAAATGATACGTAGCAGTTGAATGTGTGTTATTTAACATTGGATGTGTGTGTGTTTGCAGCATGCGGCGGAAACTGGAAAAGAAACAGAATGAGACGGAGAACAAGAAGCTCATGGGAAGTGTGGTTCACTATGGCAGCGTCGTCCAGGTATCAACATGCTCGTCTTGCCTCACTTTCCCTTGACAATATACACCCTTTGTGCCCTCTTCCATTTTATCCTTTTGTCTGTTTCCCGTTTGTGTCTCTGTGGTTTTTGTTTGCGTTTACTTAGCTTTCAAGATTTTATTTGTGCGGTATGGTGCAGTGCTTATATGGAAATGAGTTTGCCAATTTTAGCTACATGTTTGGGGGAAAGCAAAAAAACTATCCACGCTCCTGTTTTCAGGAAGAAGCTTGTACCCTGAAAGCTTTCTTGAAGGGTATTTGTTCATCACCTGGAAACTTTTAGAGGGTAAAAAGATAATTTCCTTTAACGATGCTCTGTAAAGCGACTTTTTTTCTTTACCCATAAAATGCAGCAAAGGTGTGCCTCTGAAAAAAAAAAAACCAGTTCAAATAGACCGTATGGTCAGTGAACTCCCAGAGGTTCACTATGTTTAGTGCATGGCATGATGCAAGTTGGAGCCCACCCTTTCCCTCCACTGCCTTCAACCTTCCCTGACAAGAACTGGGTACTGTTCACTGCTGAGAGAGCAGAGAGGCTTCCAGGCTGAAAAAATTCGACACTACAAGTGGTTGGTAATCACAACTGTAAGCTCTACAGACAAGCACTCTAACCATTTGATTATGGGCCTTGTGACACTAGAAAGGCTTGAAACCGGTTAGGTCTGTCTCCCCCCCCCCGCCCCGCCCACCCTCTGTACCCCTCCCCCCCCTGTGGTCTCTCTCTCTCTCTCTTTTCCTCCTGATTCAATCCCTATAACATTTTGAATCTCCGTGGCCTCCTTTCACAGTCAAGGCTATGACAGGGCTTGACAATTGGAAACCGGTTTCCTTTTATATGCGTGTGTTGTAAAATCTTTATAAAAAAAAAAAAAAAAAAAAGAAAGAGACCACCGTAGGTGAACAATCCGGAAATGAAGCAAGCAAACCATAGACAAATATGTTCTGGTGTTAAAATGCTGGGAACTGTGTTTGGAATTGAAAGTAGTTACCTGTTGTTCTTAGAATATTAGAAAGAGTCTGAAAGTTGAGTGAACTAGGTTTCTCTCTTTCTCTCTCTCTCTCTCTCTCTCTCTCTCTCTCTCTCTCTCTCTCCCCCTCCTCTGTCTCTCTGCCTCTGGGTGTATGTCTGCTAGTCTGTCCCCGTTTGTTTCTCTTGTTCACTCTCTCTCTGTCTTTCTCTCTCTCTCCTTTCTCTCTCTCTCTCTCTCTCTCTCTCTCTCTCTCTCTCTCTCTCTCAGACACACTCTCTCAGACAGACAGACAGACAGACAGACACACAGACACACACACACACACACACACACACACACACACACACACACACATATGTACACACTGATTGAGTAACAAAATGAGTAAATAATAGTTGAAAGAATAAATGTAAAAAGGAATAATTTAATAAAAGAGTAAATGAATAAGCATGAGTAACCCAGAAGATAAATAATCAAATAAGTAAATAAGCAAATAAATGAATGTGTACATAAATACATAGAGATATAAATAACTGATCACAGAGCAACAAAGTAAGATAAATGACTGATTACAGACTAACAGAATGAATATTGTGATAACCACTTTTGTGTGTATGATAGGAAAATTTAAAACAGAAATGTTGTACCATTGTCTGAACTCACTCTCTGTGTCTCAGTCTCTCTCCTTCACATGCGCGTGCGTGCACACACACACACACACACACACACATGCACACACGCATGCACGCACGCACGCACGCATGCACTCACATACATGTATATGTGCATATGTGTCTGTGTGAGATAGAGAGAGAGAAAGGAGAGAGAATGAGAGAGTGAAGGAGAGATGAATGTTTGAGGAAGTGAATGAGAGAGAGAGAGAGTGATTGTGAGAGAGAGAGTGAGTGAGAATGAATACGAGAGAGAGAGAGAGAGCTCCTTGAAATTATTTTGTACGCTATCGATGATACATGCAAAAAACAAACAACAAACAAACAAACAAAAAAAGAAAAAACCTTTTGTCAAAGTGCAGTCTGTTTTATTCTGCGACAGCCTCATAAAATAGCATTGGTAGTAATTTAGAGAGAGAGAGAGAGAGAGAGAGAGAGAGAGAGAATGAATCATAGTTTCATTGTTATGAGATCTTCAAGGGTCTGTAGATGTAAAAATAAGATGGATACTGAGATAGATCATGTTTTGTGGTTGAACCATAATCAATGGCTCCAGTAATAACTTTTCATATTCAAGCTGACAGGGACACGTTTTTAGTGAGAGAGAGAGAGAGAGAGGGAGAGACACTTAGACCATGAATGTTTTCATTTTAGACCCACAAGGGTCTGTAGACTGGACAGTAAGATAGAGACTGAGGCAGATTATGTTTTTGCATTTGAACCGTAATCTGAGACTTTTCATGTTCATGCTATCAGAGACACATTATGCCCAGTAGATTTGGATACCAATGTTGTGCTAGTTATTTAGTGTTAGCAGTTTAAATCTTGAACAGCCTTTAGGGACATGAGTTTCATACATGGAGCGTGTGTGAAAAAGACAATGGGAAAATAGTTTAAGTGGTCAGACAGATAAAACAATGAAGGGAAACAAAGAAATAAGCTCCCAAATGCTTTCTTTTTTTTACAGAAAAAGTTATTTGAGAAGGGACGTGATCTTCGTTTGTACAGGTAGTGGCATAAGCGTACAGAAATCGGTCCCTTTCTTAGTCTCTGTTTTATAAATTAAGGGGAAATGAAAAATTAGTCTGTGTTTTATTAAGGGGAAATGAAATGATGAAAAAGAGAATGATACTGACGCATTGTTTGGTTTTGTTTGTTGTTGTTGTGCAGCTGCTGCACCTGAAGAGCAACAAGTTTCTGACGGCCAACAAACGGCTGCCGGCCCTGCTGGAGAAGAACGCCATGAAAGTGCTCCTCCTGGATCTGGCAACGAGGGCTCCTGGTTCTACATCCAGCCCTTCTACAAACACAGCTCGCCAGGCGACAAGGCAAGAGTCGTTTTGCCATTGTTGGTTGCTGTTGACCTTTGTTAGATGAATTTGAAAAGTTATTGATAAAGCAGCGCCAAAGAAACGCAGACAAACAAATCACAAGACAAAAATGTTTTGACCCCTCCGGTCATCTTCAGAGAAGATACACAACACTCAGGACAGTTCTGAGTGTTATGTATCGCGCCTGAAGATCTAGGAGGTCAAAAGGCGTCATGTTTTGTTTGTGATTTGTTTTGCCTCTGACCCAGTGAATTGTTGATGTTTTGCCCCTGACCCAGTGAATTGTTGATGTTTTGCATCTAATCCAGTGAATTGTTGATGTTTTGCCCCTGACCCAGTGAATTGTTGATGTTTTGCCCCTGACCCAGTGAATTGTTGATGTTTTGCATCTAATCCAGTGAATTGTTGATGTTTTGCATCTAATTGAATTGTTGATGTTTTGCCCTGACCAGTGAGTTGATTGTTCTATGAATTTTGCCCCCTGACCCAGTGAATTGATGCTGTTGATGTTGTTGTGCTTTGCCCCTAATCCAGTGAATTGTTTATGCTTTGCCCCTGATCCAGTGAATTGTTGATGTTTGCCTGACCCAGTGAATTGTCGATGCTTGGCCCCTGACCCAGTGAATTGTTGATGCTTGGCCCCTGACCCAGTGAATTGTTGATGCTTGGCCCCTGACGCAGAGAATTGTTGATGTTTGCCCCTGACCCAGTGAATTGTTGATGATGTTTGGCCCCTGATCCAGTGAATTGTTGATGTTTTGCCTCTGACCCAGTGAATTGTTGATGTTTGGCCCCTGACCCAGTGAATTGTTGATGTTTTGCCTCTAATCCAGTGAATTGTTGATGTTTTGCCTCTAATGCAGTGAATTGTTGATGTTTTGCCCCTAACCCAGTGAATTTTTGATGTTTTGCCTCTAATCCAGTGCATTTTTGATTCTTTGCCCCTGACCAGTGAATTGATGCTGTGCCCCTCAGATTGTCGTTGGGGACAAGGTGGTGTTGAACCCAGTGAACGCGGGGCAGCCGCTGCATGCCAGTAACTGTGACCTGCCTGACCACCCGGGGTGCAAGGAGGTGAACTCGCTGAACTGCAACACCTGCTGGAAGGTGACCTTGTTCATGGACAACAGGGAAAATCAGGAGGACATCCTCAAAGGGGTCAGAACTTTAGCATCTTTGTCAGTCATGTCCTTGGCATTTTGTTTTCCTTTTTTTTTTTCTGTGTTACAGTTTAAGTTGGTTTTTCACCTTTTAGTTAGAGAGAGAGAGAGAGAAAAGTGTGTGTGTGTGTGTGTGTGTGTGTGTGTGTGTGTGAGAGAGAGAGAGAGAGAGAGAGAGAGAGAGAGAGAGTGTGTGTTGTTTGTGTGTGCATGTGTGTGTGTTTTTGTATGTGCGTGCGTGTGCGTATGTGCGCTGTGCATACTTTTATATAATGTCGCAGCATGTAGGCTGTTTGGGTGAAAATACTTTTTCCCCGTATGTATGCTGGTGTTTTCATTATAATGAGACAATTATTATTATGGGAGTTTTTGTGTTCGGTGGATAAACATATGTTGCAAACCTACTGGGACAAAACAGCATTCATTTGCTTTTTCTGCTACCACACTCGGTATTCTTTTATTGGGACCTACAAGAAAGTGGCACAATTCTGGAATCACACAAGATTGTGTTTCTTTGGCTGAACTGACTGAATTCAGGAGGGAATAAACGCTTCCAGAAATAACATCTGTTCTTTTTTGCTTTAACTTTCACTTTGCGTCTTGTTTTGCGCAGGTTTGAAAATTGAGATGAACGTAACTGGGAGTGAGAGCAGGTTTTGCTTTTTTTAATATATTGTGTTTACTTTCTTGTTTTGTTTGTTTGTTTGTTTTTTTTGTGTTTCATGATGTCAGGAAGCATGTTCCCTGTGCCCTTGTTCTTAATGTTCCAGAGGAGTGATGTACCTGTTGTGTGCAGGGAGACGTGGTGAGGTTGTTCCATGCAGAGCAGGAGAAGTTCCTGACGGCTGACGAATACCGCAAACAGCAGCATGTCTTCCTTCGAACCACCGGCAGAACTTCGGCCACTGCTGCTACCAGCTCCAAAGCATTGTGGGAAGTTGAGGTACACAGTTTTGCTGTTGTTGGAGATAGTTTAGAAGTGAAGATTTTTTTTTTTTTTTTTTTTTTTAATTGTATGAACTGAGTTTTTATCTTCGTTGGAGACTGTGATATTGGGTTTTGTTATTGGCCAAAAAAAAAAAAGGCACAAAATATTTTGTTGTGAAACTGTCAATACACAATACTGAGTGCAGGCTTGCCAGTTGTCACACCATTGTCATGTTATTCCTCTGTCAGTATTTTACCAAGAGAAACCAACGACTTACGTTCAACCAATGAATTTTTTTTTTTTTATAAACTGACTTGAAAATTTGGATGAATGGGATGGAATAAGAGAGGTTTATTAATTTTATTGACACAGACCCCCCTACCCCCTAAATGTTAGCTTGGTTATGATTGAACAAATCCTTGTCTCTGATGATACTGATCTTGTCAGATGATTCATGAGGAGGGAGATGTGGGCAGAGATACAGGGAGGTCGGAGGGAGGGAGAGAGAGAGAGAGAGAAAGAGAGAGAGAGAGAGAGAGAGAGAGAGAAGAGAGAGAGACAACAGAGAGAGAAAGAGAGGGACAGAGAGAGACAGAGAGAGAGAGAGAGGAAGCTGAGGAGTGTGGAGAAAGAAGAGACCAAGGGAGAGGGGCAGAGAATGCTATATTGTTCGATGATGTGTGTCACCTGTGTTGCAGGTGGTTCAGCATGACCCGTGTCGGGGTGGTGCAGGTCACTGGAACAGTCTGTTTCGCTTCAAGCACCTGGCCACGGGGCAGTACCTGGCAGCAGAGGTCGGTTGTCTTAGTCTGGGGCTTTGTTGGAGTGGGGAACAGGCAGAGTGGGTCTGGGAGTGGGAGATAGATTGAAGTGTGCTTATGTGTTTTTATGAAGGTGTGTGTGTGTGTGTGTGTGTGTGTGTGTGTGTGAGAGTGTGTGTAGAGAGAGAGAGAGAGAGAGAGAGAGAGAGAGAGAGCTGAGAAAGAGAGAGAGAGAGAGAGAGAGAGAGAAGAGAGAGAGATGTTGCATATAGCACAGCTGACTGCAAATGGCCATATCAGGGCTGTCGGCCATATCGGAGCTGTCATAGTGAGTGTGTGTGTGTGTGTGTGTGTGTGTGTGTGTGTATGTGTGTGTGCATACACATGCATGTATGTACACGTGCTTTCGTACGTGCATGCTTAAGTGTGTGTGTGTGTGTGTGTGTGTGAACTAGGACTGTGACAAATTGAAAGGTGTTGATCTGTTATGCACTTTTCTGGTGTGTGTGTGTGTGTGTGTGTGTGTGTGTGTGTGTGTGTGTGTGTGTTTTGAACCCTAACAAGTGTGAACTCAACCGCAGTCAGCTGTCCTCCTTTCTGGGCATGAGTTTCGACACACACCCAAGAGAGGTCTCCCTCGCATTGAGGACCCACTCGCATTGGGGACCTCATCTCCCACCTCTCCCGCCTCCGCCTATCCACCATGCCCAGGCCAGAACCCCTTACCTCCCTCCTGGGTCCCCAAGCGCCTACTCCAAAGGGAGTTTCGTCGTTGTCGATGGTCTCAGACCTCCGACCACTGGCATCAGTCCATCCCCTGGGTCCTTGGTTCTAATGGGCTACGGAAGAGTGGCTTGACCCGCCACTTTCTTCCCCTCGCTCCCTCAGCCTCTCTTTCTGAATAAGTCCTCCTCCGCTAGTGCCACGCGCAGGGAATCGCCCTCTGCGCGAGACACATAGCGGGGATCCTCCTCCACGTGGAAGGGACCCTCAACAGACTAACCCTCAGCTCAGTGGGGAAGTGTTCAGGCCCAGGGTCGCTCTCCCTTCCCTGGTCTGGCCTCATAACATAAGCCTTTCCTCCATTCCCAATCCTCCGCAAGGTGATCAGGAAGGCAAGACTGGGAAGACCCAGGCTCAGCCTCATCACCTGTGGTGGCCGACCGAGTCCTGGTTTCTGGACCTCAAGTCCCTCCCCCCATGTTCCCCCTCTCCAGTGAGCACTCATGGGGACATGCACAGATGTTCCGCCGGCTCACATGGCTGCTGTGCCAGCCCAGTTGCGAGCATCTGCCCTTCCCTCACAGACAGACAGAGCCCAGTCCATCCTAGACATACCCGCTGGGGCTGGGGCCTCGCAAGACCTAAGGATTAGTGATGGCTTCGCTCAGAGCCAGCACTGAGCCTCTCTACTATTACCGTTGGGGAGAGATGGGCCTCCTGGTGCTCAGACAACTCTGTTCCCCCATCTCTCCCTTCCAATATCCAGATAGGCGTCTTCCTATCTCAACCTATCTTCTTCGTTAAGGCTCTCGGCTAGCTGCTCTCGGGGCTACTGGGAAAGTGCGCGCCCCAGGCGCTCCTCCCAGCCCTATCTCTAAATGGCTTTCCAAGATGGTCAGATCGGCCTACACTCAGGCGTATAAGGATCTCCTTGTCTTATCTCCCTGGGCCCATGAGGTCAGGGCGCTGGCCACTTCCGCAGCGTTCCAGCACTCTGTCCCCTTGCGCCACCTCCTGGAGGCAGCCTACTGGCGTTCAGAAAATCCCTTCATAAACTTTTATTTAAGGAATATCCGCATGACCAGGGCTGATGGTTCTAGGGACTTCTTTTGCGGCTAACACAGCTATATCTGTTCCACTGCTAACCCCAAGAACCATTAGGGCACTCAGCCGTCCTCCAATTCCTTTAAAATCTGCTATGGTCTGACATGGTAAAGTATATGACGCCAAAATAGGGAGTTTGTATTATGCTCCCTGTTTGGCTAGTATACTTACCATGTCAGACATGTCAGCCCTACCTGCCCCGGTAGCGCTATGATTCTCAGGATTACCTTGTGTATAGGCCTCGTTGAATGAGGAACAGGAAGTTGATACTGGCTTCTTCGCTGGCGGAAGTAGGGTGGGCGTCACGTGATGATGGGCTTCTTATTGCATTAGCCACAAAAAATTCGGCCTTTCAGAGCTAAATAACTGCTGTTGAATGCTATGGTCTGACATGGTAAGTGTACTAGTATAACAGGAGTATAATACAAACTCCCCATATTTTCATTATTTCATAACAGAAGCTGTGTCCTGCTTCTTGGATTTTTATGCTGATTGTTTGTTTTTTCTTTCCTTTCCATCATTTCTTTTTCATCCTTTTCATCCCCTGTCCTGTTTTTTTCTTCTTGTCTTTTCTTTTTTTCTGTTGCTCTTTTTTTTTTTTCTAAATTGGCATTTATTTTCTATTCTTTTCAGGTGGATGTGGATCCAACGCCTGACCCAACACGCACCAAGCTGCGGGGACAGCCCACGGTGCAGGTGTACTGCCTGGTGTCGGTGCCCCATGGTCACGACATCGCTTCCATCTTTGAGCTGGACCCAACGACCATGATCAGAGCCGACTCCTTGGTGCCCAGGTCTGTGGCTGGTGTGCAGTGACGTGTGTTTTTGTTGTCATGGTAACACGGACGGTGCCAGGGATGATGCCGTAAAGTCTGTGCGCTAAGATTCTTGTGTTGAAGATTGGACGATTTGAGATTAAGACTTGGTTCTATCAAACATTTTTTTCCTCTCTGTCTGTGTTGGATTCATCTTCTAGTGAAGATTCTCTCTCATGAGATTCTTTGTTTTATAGAAGGTTATTTCCTGTGTATATACCTGATGCGCCACCTAGTTTATGCAACTTTTTTCTCTCTTTGGATTGAATTCATCTCCCTTCCTTTAAACAGTGGCTTTATGGGATACTTTATACTGCTCTCACTTACTGATTAAGAAACCTTTCCCAGCAAAATTTTTGTTTTTCAGAATATTTTGTTTTTGTACATGATTCATCTCTTCAGAAAGGCACTTTTCATTTTAAGACTTGGCACAATAGAATATGTTGTTTTTGTACATGATTCATATCTTCAGAAAGTCACTTCTCATTTTAAGACTTGACACAAAAGAAGATGTTGTTTTTTTGTACATGATTCATGTCTTCAGAGAGACACTTTTCATTTTGACTTGGCACAGTAGAATATGTTGTTTTTTGTACGTGATTCATGTCTTCAGAAAGGCACTTTTCATTTTAGACTTGGCACAATAGAATTTGTTGTTTTTGTACATGATTCTTTTCATTTTAAGACTTGGTACAATAGAAGATGTTGTTTTTGTACATGATTTAAGTCTTCAGAAAGGCGCGCGTTCATTTTAAGACTTGGAAGAATATGTTGGCACAATAGAATATGTTGTTTTTTGGCGCAATAGAATTTTTTGTACATGATTCATGTCTTCAGAAAGGCACTTTCCATTTTAAGACTTGGCACAATAGAATATGCTGTTTTTGGTACATGATTCATGTCTTCAGAAAGACACTTTTCATTTTAAGACTTGGCACAATAGAATATTTTGTTTTTTTGTACATGATTCATGCCTTCAGAAAGACACTTTTCATTTTAAGACTTGGCACAATAGAATATTTTGTTTTTGTACATGATTCATGCCTTCAGAAAGACGCTTTTCATTTTAAGACTTGACAATAGAATTTTTGTTTTTGTACATGACTTTCAGAAAGACGCTTTTCATTTTAAGACTTGGCACAATAGAATATTTGTTTTTTTACATGATTCATCCTGCCTTCAGAAAGACACTTTTTCATTTTAAGACCTGGCACAATAGAATATTTTGTTTTTGTACATGATTCATGCCTTCAGAAAGACTTCAGAAAGACACTTTTCATGATTCATTTTTCAGAAAGACCTTTTCATTTTAAGACCTGGCACAATAGAGTATGTTGTTTTTTTTCATGCCTTCAGAAAGACAGTTTTCCCCCAACCTGCACGTTTATTAAAGGCTCGGCTTTGGAGATCAAAAGGCTCTTTAGATCAACTCTTCTTTCAAAGCTTTTTTTTTTTTTTTAAATTCTTTTAAATTGTTATTAATTCTTTGAAAAACAAAAATGAAACATTTTTGGGTTTGTCTGTGCTGGATTAAGCTGTTATTGAAGATTTAGAGTTAAGGAACACTTTTTTGTCTTTATTACTGGATTCACCTTCCCAGTGGAATTTTCCCCATGGTGTGTTCCAGATCTGCCCCCTGGTAAAGACCATCTCCATTTAGGACTTGGTTTTAATTATGATAATGATTGGATTGGCATTTATGTAGTGCGTATCCATGGATCCAGGTGCTTGCTTACAAAGGCACATCCTCACATGCACATGCACTCTCACATCCCTATTCGTACACATGCAAGTGACACAAAAAACTGCAAAACATGGGAAGAATCTAGAGCCTAAAAGTGCTGCTTGAAAAGATAAGCTGCATGGTTGGATTTGAAAAATGAAACAGAAGTTCAGTTCCTAACTTTACATAGACTGGGGAAGGGAGTTCCAGAACTGGAGAAAATACACAGAAAAAAAAAAAAAAGGAGGATGTGAAAGTTAGGTTCGAAGCAGTTTTGCAGAAGAAGTCCTGAGTCAGAAGAAGAAGGGAGAGTTCAAGAGGGAGGGAGTTTATTTTCTGTATTAGCTCTTGATTCACTTCCCAGTGAAAACTCTGGCCCATTTCAGGATCCAGCTGTTTAAGATTTCTGGATGCTATAAACTTTCAGAGCCTTTACAGACTGATTTGCTTAAAAATCATATGCTGTTAGACTGCCTGATTTTAACAGAGCGATACAAATTAAACGGTATAAATATTGCTCATTTTGAAAGTATTTGACCACATTTCATATGACAGAGGTAACAAGAACATCGCACACGTTATGGCCCAGTCAGAGTTGGGCAGACTGTTGTGAATTAAAAAAAAAAAGTATTTTCAGAAGTATTATTAGTGGAATGTCTGGATTCTAACATTTGAAGGAGATAGTGAATTTGAAAGAAATGTATTTTCAGACGTATTATTAGTGGATTGTCTAGATTCTAACATGTGATGGAAAAAGGTGAGAGATATTGACCAGAGACAGTTGGTCTGATGTTCTCAGTGATCTCTGTTGCCTTTGAATATTATCTAATATCATCGATGATGAACCACCGAACGGAACTTAAGTAACTGGCTTAAAAAAAAATCTTCCCAGCCTGGGCCAGCATGTTTTGGATGCTGAGCAGGACAGTCAGGGTTCCTGTGCTTTGATTGTCTTCACTTTGGGTCAGCATATCATAAGGGCATGGAGTTACCAGAATAGGTCTTTGTGAGAATGTTACGTTTTCGTTGTTGTTTGTATGATTTGATGATGCATGGTTCCTTGGTAAACAGGTGCTAAACAGATCATATGAATTCTTATGGTCAGGCATTGGGCAGAAAGTGCTAAGAGGCTGCACAGTAATTGTACAGACAAATTGCTTCCACCACAATGAGTGTGCGCAGGCTTTGGATTGTGAAAAGAATGCTCTGAGTCTGAATTTGATAATGCATTTATCCCCACACTTTGCAGTTCCATGCATTTCCCTTCATGCATAGAATGTTGATTAGAGCTTACTGGTGTGGAGGTGTACATTATCTGCAAGTGGTGAAGGGACGGGAAGGAAGAGGAGGACAGCGAAGACAGGAAGGCAGAAGAGCCATAGTAATGAGTAGGATTACAGCATGGATGGATGAAACCATCAGGTGAAGATAAGTCAGTATTGGCTTTACTTGACAGTGACAAGAGTTTCATTTCCTGGTGTTACAACACTCTGCATCCTGCAGAGAGAGAAAGGGCCTATTTGTCATCTGCTGTTGTGTGACGTGCTGCTTGAAGTTGTTGTGCATATTACGAAAAGTCATTGCATCGGGGTAAGGTCTCAGATTAATACATGTCTTTCAGTTTTCCTCAGGCAGAAGATGATTACACTCACAGATTTATTGTAAACTTAGAATAAGTAAAGTTGAAGAGAAAATTCACATAGAATTGATTCTCTGAAGTCAGCCATAACACTATTGAAAATAAAAGACTGTTATGGGGGTTGCTTAATATTTTTAAAAAAAAAGACATATTTCACACGTCTGGCTGAGAATTGCAGAAATTGTTTCTCAAGAAAATGCAAATTTCAAGCTTTACAACAAGGCTATAGAAATTCACTCACGATCTTTACAAAACTGATAATGCTAGTGCTAGCAGCTCTTGAGAGAGGCAGGTATTGCCTTGTCAATGTATTTTGATGACTGACCTATAAAAGAGGGCACAGACTAATGGCGTGCAAGCTGTCAGGAAAGTGTAATGAAAATCAGGCATTTTCTGGGACAAAAGCAAACACTTTCATGTCAGCCTGGAGGTTTGGAACAACAAAAGCATATAGATTGTATAAAGTGGATACAGTTCTGTGAAAGACAGAGTAAGGATCCAGCTCACCCAAGTTAATTAACAGTGCAGATGAGGCTTTTTGAAGAGGAAGAGGCTGATATTATATTTAAATGCCCACCTTCATGTCAGCCTTGAGATTTAGAACATTAAAAGCATACAGTTCGTATTTACACAGTTCGTATTATAGTTACTCAGTCTTTCACAGTAAAGTATCCATCTTATACTATAAGGTGGATACTTTACTGTGAAAGACTGAGTAAGTTTCCAACTTGGCCAAGTTAAACTTTGTTGACGAGGTTTTTGAAGAGGAAGAGGAGGATATAGTCAAATGTCCACTTTCTTATAAATTCTCACAAGATCTGGAGGCATTTTCTGGGACAAAAGCAAACACTTTCTTGTCAGCCTGGAGGTTTGGAACAACAAAAGCATATAGTTTGTATAAAGTGGATACAGTTCTGTGAAAGACAGAGAAAGGATCTGCTCACCCCAAGTTAATTAACGCTGCAGATGAGGCTTTTTGAAGAGGAAGAGGCTGATATTATATTTAAATGTCCACCTTCATGTCAGCCTGGAGATTTGGAACATTAAAAGCATACAGTTCGTATTATACAGTTCGTACTATAGTTACTCAGTCTTTCACAGTAAAGTATCCATCTTATACTATAAGGTGGATACTTTACTGTGAAAGACTGAGTAAGTTTCAAACTTAGCCAAGTTAAACTTTGTTGACGAGGTTTTTTTGAAGAGGAAGAGGAGATATAGTCAAATGTCCACTTTCTTATAAATTCTCACAAGATCAGGAGTGGGGTAATGTAAGGAAATGAAACTATGTGGCCTTGCTCTACAATGCTCCGGTAATGAAGAGAGGGATGAATAGTGTTGTGTGCGTATCCACTAGGGCAGCAGTGTACAGCAAGGCCGCATCCAGTGTTCCTCTCAAGACCATTCTTTGAATGACAGGTTGGAAGTGCAATAGTATCTTCACTTCATTTTACAACAAATTTCATTGTGATTGAGGCTTCATTTGGATCAGCTGCACAACTGAAGAAATCAGGAAAATTTTATTGATAGTGCACTGCAAAAAAAAACAAAAAAAAAAAACAAAACAAAAAAAAAAACGTAGACAAATGAATAACAAGACAAAACATGACACATTTTGACCTCTTAGGTCTTCTTCATGCAAGATACAAAACATCAAGACAACGAAAATGCATGAGCAATCACTTATCTTCATCCACTTCAGCACAAGAGGTCGAAACGTGTCATGTTTTGTCTTGTGATTCGTTTGTCTACCTTTTTTTTTTTTTTTTTTTTTTTTTGCAGTGCGCTATTAATTACATTTAAAATTTGTAATTGGTCCTGCTTAAGTTGACCTTTCTACCATCATCAGAAATGACCCAATGCCAGTGTGACATGAGAGGTGAATGCTAATGATAATGGCAGTGGTGATAATGATGATGGTGAAGACAACGATGGTGTATATCTTTAAACAGGACACCACCACAGCGATTGAAGGGGTTTCCTAGCATGTGGCTGACAGAGATGTGTTCTGTTTCCAGACAAACATATGTACGTCTACACCACTTGTGTACAGACACCTGGGTGCACAGCACGTCCATTCCCATCGACAAAGAGGAGGATAAACCCATCATGAACAAGGTAGGACTCTTCCACCTCATGGACTTGTCCCCAGTGTTTTAGTTTACTGGTTTGCTTCTGTTGTGCGTTCATGGGCTACGGACTCACAGGATCATACTGTGCATGAGCTACGTTTTATACCAGAGCTTTCTAACTCAAAAATGTTTACAAAACCATGCTGTTCAATGGTTTAAAGTTTATATGTACCTGCAAGTAATGAATAACAGTAGCCAGCACATTCAAATGCTTTCCTTTTACAAAATGAATAAATAGCATTTGCAATTCAATGTTTCTTGTGTGCGATGAGATCACATGTGTATTTCTTATATCTCTGAAAAGAGACAATGCTGTTGGTTTCTGTTTTACCGAGAGAATGGTGGATATGATGAAAAGAGAGCATTGGTTTTCAAGATGTGCAGGTTGTAAAAGAAGCATGGAAGGTTTTCACCTATGGTGCTTCATTTCTTCATTTCTTCAGTATAGGCTGCCATTATAAGAGCTGCTTGTTCAAGGGACTCTGTTTGCATGGCTATCAGTTGAGATGTACATACTTTGGAATTGCATATTCATTGATTTAATCATTGTAACTTTTTTTTTTGTTCACATATATAATTTTTTTTTTGTTCACATATAGCCCCCCCCCCCCCAAGCTCACATAGACTTTTTTGCTGCCTTGACTGTGACATGTAAACATGAGCTCCCTGTGCAGGTGGGGTGTGCCAAAATCAAAGAGGACAAGGAGGCGTTTGCCATTGTGCCTGTGTCAGCTCAGGAGTGAGAGACCTGGACTTTGCCAATGATGCCGCCAAAGTGCTGACTGACATTGCCAACAAGCTGGAGAGGTCTGCCATCACCCAGAATGAGAGGAGGTAACTGTGTTTGTCGCTGCAAAAGAAGACACTTATATCATAGCTTCCAACTATTACACTTTTTTTCTTTAAGAAAAGCAGTGTTAAAGACTAGTTTGAAGTATGTTCTACTGTATTTCTTATGAAAGGAAAAGGATAACAAAACCCCCTTCCCTGTCTGTTGGTGTGCGTGTGTCCTGCTACATCCCTGATCTTGAGGGTTTCTGTCGTCACACCCTCTGCCTCCTGGACTTTCCATTGTCCGTCAGTTTTTAGCTTGGACTGGATTGATTCCACGACCTTGGCTCCCACGTCCTCACCCCTGGTCAGTAGCCTTGCTTTGCCCGCTTTGCACTCCTTGACAGTGGAATCAAGGAGTAGCTTCAGCTTCACTGGAGGACAATAGAGAGCAGCATCAGTGAGAGCAGATGGGGCACTGAGCCATTTCTTATGTATCTGTGGATTTTGGCCTGCATTGGTTCCATTGTGGTGGTGTAGAATATCCTATATCAGCAGAGGTAACAGGAAATCGGGATCAGCTCAAAATTGTCAGAGATGACACTCTGGTCTGTTATCTGAAGGCCATCTTCTGCCATTTGCGTAGCTTCCTTTGCCCTCTTCGTGTTGTTCAAGGAGTCATCGGTACCACATTTCAGGACTTGTGACTGTTTCTGTCACGATTGGAATAGCTTGGCTTGCTAAGTAAACGGAACTGTTGCAGCTACCTTCCTTTCCTTAGAGAGAGGCTTCGTGATTTCTTTGGTTTGAAACTTGTCCTTGATTAAGCAGCTAACTTTGTCAGAGTTCTTTAGTATTTTGTGTGTTTCATCTTCTTGGGTGGAAAGGACTGTTGTGCCATTCTTGAAGATTTGTAGAGGTGGCAATTTGTATCCAGTCCCTTGGTCTGCCAGACTTGTCTGGGTTATGGCTGCTTTCAAAATAACTAGCATTGCCAACACAAACAGCAATAGAGACATTGCAGAGCCCTTGCTTTGCCAGCATCCACATTGATCCAGTCTGTAGTATATTCCTTGGGGAGAACCTGGTTGAGAATCCATGGAAATACATCTTCAGCATTTGTCAGATAATCTTTGGGATATAACAAATCTTGAGGGCCATTTGAATCATCTTGTGCGGAACTGATCCATATGGATTAGCCAGATCGAGCCAGACTCCCTTGAGATCCCTGTTCTGTGCATTAGTCTTTGGATTAATTCCCAAATTAAAGTGGCCTGTTCTGCACAGCCAGACATTCCATGTATCCCAAAATGCTGTGAAAGATTGAGCTGAATTGCATTTAATATGAAAGGAATAAACTTGCAAAGTATGTAGTGTGGTATTTCATGTTAGAAACTCTTGACCCATTAACTTACAGTTCTTTATGGAATGGAAATGTGTGTACATGTATGGCAACTCGTATGAACACAATTTGAAAGACAAGCATACACGCATGTGTGCATCCTTTGCTCACTGTACGTACATGCACATATATGAAAATGTTCACAGTGTACAAGGACGTGATGAGTGCATATGCACAGATATGGATGGATATGTGTATCTCAAACAACTGGAATGTATTGGCATCACTACTGTAGTATGTAGCATCTTAACTCTTGTATGATACTAGTTACTTTTTTTCCTTCATAGATACTCACATGCAACCAGACGTAGTCAGGGCTTAGGAGGTGAAAGTATCTTGACCTGATTCGTTGTCACTGAACTTGAGTACGGAGATGGTGTCCAGTGAAGAAGTCATCTGCATCCGTCCAGTTCTCATGCATGCAGCTCTTTTACGTTTTTGACAGAGATCTGTCGTTTTGGAATTGCCCAGACTAGAAGTTCCTTCTTATCTCGCAGACACACAGAGATGCCGACACACAGACAGACAGACAGACACATACAGAGACAGAGACAGACATGGAAACAAAACAAGGACACGGACACACACACAGACATACAAGCATGCATGTGCATGTATGCACGCATGTACGCGCAGAGAGAGAGAGAGAGAGAGAGAGAGAGAGAGAGAGAGAGAGAGGAGAGAGAGAGAGAGAGAAAAGAAGAAGGAGGCAGACAGTAGATAATGCGCAAGGAAAGTTTAGTCTTTCCTAATCAGAAGCAGAAACTTTCTTTGTCTTTACCTGTGAGAACCCACAGGAGCAAAGCACCGTTTGCTGTTGAACATGAGCATGCAGTTTTGTGTTTCCCAGTCAGATGACTGACAGAAAGAAGCTGCCTCTGAACTTGGTCAGGTGACTTTCAGTGTCAGGACCCCAACTTCTTTTTTTTTGTTGTTTATGTATTTAGTTAGTTAGTTCCTTAGTTAGTTTGTTAGTTTCCTGCTTTTCAGCACTTGATTCCATGATTTCTTCAGGGTTTTTTTTTGTTGTTGTTGATCTGTAAATATCCTTTTTTTTCCATTTTCTTGCCTTTTTTTTTTTTTTTTTTTTATTTTCATTGATCTTGAAGGTTGGAATGGGAACTCGTATATCAAATATTATATGAGAATATGCATATACTTAATTTTATTTGGGATATGTGTGGTCAGTTGGTCAGTGATTTGAGATATGTATTTGCATTCAGTATCATGGTGATTTGGAGTAAGTTTGCTGATTTTGGTTGTAGTGTCATCAGTAGTTCAGCAATTTGGAATATATGCGTACATGATATAGTTATTGTTTGGTATGAGAGTAGTATACTAACTGCATGAAGTACAGAAGAAAAATGTAACCACCAGAAAGAATGGACAGCACTTGAAAGCAGCGATTGATGGGCATACTGAGAAAAAAGTCCTTCAGTACCAAGACAAAGTGTGTACTTTTGTGATGGAAAATGTTGAAGCTGGCAACTAGAATGATTCGCTTAACAGATAAATGCAATAACCGGATTTCAAGATAATAATTTTTATCTTTTCAAATTCTGCCCAGAGCAGAGCTTCAGGTGGAATCTTATGTATTAGAGTGCCCTACACATAGTGAAATCACTTGCAGTACCCAGCAGTGTTGGCTAACTTGAAAACAATGTGTCGTCATGGTTGGGGTGTGTATCAACACAGCTTGAAACATCAATCATCCAGTGCGCTCGTTAGTCCTGACCTGAGGTCCAGTCACATGGACATTTCTTGCAGCTCAGGCACGCACTTGCAAACTGCCGATTCTTTTTAGTTGTGAAATCTTACACATCTTATACTCCTCAGCACCTTATTCATGGATGTGGTGAAATTAATAAAAAAAATAATCCAGGGGTGAACCTTGTATTCCAAATGGTGTCCGGAAATGTCAGTAAAATGTATGGAGTTCCTGCTTTTCTGTCCTAAAAACTTAAGAAAAAGAAAGACTTTTTTTTTCACAATCTCACACTGTAGTGCACTTAACTACTCAAATAGTTAAGACAGATCTAGTTGCAAAGTGAGGCGACTTCAGGCGGAAATATAAACAAATTTTAAATGTTATTAATAGTGAACCACCAAGAAAACATACACAAATGAATCACAAGACAAAACACACACGACACATTTCGACCTCATAGGTCTTCTTCAGGCAAGATACAAAACACTCGGGAAACGAAAATGAACGAGCAATCCCTTATCATCATTCATTTCAGCGGAAGATCTTGCGCTGAAGTGAATGAAGGTAAGTGATTGCTCGTTCATTTTTGTTGTCCTGAGTGTTTTTGTGTCTTGCCTGAAGAAGACCTAAAGGTCCAAATGCATCATGTTTTGTCTTGTGATTCGTATGTCTGCGTTTTCTTGGCGGTTCGCTATTAATTACATTTAAAATCAATTAAGGCAGAAATTGTCTGTTACGTGTGATTGAAACAATGATCATGAATAATGCTTTTTTTTTTTTGCAACTTGTTTTTCTTCTAAAAAAAAAAAATCTGTATCATGCCTTAGATGTCAGAATTCAAAACCGGTGTGGATAAGCTGGAACTTTCTTGTAAGATCTCATAACTGTTAATTTAGGGATAGTTTTATCCAGCATGAAAAGCTGCAGAGAAAAATTTATTTGAAAAAAAAAAAACAAACTTGCATGCTGTGTCTTAACTTTGCACAAAAAAAGGAACAACAACAAAAGAAAACACCTTAACCACCACCCTTTCAGTAAAACTACAAATCAGAGCATTGTTTGAGATGTATTAAAAAAAAAAAAATTAGAACTGTTTATTGTGTACAGTTCTGCAGTGCTGCCCTCGCTTCCTTGTTAGTTTTTTCTTCTTCTGTACTTCGGAGAGCGTTGTGGTCATGTGCACTGTAAATCTGTTGCAAAAGGTTCGTTTCCAGGACGGTGACCAAACTCATCTCGGAGGTCATCTGCTTCCTGCTGGGCATTGACCCCAGTCAGTCCAGCGACCGTGACCTCATGGAGGTGGAGGATCTTGGGAAAACTGACCGAGAGAGACAAAAGCTGATTCGGGAGCAGAATATCCTGAAGCAGGTATGCTAGGTGGTATGAATTGAGATTGGGAGTCTGTGTGAAATGTTGAAGAGGAGTAATAGATTTCATACTTGGTGTACCCCCCCCCCCCCCCCCCCCCACTCCTCCAAAAGGAAAAAAAAAAAAGAAGAAGAAAAATGAAGGTAAGAGAAAGAAAAATATTTCACAGAGGTAGTGAAGCTAAAAAATCGACAGACTCGTTTTTTATTGTTGTAAAGAGAAAACAATGTTTGTGTGCCTTACAGAACCTGCAAAGGCTTTCCATTAGACATATTTTCCTCATTAACAAGGAGGATGACTCTCAGAATATTCTGAAACTGTTCTGTCCTTATGGACACTTTACACAGAGAAGACGATATCTGCTGAAGGTGATTAATCATTACGCTGATATGTTACATTCAGGTTTACCATTGACATCCAGGTAGGGCTATATGACAGACAGGGATAAGGGTTACAGAAGAATTAGGGGAGGGAATTTTTCATTGCTGCATGGAGGTGGTCTTCCCGTGAAGAGTTGCTGGTGTGCTGCACTGAAGAACTGTATGCAAGGTTCCTCCAGCTCTGTTGATTAAACGCCAGGATTTGGGACTGTCTGCACATGAGAAAAAATCTTCAACTTGTGTTATGTATGTCCATGCAGGTGTTCAGTATTCATTCATGTGTATTTGTGTTATGTATGTCCCATACAGGTGTTCAGTATTCTTCCATGTGTACCTGTGTTATGAATGTCCATGCAGGTGTTCAGTATTCTTTCATGCGCATCTGTGTTATGTATGTCCGTACAGCTGTTCAGTGTTCTTCCATATGTACCTGTGTTTGTATGTCCATGCAGGTGTTCAGTATTCTTTCATGCGTATCTGTGTTACGTATGTCCATACAAGTGTTCAGTGTCCTTTCATGTGTACCTGTGTTATGTATATCCAATCAGGTGTTCAGTATTCTTTCATGCATACCTGTGTTATGTATGTCCGTGCAGGTGTTCAAGATCCTCCAGGCCCCATTCAAGAGAGTGTGGGGATGAAGATGGAGGAGCTGTCGGACCAGCGTCACGGCCCTTTTCGTTACATCTGTCGCCTCTGCTACAAGCTGCTCAAACTCTCCTTCAAAAGTTATCGCAAAAATCAGGTAAGCTTGGTAGGGCAGGATGGGTTGGTTTGGGAAATTTGATGGGGAAGAAGAGGCAGAGAGAGAGAGAGTGGAGAGTGATTAATAGTGAAAGAATGTGTGTGGGTATGCGTGCGCATATATTCATGTAGAGAAAAAGGGAGAGAGAGGGGAGAGGCTTTCTGAAACTCATACTTTTTGTAAGGTTTGCACATTTCATTTATCTTTATCTATTGGTCTGTTAATTTATTTATACTTTTGATTTATTTTTTTTTTTTTTTTTACAATTTTCAGCTCATTTATGTTCGTATGAAAGTAATCAGGATAGAGGTGGACCTTATGGTGGGGTGTTGTTGGTTTTGTCAAAATGTAATGCAGTGTGCTCTTTTAACGAGAAAGTTCAGAGCAGCAGACTGTCTTAACTGTAATCGAAAAAAAAAGTAACACCACCAAACAGTCCCTCCAGTTTTGTTTGTTTTGTGTTTTGTGTGCTTGATCCTAAAAGTTGTTTGCCTTTTTGTATGTGGCCCTTTGTGGTCGGCTGGGCTGTAAACAACATTACCTTACCTTACCTTACACCTCCTGTCCATCTGTTTGACCAGAAAAGAGATATTAGACATCTTTTTTTTTTCAAGGAAAATGCTATTTATTGCATGGTTAAATTCAAACTTTTCCTACTTAATGAGTTGGTCACTTTGACTGATGTTCTGACTTCATTTTTGGGCCATTTGTATATGGTGATCTTCTTGCAAGTGTCGGACTTGGAACTGGAATTCTGTTTTCTTTTTATACCCATTGATTACTTTAATCAATTTCTGATTCCTCTTTGTTTTTAATAATCTTTGTCCTCTTTTTTAGATCATAGTGTTTTTGTTTATTTTGTTTCTGTTTTCTTTTTATGCCCATTCATTACTTTAATCTGTTTTTGATTCCTGTTTCTTTTTTGCTTATGTCTTTGTCCTCTTTGTAAGGTCAGTGTTTTTTTTTTAAATTTTGATTCTGTTTTTGTTTTATGCCCATTTATTACTTTGAACAATTTTTGATTCCTGTTTCTTTTTGTTCATTATCCTTCTCCTCTTTTTAAGATCATAGTGGTTTTTTTTCCCCGCTCACTTGCCTGATCATCAAGTCCTTTTGAGGTACAGTTGACTCGATCAGGATAGACATAAATGGGTCGAGTTCATCCAGTAGTTCACCATGTGTCCCAGGAATACGTGGCCCAGAAGCTGCCCTTCATGCAGCAGCAGATTGGCTGTGACGTGGGTGCCGAGGACACCATCACCGCCCTGCTGCACAACAACCGCAAACTGCTGGAGAAACACATCACCGAGTCGGAGATTGACACCTTTGTCAGCCTGGTGCGCGAGAAGAAAGAGTCCAGGTGAGAATGGCGCTGAGGATGATGATAATGGTAACGAGCATCACTTTAGTCGGAGATTGACACCTTTGTCAGCCAGTGAGCGAGAAGAAAGAGTCCAGTGAGAGAATGGCGCTGAGGATGATGATAATGGTAACGAGCATCACTTTAGTCGGAGATTGACACCTTGTCAGCCTGGTGAGCGAGAAGAAAGAGTCCAGGTGAGAATGGTGCCGAGGATGATGATAATGGTAATGAGCATCACTGAGTCTGAGACGTGACACCTTTGTCAGCCTGGTGTGTGAGAGAAGAAGAGTCCAGGTTAGAATGGTGCCGAGGGTGATGATAACCGTAAACACATCACTGAGTGATAATGGTAAACACATCACCAGGTCGGTGGTTGACACCTTTTTCAGTCTGGTGCGAGAGAAGAAAGAGTACAGGTGAGAATGGCGCCAAGGATGATGATACTGGTAGTGAGCAGTGACGATGACGGTGATGATATGATAGGAAGGAAGGTGATGGTAAGAACCGTCTTTGATGATGCAATATTTTGGAAAGTGATGATGAGAAGCAAATCTGTCAGCACTGTGATAGTAAGAAAGCTGACAAAGACCGATGATATGATAGCAAAGAAGGTGATGGTGAGAACTGTCTTTGATGATTTGGTAGTGAGGAAAGTGGTGAAGCGGAGAAGATTGTTAATGCTGTCATAGTAAGCAAGATCACGGAGATTTGAATTTGTAATGGTATATTGTTGATAAAGGTGATGATGAGAAGAAATAGTAAATGATATAATAGAGAGGAAGATGATGATATGAAGAAAATCTTTGAAGATATGTTAAGAAGGAAGGAAGTGATGATTAGAACTAAGAAAATCTTTTATTTATTTGATGGGAGGAAAGTGGAGATGAGAAGATCTCTGATGATATAAAGGAGAGGAAGGTGATGATAAGCAAATCTTTAATGATGTAATTGGGAGGAAGGTCATGATAAGAAGGATTTAATTGGGAGGATGATGATTACAAGAAAATTGTTAATGGTTTAATTGTATAATTGTGTAATAATTAATTTAATTGTTTGTGTGTGGTGATGAGAAGAAAAAAATCTTAATGATTTAATCAGGTGGAAGTTGCGAAATAAAGGAAACGGGCATGGCATCTTAGCAGTCTTTCCTTTAATGTTTCAGGTTCCTCGACTACCTCTCGGACCTGTGCGTGTGCAGTAAGGTGGCCATACCTGTCACACACAGGAACTCATCTGTAAATGTCTGCTGAGCGACAAGAACTCTGACATTCTCATTGAAACCAGGTCTGGGTTTGTTTTTCTTTTTTCTCTCCATCATTCTGACTTTTTGTGTGCAGGTGGAGTTATGGTCTAGTAGAATGGGTCTATGGAGAGTGTGTTTGGAGTTGGGAGTTGAACAAATATTTTGGGGAGTTTATTGGAGCTGGATGGGGGTTGGTGTGGTGTTCTTGCAGAATCGGAGTCTAGTGAAGTTAGGATTTAGGGGAGTAAGGGTTCACTGGAAGGTGGGGGGATGTAGAGGGGCAAGGGATTTTTTGGTAGTAGGGGTGGGGATTGTCAGCTGGAGGGGGAGGGGTAACTGAGTGGGGAGGGTTGTCTCTCATAGAGAGTTGGGGCGTTTTGAAATCACTGACGCAACATGTATCCACAGAAAGTCATGTCTCATGTCATATTTTACAGGAATCTTCACTGTCAGTGTCTGACAGGGGGTACCAGTCATCTGTTCTCCATTCAGACATTAGAGTGCGCATACGTGTTTTTTGCTTGCATGGGCCCAGGGGGATGATTTTTTTTTTTATATGACTAGTTTTAATCTTGGTGTTTCTGCTAGCTTCTGGTGAGTATATTACAGGCCTTCGATTACGCCGATGAAACGGCCATGTGGATTAACGAAGTGCTGTTGACATGATGGCAGATGAAGTAGCATCTGCTGACTTGGTATGTGCCAGGCTGGTGCGGACGCAGGTGGAGATGGAGATGGCGGTGGACAACGCGGACGGTCAGCCTGTGGACCAGATCATCACCGTGGAGGAAGACGAGGAGGTCATGCTCCTCTGGAGCAACGGCCACAACCAGAAAGGCATCCGCGAGCTGGCCATGGCCGCGGCCGAAAACATCAAGGAGGACAAGGATATCATGCAGTACTACAGGTGGGAAGAGGAGGGGGAAGAGGAGGGTGGGGGAGGGGGGGGGGGGGTTTGGATGGTGACGATGGCCCTTTTGATACTGTTGTTTCATTGCTTGTTTACAGGATTAGAAAGGGGTGCAGAATTTTTCAGGCATGCCAGTTTTCAGATATTGTGTGAACTTGTGTTTTTTTATGTCGCATTTCTGCATAAGAATGAACAACAGTTTTTTGTTGTTGACAAGTTTTTAAAAAAAAAATTACAGTCATGGTCAGTAATATTCACTTAATCAATCAGATCGATTGAAAGACTACTAGTTACTTCTTGTGAGTTCTTTGAAAACAAAAAAAACAACTAGGTTACAAAAATCTAGTTTGATGAAGATTTTCTTTGGATGGTGGTGGAGGAGGGGGTGTTTTGTTCTTTTGCTGAAAACATTTGTGTAAGGAATTGACTCAGATGAAATGATAGCCCTCGGGTCAGCTGGGCTGTAAGCAACAAGTTCAGTTGAATGCAGGAAACATCAGGTAAGTCAAAATGGGAATGAAGGAACCTGCCAGACGCCTTTCTTCTCAACTTGTCAAGATTTTCTTCAGCATTTGTCAGTAAGTGCACTTCGCTCCACATTCATTCCCACCTCCACTCCATCCCCCTGCAGTCGTCATTTTCTGTGGTGTGTCTTGTTGCCTTTGTTCATGGTTTGTGTGTGTGTGTGTGTGTGTGTGGGGTGTATGTGTGTGTGTGTGTGTGTGTGGGTGTGTGTGTGGCGTGTCTGTGTGTGTATGTGTGTGGTGTGTATGAATGTGATGTGCATGTGTGTATGTGTGTGTGGTATGTCTGTGTGTGGTGTGTATGTGTGTGATATGTATGTGTGTGTTCTGTATGTGTGTGTTCTGTATGTGTGTGGTGTGTGTTGTGTCTGTGTGTGGTGTGTATGTGTGTGTGTGTGTGTATGTGTGTGTGGTGTTTGTGTGTGTGTGTATGTGTGCGGTGTGTATATGTGTGGCGTGTACACAGACACCAGCTGGACCTGTTCTCCAACATGTGTCTGGACCGGCAGTACCTGGCCATCAACCGACTGTCCCCACAGCTGGACGTCGACCTCATTCTCAAGTTAGTCTGATTCTTTAACCTCATTCTCAAGTTAGTCTGATTCTTTAACCTCATTCTCAAGTTAGTCTGATTCTTTAACCTCATTCTCAAGTTAGTCTGATTCTTTAACCTCATTCTCAAGTTAGTCTGAGTCATTTTGTCACTTGCCTTCTTTTTTTTTTTTTTTTTTTTTTTTTTTAAGCAGTAATAGACAAGCATTTCACAGCAGTTATTTCTTCTTGTCTTTGTCTTTATGTCTTTCTTACGTGCACATGAATCATGTCATATATTCACAGTCCTCTGTGCGCATGTGTGTGTGCACACATGCACCCACAAGTGCACGCGCTCACACACACATACACACACACATGCGCACATACACATGCACACACCTACATACATAGACATACACATACACACACACACTTGCTCTCACATGGACTGACAGAGAGACTTGTAGACAGACAGTCATACATGCACACTACACACACACACACACACACACACACACACACACACACACACACACACACACGCACACACACTATTTCAAACAGTGATAGTCAAATGTGTGTGTGTGTGTGTGTGTGTGTGTGTGTGTGTGTGTGTGTGTGTGTGTGTGTGCCCCTGCCTGCCTCCTAACCCTCCCCTTTCCCCTACACCCTCCCTTCTCCCCCCTTCCCCACGCCCCTCCCCTCTCCCAACCCCTCATCCTCGCATCCACCCCACCTCTACCTTAATTTTAGCTCAGTGTCAAGCAGTTGCCATGATTTTGTGTTCAGTCATGGTTTTTTCTACCCTGAAGTGTAACCATGTAACCACAGAGGATGTGTCATCAGGTGCGTGGCTGACGGTGCCACCCTGAAGTGTAACCGTGTACACACAGATGATGTGTTGTCAGGTGCGTTGCTGAGAGTGCCACCCTGAAGTGTAACTGTGTACACACAGATGATGTGTCATCAGGTGCATGGCTGACAAGTCCTTACCGGCTGACCTTCGAGCCTCCTTCTGTCGCCTGATGCTGCATATGCATGTGGACCGTGACCCTCAGGAGCAGGTCAAGCCAGTCAAGTACGCCCGCCTCTGGTCCGAGATCCCCACAGAGATCTGCATCAAGGAGTAAGTAACACGAACACCACACGCATCATGCTGTCCATCTGTTGTTTGATGATACTTTGTGTTGGGGGTGAGGGTAATATACTGTCTTCTATACTTGTGTGGGTTCCATCAAGCACAGTTGTTGAACATTCTGTTGTAATCCTAGTACCTGTTGTACACACTGAAAGCCATTAATGCACTGTCAGTTTAGCGGCACTCGCTAGAGGGCGCCTAGCATTTTGATCGAGTCACCATTGTGTTGTTCAGGTATGCTAACTCTTAATTACGAAAGTATGTATACTAGCCTACCGTCCCTCCCTCCATTCTGTTCTTGCCTCTTATTGGCAACAGTGATGGTCGGTGTTCGTTCTGAGGGAAGATGTGACCACCTGATACTGAGCTGTGTTGTTAGGATGTGCAGACGCCCCTGATTCTTCTTCATTTTCTCTCCTTACAACACTACCAACAAATCACTTTGCTTCTGTTTGCTTTTGTTCTCATTCCAGTTCAGTGTGAATGATCAGATGGGACACATCTATGAATTTTATTATTGGAGGGGAGAGGAGGGAGGGGGGGGGGGGGGGGGGGGCGCTGTTTTCAAATGATCAGAGTGCTTGCCTGTGGGAGCTGATGCATGTCAGTTTGAATAAATTGTGGGGTCAGAGTTTTTACAGTTTGAAAGCCCTCTCTGTCCACCTAGCAGTGAACGGGTACCCAATTCAGATCAGAGACGGTGAAGGCGGTAGAAGAATTATGGGCTCTGTTGTCGGTACTGCTGTCTCCCACTGGGTCAGACCGGATGACCTCTATCAGTTCACTGTCTCAGTCGCACTGTGGGACTTCGACCTTCATCTTTACATGTCGCAATTCTCAAAACTGAAAGAGCCAGTCCTGACTGGGAAAGATCATCACCAAGATAACAGACACTGTTTTTTCATGTAAGGCATCAAGACATTGACTTTTGATTTGTTGTATGTGTAGCATCATGTTTGTGTTTTTTTCTTTGTTTGTTGTTGTTGAAAAGTACGTTGCAAAGGATGTGGAAGTTGAAAATGATTAATCAGCAATGTGTTTTACAAATGAGCACATACTTTTATCATCATCCAAGACTAAAACAGACAGGAACATCACCTAAATCAAACTAAAGTACTGGTAAACACTCATAACAGAGTACAAAGTAATGCTTGTTTAAGACCCCGTTCAAAGCAGATGATTGAATTTTCCACAACTATGTCTTCTTCAGACATTAAACTCTGTGCACAACACTATGATCCAGATGGCTGTTGGCATGAGAAGGGTACAGAGAGTCTTCTGCTTTTGGATGTCTCTGGGAGTATGTGTGAGTCTGAATCCCACAGGAATATGACAGTGGATACATTTTTAGGAATAAAGAGAGCTGAAATGTTTGTGCATTTTCGTGATATTTGAAAAAGAAAGTTTTTGAGATAAACTTGTCAGTTTTATATTATTTGTTAAGTATCAATACTTTGGTTTTTTTTTGTGCTTATTTGTGTTTGGGCTTGTCATCACCGAAGTCAAAGATGTGTTTATACAAAGCACTGAATGCTTGCTTTTTTTTTTTTTACCTTAACAGTCAGATAGGGTTGCAGGTACATGACTGGTGGGTTGTGTTACAGTTATGAATCTCACATCAGCAAAGTGCCGGAGAAGGAGAAGGTGAAGAACAAGTTTGCCCAGACCATGGCGTTTGTGGAGGACTACCTGTGCGACATTGTCAACAAAGCGTGGGCTGAGAAAGAAGAGAACACCCCTCACCTACCAGGTCAGTCGGTGCAGGGCTCCTGTGGTAGTTGTTCCTGCTTTGTGAACAAGTTGGCATACATTTACATGTCCTTACACCCTTGTCGCCTTATTAGCGCTGCCAACCATCTTGCTTTCTGCAGAATTTATTATGTGCAAAATGTACGTCATTCTGCTATACCGCTTGACATAACAAAATTCTGCTTTGCAGAGTTTGCACATATGCTGTTTATATAGCCAAAGATCTGCTTGGAAACTTACTTCTGGTTCAGCTTCTTCTGCAGCCATCATGTTGAAACGACTTGCTGGACCAATTAACCCTGAGGCAGAACAGAAGAAATTAGAAGTGCAGATTCAGGTTGCTTTCTGCTGTCATGATGGGAGTGCTGCTGATCCCAGTCAACAATTGGGCCTGTGAAAGTGTTCAGCTTTGTCAGGAAGAACCATATAGATTTTATTCCCTCCTTGGGTCAAGACACTACAGAGGCACTGATGATCCTGAAGTGCAAAAATTAGCCAGTCATAGTGACAGTGAGCTTCAAAAATGTAAAAGGGCAAAAATGTATTGGCAGAGACGGTGATTCGATGAAAGCACTTGACAAAAGCATAGAAAAAAGTCTGGAATGTCATTGTGTTGTTTTGGATGTGGTAACATATGCATTCCTTACAACTGTTGGCAATTCCTCTCAGTTTTCAAAAAATATTCCTCTTGGGTATCTTCAGAGGTTGGCAGCTCTGCATAGGGTGGATCTCTTGCTCAAGTTTAAAGACAAAAGCTTTGTTCTTGTGCTCACTCTTTCACTTGCCTCCCTGCCTTCAGCTCCGTCAGGCCGAAGTTTTGTGGCCAATGCAGTCATAAGATAGTCACGTGACGCCCACCCTACTTCCGCCTACGGAAGATGCCGAAGTTCGTGTACTGTACGTCATTCTTCTTCGGCCTGTCACCCAAGCAAGATAAGTCTTGTGCTCTGTCTCGCCTATACTTTGCCTTTGTGTAAAGATTGCTGTGTTCGCATTCTGAACTCATTTATTTGTGGCTTGTGCTTATCCCTCAGAGTATCTTGACGTGTGAGGTTATCGGTGGGCTAGCATTCTAACCTTATTTTCGGAATTTTCTCGCGATTGTGTGCTCCCGGTTCTGCATTCCGCGTCACCGGTTCAGCTGATTGGCATTTTCCATCGCCGCGTTCATCGCTGGTTCGGTGCCTCTCTTTATCCATCGGCCTTCCCTTTTCAATCGCCTTCGCCCAGTCGCCACTAAATTCCGTTTTCTCCCTCCCGTCATTTATTCCACGATTCCACAACCTCCTGTGCGACGATCGTGAGCCAGTCTCGTCGCCATCTTCCAGTCTCGTCGCCATTTTGTTTTGCGCCGGTCTCCCCCTCTTGTCACCAACTTATACCCCAGTATTTTACAGGGGTTTTTTTCGTCCACATTTTTCCTTTCCTTTGCCCCCCTTCCCTCATTTGCCAGAAATTCTCGCTCGCCTTCGTGTCCTCAACGATCGCGATCGACCGTTGTCCTGGTATTTACACGTGGCGTTACTCAGCACTTTGGGCCACGCCACGGTCGCTTCTCACGCGCAGTTTCGCCATTTCTGCTGCGCTTTGTGTCCCTGTACGGACTTGTTTACCTTATTTTCCATTGTGTACGTTGTTCATTTTATTTTTGTGTGCGCACGGTCGATCGATTGCCCTAGTTATTCCCCTCGATCGACCGTCGTGACTCTCTCGCTTACGATCGTGTGCTCCGGTTTCGCTCGGCGCCATCGCCCAATATGGTGAAGGACTCGGCTGGGTCGAGCAACAACTCTGACGTGCAGGGTTCGCGCTCATTCCCGGAGGACCCCACGAGTTGGTTCCAACCCCGAGCGAACCGTTCTCTCCTTGGGAGAACGGACGGCCGCGGTAGTTGGAGATGACCCTCCCGCGGAGGGGACGCGGGAATCTCCCTCCTCTACCCGACCGACGGACGCACGACCGTTGCGTTCGAAAGCTAGAAGGCAACCGGCGGCTATTGCTAAGTGCCTTTCCTTCGATTCGACATGCCCAGGAAATCTAAGGGCAAGGCCCCACTTAAGGGACCCCCCCTAGCCAAAACATCCCAGCGGGAGTCCGCTTCGCCCCCAGCCACCCTGCCTTCTAGCTTTCCTGCGCTTACTCACTCATCCCCTTACTATGCCGAGTCACGCGACCCCCGGCCCCCGGGGACCTTTGCCGGGCCGCGGACAGGCACGGGTGACGGCCTTGGGCTGGAACCCCCACCCCGTCACTCGCATTTATGAGACAGGCGGGTCCACTTCTTTCTTCCCCCCATCTGGACTCGCCGACTCGCGACGTCTCACGACGCTCTCCCCCTCCGTGCACAGGTGCAGCCAACACCCCCCCCGACGAGGAGCGTCCCCTTAGCTCCGGATGCAGTGTTATGGCCACGTCTTGGCACGACCATGCACATGTCCATAACTCTGGGCGTATGGGAACACCGAGTGCATCCACCGGTTGTGAACATACACAAAGACGGCCGACCAACCCCGCTCGCCCGTCGCAGGTTCCCCTAGGGGTTCAGGACGTTGGGGGCCCGACCTACTCGGCCCCCCCCCACTTGGGCAACGTCCTCGGTCCCGTTCCTCCGGGGGGAGGATCTACCAGCGGGACCACGGGTAACCTGCCCCATTCCTCTGGGGCCCGGCATGCTCCCGGGGGGGGGGACCACATACCACGGTCGATTACTATTCCCCCCCTGCTGCCCCAGGTTACCCCGGTCCCCGGCGAGTCCCTGCACAGTACTCTGGGCCGCCACAGCCCGCTTATCTCCCCGGGGACCAGTGGCTCTATGCCCCCGAGAGGGACCAGTGGCTCAATACCCACACCCAACCTGAACAACTATTTGGTCGATTGTGGCACCCAACCTCACAGACTTGGGTCGACCTGGGTCTCCCACCTCGGGCGCTGTCCGATCGGCAGTCCGGGCTCTCCCACCCTAGCCCGTCTGCCGAGTATAGAGCCACGAGGGTCCCGCCCCCCCCCCCCCCCCCCCCCCCCCCCCCCCACCACCCTACCAGGGCGGGACCCTCGCGCACACCCGCGCACTTGCCTCCTGAGGAAGACCTCCCTTCCCAGGAATTAGACTCCCCACAGCCTGAGGAGGACTACGATGAGGACCTCTTCTCATCGCTTTATGACATCAACACCATTGAACGGTTTCGACCGGACTTGGTGTCGAGGGACGCCCCTCCCTCTGCCGCCGATATCTTGGCCTTCCCTGAGATCGTTGGGCCGCCCCCCAGCCCAACACTCAAGACTCAGGATTGTAGCTCCTCAGTCCTCTCACTTCACTGTGGGAGAGTCCGGCGAAACGCGCCAGGGGTGCAGACGCCGTCCCCACGCCGGGTCAAGACCTTCCCCCGGCACCCAATGCGGCCCCTTTCGGCGCCCTACTTGGGACCCGCAGGAAGCACCCTGTTACCTCCCTCTTTGCTGACAATCCGGCCACCAGGGTGGGCCATCTCCCAATCGGATTGTCGCCTGATACCCAACCGGCCCCCCCCCCTACTTCGGCCACTGTCTCCTTTAAGGCGTTAAAGGACTGGGACCGAGTAGCCCGGATGGGCATCTTACACACCACTGCAGGGCATGCCTACCTTAGCATGCTCTTGCAGAGGGCGGAGGTACTCTGGCCTGGGGATGACGGCGCCGTCCCAGGGCCTTCGGATACAAACTCCGAACCCCACCAGGACGAACCTCGCTTATTCAGCGATCCCTTCATGCGACACCTAGTCAACAGGATATCGCATCACTTGTCGGCTGCGGCGGACAGCGCAGCAACAAGCCATTTTAATTGTCTGCTTGTGGCTAGAGACGCGGTGCTTGCACGCTCCTCACTCTCCCCCCCCGGCACTCAGGGCATCCCTACGATGTGTCCCGGGCCAGGATCACTCGCTCTTTGGCGAGTACTCCACCTCGGCTATGTCTCTCTCTCTCGAGGAACGCAAGCAGGCGGCGTCCTTCGCCCCCCGGCCTCAGCCACGCCCTTCCAGACCCCCCTTTCGGTCTTTACCCCAGGGCCAACAGGCCCACTCCGTACCCCCGTCAAGCCCCATCTCACACCGCCGGGCCGGCCAAGCGCCCACTTAACTCGCAGAGGCCTAAACCAAAACCTCGCCAGAATTTTCGGTTCGGCCAGCAAGCACGGCCCCGCAGGTGACTGGAGGACACTCCCGTAGGGGGCATGGAACTGGCACAACCTGCCCAGCAAGACACCGGCCCACTGTACCCCTTCCCCCCGGGACCATCGGCTCCCCTGGCGGGCAACCTCTCCCGGCATGCCCGCCAGTGGCGACGTATGGGCCTCAGCCCCTGGGTAGTGTCGGTGCTTCAGGATGGGTTTCGCCTACCCTGGGCTCACGGTCGCCCTCCCCTCATGCGTTTTCCTCCTCCGTCCCCCAGCGACCCCCCACCTGCCCCAGGCGGACGCCCTCCGCCTGGAAGTCCTCGAACTCCTACAGAAGGGGGCCATCGCAGAAGTTTTCCAGCCCACCCCCCGGTTTTTCTCCCACCTGTTCGTGATCCCCAAACTTCGGGGGGATGGAGGCCCATCCTCGACCTTTCTCCCCTCAACAAGTTCCTAAGACATACCAAGTTCAAGATGGACACACCCTCCCAGATCAGAGACTCCATTCACCACCTAGATTGGGCGACCTCCATAGATCTGAAAGATGCGTATTTCCAGATCCTTATTCACCCGGCGCACAGACGTTACCTCCGGTTCGTCTGGCAAGCTCGGTGTTCCCAGTTCAAAGCTCTCCCCTTTGGCCTCTCCCTGGCACCCTTCCTCTTCACGAAGTTTGTCAAGGAGATGGCCGCCCTGGCCAGGCAGGAGGACATTCGCCTCCTGGTTTACCTCGACGACTGGCTTGTCCTAGCCTCCTCCCAGGCTCAGTGCCAGGCCCACACCACCCCCCCCTCCTCAGCCTTTGTTCCACCTTGGGGTTTGTAACCAACCCCCTCAAGTGCGAACTTATTCCCAGTCAGAGGTTCTCTTTCCTGGGCATGAGTTTCGACACGATTACCATGAAGGTCCCCCCGACCCCGGAGAGGTCCGCCCGGATTGTGGACCTCATCGTGCGCCTCCGAGAAGCCTCGCACACCTCGGCCAGAACTCTGTCCTCCCTCTTAGGGATGATGATGGAGTCCCTTTCTGCCCTCATTCCGCTGGGTCGGGTCCCCAAACGCCAGCTGCAGAGGGAGTTCCGTCGTCGTTGGTCCCAGACCTCGGACCGCTGGGACCTGACCATTCCCCTCGGCCCCTGGTTCTCGGGCCACGGAGGAATGGCTCAATCCGTCCACCCTGATCACCGGCGTTCCGATCTCTCTCCCAACTCAGTCCCTCGAACTATACACGACGCCCTCCAACTCGGGCTGGGGGGCCCACTTGGGGGACAGTCATGCCTCGGGGATGTGGGACACACAGATGGCTCGCCTCCACATCAACATATTAGAGTTGGAAGCGGTCAGACTGGCCCTCCTCCACTTCCAGCATCTAATCTCGCACCGACTGGTTCTCCTCCTCACGGACAACGTCGGTAGCCCATTACGTCAACAAGGGGGGGGGGGGGGGGGGGGGGGGGGGGGGGGGGGGGGGGGGGGGGGGGGGGGGGGGGGGGGGGGGGGGGGGGGGGCCATCCATCGGCCTCTCTCTCCGGACAGAGGCCCTCCTTCGCTGGTGCCACGCACGGGGAACCACCCTCCGTGCGCGAGACACATAGCGGGGACACGGAACATCCTGGCAGACACTCTCAGCGGTCAGGGACCCTTCTGCACACAGAGTGGACCCTGAACAAGCTGACACTAACCACTGTCTGGGATCACTGGTTCAAGCCCATGGTCGACCTATTTGCGACACGGTTCAACCATCGACTCCCATGTATGTCTCTCCCGTCCCGACCCCCGAGCGTACGCGGTGTCGATGCGCTCTCCCTCCCCTGGACGGGACTCATCGCCTACGCCTTTCCCCCCTTCCCCATACTTCACAAAGTGATCAGGAAGGCCAGGCTGGAGAGACCCACTCATCCTCATAACCCCATGGTGGCCGACTCAGTCGTGGTTCCCGGACCTCAGGTCCCTAACTCACGTTCCCCCTCTCCAGCTAGCCCCTCGGTGGGACTTGCTCAGACAACCCTCGCTCGGGCCTCCCTCACTCCAATCCCCAGATGCTTCGCCTACACGCTTGGCTTCTATGCCAGCCAAATTGCGACCACCGGTCCCCGCCGCCCCCCCCCGCCGACAGACCCCGTCTGTCCTAGAGACCCTGACAGAAGCGGGAGCATCGCAGGGGGACTACGAGACTTGGCCTCGGCCTCTCGTAGGGCTAGCACAGAGTCCCTCTATAATTACAGATGGGAGAGATGGGTCACGTGGTGCACGGCTAACTCGGTCCCCTACCTACACCCCTCCAACATCCAGCTAGGCAATTTCCTATCCCACCTTTCGTCCTCCTTAAAACTCTCGGCTAGCTCCATGGCTTCGGGGCTACCGATCGGCCGTATGCACCACCATCCGACAGCTCGGCGGCCCATCTTTCGACAATGACTTTCTCCTCAGAGAACTATCACGGGGGTTGCCCTACGGGAAGCTCAATCCCCTAGGCGCGCCCCCTTGTGGGACCTCTTTGGTGTTAGGCGCCCTCAGAAAACCCCTTTCGAGCCCCTCCGCTCCATTCCCTTTGACCTCCTCTCCTTCAAGACCACCTTCCTTCTCTCCCTGGCCTCAGCCCAGAAGGCGAAGTGAGATTCATGCCCTCAGCGGGGACCCTCGGGACATCGCCTTTCACAGAGACGGCTCGGTCTCACTTAAGTTCCTACCTGAGTTCTTAGCGAAGAACCAGGAACCGGGCACAGCCTCTCCTTCCCTCCTGATCCGCTCTCTAGCGGATATCTTAGGCAACGAGCGGGGTGGGGACATGGACCTGTGCCCCTCTAGGTGCCTCAGATACTACTGGGAGCGTTCCCGCCCCAGGCGTTCCTCGCAGCGACGCCTTCTTATCTCCATCAACCCCAACAACAAGAAGGACATATCGGCGGGGGCACTATCTCTAGGTGGCTATCCAATACTATCAGATCTGCCTATGCCCAGGCGTACAAAGACCTCCCAGCCCTGTCACCCCGAGCCCATGAGGTCAGAGCGCTGGCCACGTCCTCAGCGTTCCAGCACTCTGTCCCCGTGCGCCATCTCCTGGAGGCAGCCTACTGGCGTTCGGAGAACCCTTTCATAAACTTTTATTTAAGGGACATCCGCATGACCAGGGCTGATGGTTCTAAAGGGATTTCATTTGTGGCGCCAATGCAGCCATATCGGTCTACCCCAGGAACCATTAGGGCGCTCGGCCCTCCTCCTATTACTTTAAATTCTGCTATGGTCTGACATGGTATAGTATACGACGCCAAAATGGGGAGTTTGTGTTATACTCCCTGTTTGGCTAAGTATACTTACCATGTCAGACTCTAATGCCCGCCCTACCTTCCCCTCTAGCGCCAAAGTTCCCTGGGGGTTTGCCTTGCGCGCAGGCCTCATTGAATGACGTACAGTACACGAACTTCGGCATCTTCGTAGGCGGAAGTAGGGTGGGCGTCACGTGACTATCTTATGACTGCATACTCATGAAACTGACCTGAAGTCCTAAAGTAGACCTTTATATTTGCTCAAGGATGAAGTAAAAAATAATGAAACTGCTGTACAATATGTTTATAAGTACATTGAAATTTCTGAATAGGTGTGTTTTGTTTGCCGTGCATCATATGAAAAAAAAAGGAACAACTTTCATAATTGTGTTGCAGGTTGTGAACTTGGCGCGACAGCTGATCTACTTTGGGTTTTACACGTTCAGCGACTTGCTGCGGCTGACCAAGACTCTGCTGAGTATTTTGGACTGTGTGCCAGAGACCAATAATCCTCCTCTACCCCAGCCTGTGGAGGGTGAGTGAGTGAGAGAGAGAGAGAGTGTGTGTGTGTGTGTGTGTGTGTGTGTGTGTGTGTGTGTGTGTGTGTTTTTGTGTGTGTACTTGTGTGTATGTGTGCGTGTGTGTGTGTGTGTGTGTGTGTGTGTGTGTGTGTGTGTGTGTGTGTGTGTGTGCGTGCGTGCGTGAGTGCGTGCGTGCGTGTGTGCGTGTGTTATCAGTACAACCTTGAGTTAATCTGACAACAAATTGGTTTCAGTCAGTCAGTAAGTGTGTGTATGTGCGCGTGTGTGCGTGTGCGCAGTATTTTTGCCTGTGTGCATTTCCATTTCATGATAGTATTATTTATGAATTGATTTACATGGGGCAGAGAGAGAGAAAGGAAGAGAGAGAGAAAGCTGAGGTTCTTTGTGCAGCAAGCATTTTGAGCTTGTAAAAGAATCCATGGCAATGAGGAAGCTGTCCCTGGCCAAATCCTGTCGAAAAATTCACTTTGATAAGTAACCAAAAATGCCTGGAGGAAAAAAGGATAACATTACGCGGGGAAAATGCGCCTGAATTTTGCATGGAGAAGTCTTTCTGATGAAGAAGTTACCCTGTATAATTATATGTGAATGTGTGAGCATATATGTACATGTACACATGTGTATGTATGGTGTGTGTGTGTGTGTGTGTGTGTGTGTGTGTGTTTTTCAGGGGAGGAAGTGGAGAAGAGTCTTCTGCCAGTGAGTGTGAGCAGCAAGAAAGTGATGTGTAGAGGAAGACAATCTGGTCATGGACACCAAACTCAAGATCATCGAAATCCTCAAGGTCAGCAGCAGAATGAGAGAGGAGGGAGGGGGGGGGGGGGGGGGATTGGATGGACGGCATGTTTTGCTTTCTGTCTGTCTCTCATATTATGTATTAACAGAAGGGAGGGTGGTTAGATGTGTGTGTGTGTGCACGTGCGTGCGTGTGCGTGCATGTGCATGCATGCTTGCATGCTTGTGTGTGTGTGTGTGTGTGTGTGTGTGTGTGTAAAGGCACTTTTTTTCAGAGACCTTTTTTTTTCCCCCAGTTGATCCCATCTTTGTTTTATTGTTTCAGATATTTTGAAAGTAATCTAGACCTTCTAAATAGACTACTTATAGTAACAAAAATCAGTGTGTGACAAGCATATTTAGAAAAAAAACCCAGAAACATGCAAAGAATCGGTAATTATCCTACAGATGTAGAGCATTCTGATGTTGCTTAATCATGAATTGTAGTCCTGACATCTCATGAATGATTTGGCTTTTGGTGAATGACAGCATGTTTAAAAACACTTTTTAAAAAATGTGAGGAACCCACTACTAGGGTTTTGAATGTGAGTGAGTGTATGGGCATATGTGTATGCATGCATGCTTTGTGTGTGAGAAAGTGTGAAGAGAGTGTGTTTGCATGTGTGTGTGTGTGTGTGAGTGTGTGTGCATTGTTAATTAGAGAGAGACAGAGATGGAGACTAAGAAATGAGAAAGGCAGAGGAAAAACATTTGTTCATTCATCTGTTTACACTCTCCCTCTGATGGTTGTCAAAATTCTTCGGAAAACTTTTGATGCACAAATGCCCGCTTGCGTGTATCTTCCCTCATCTCCCCTCTAGCCATCCCACCTCTGTTCCCAGCCCACTCTCAGTCCTCTCCCTTCCCTTTGCTTATGGGCAGCAAGTGTCTAAACATGGAATTGTTTGTTCTTGTTCTCCGTTTTGTTAAGGGACAGGTATGGTCAAGCTGAGGCAGCGACTGACCGTCATTTACCCACCCTTTCTCTCTCTCTCTCTCTCTCTCTCTCTCTCTCTCTCTCTCTCTCTCTCTCTCATTCACTAACAGACCTGAATGGGGAGACTGAAATCTTTTAGCTGTCTGTCTGTGTGTTTCTCTCTTTGTATCTGTCTAGGTTTTTTTTTGTCCTTTGTCTCTTCTCATTCTGTGTGTGTGTGTGTGTGTGTAAGAATGAGTGTGTGAGTGTGTGTGTGTGTGTGTGTGCGTGTGCATGCATGCATGCATGTATGCATATGTGTCTGCGTGTGTGCATGTCTGCGTACGTACGAGCATGTGTGTAAGTTGGAAGTCTCTATCTTCATTTTCAATACCCATCTGTTTGTGTCTCCCTGTTCGCCAAAGGCTGTTTGATGCTAAATGCATGGATGGGCTGCAGTCCAGTGTATCAGTTCCTTTCTTGCCAAAGGCATTTATAAACTATTTATAAGCAGACTTGAGTCCTGTGTAAATCCTTTTGCCAAAACCCTTTGCATGTTAACAATACACAGTGTTTGAAATAGTAGTTTGCCTTATTGCAAATATTTTTGGGGTGTGGATGTTGGATTAGAACAGTTTATAAGATCAGACACTAGGGTTGCAGTTTTGCAATGTCAGCACAGTTTGGCAAAACAAAAACCGAAAAAAAACAAATGGAAAAGCAGACAAACGAAAACCAAACAGGCAAAAAACAATAACAAAAGTTCCATTCCTCTTCCTAGTCATCTTTTACCATCTCCCTCCCACTTCTTTATCCACCCATCGCCCAAATAAGAGAAAAATACTAGGTAACAAGCAAACAAATGAATAAGACAGTTGAGCAGAAAACCAAAAACCTGGTCTAATATGTTACCTGGCATGTTTCTTGACTTGATATTTATGTGATCACCATAGTCAGTGGTTTTTCTTCCCTTTTTTTTTTTTTTTTTTTTTTTTTTTTATAAGGAGAATGCCATATAAACTGGGTGATTGTTGAAAGAAAAATGTAAATTCAAATCACATTTGATTTTCTATAGGATTCTAGTGGATGTAGATGGCTGTGTATGCATATATGTGTTGTTCAGGTTTATAACTGAGCATTATGGTTGCTTACCTGCTTTCTGAAAATCTAACGTGGTGACAGCCCTGATGTGTCCCTTTGCGGTCAGCTGGGCTTTAAGGAACATTATCTTCTGAAAATCCACAGTTGATCTGAAAGACGATGCTGACTCTTTTCTGGGTCCTTTCACATACTGCCACTTAAGTTTATGGTGAGTGGAAATGTACCCGCATTACCAGCATTACTCTCTGAGCTGTTGGTATCAAATTATGCAACACCCTGGGCTGCTAAATTGTCTATGGTCATGTGAAATGGGCAGTTCACAGTCTCTTGCACTCATTGTCAGACTGAGTGTCTGCTTGAAGAAAAAGAATTGGAAAACCTTTTTTGAATTAACCATTTTGAAAATGGTTGCCAGTTTTACTTGAGCAGAAACCTTCACATGCTGCATCTTTACACTCAAAACTTCCCAAATGACACAAATAGGAACAAAATGTAGGGCAAATGTCTGTGGGCAGAAGAAGATGGGAAAAGTATTCTGGTAACGGCACAGGGGTGTTTCTGTTGTGAGAAGACTACAATAAAATAAGTGCACACTTGGCAAGGACCCAGTTTGGAAACTGTAGACCTGTCAGGCAAGCTAATGGGGATGTGATGTGTGCACAGTTCATCCTGAACGTTCGGCTGGATTACCGCATCACCTGTCTCCTGTCCATCTTCAAGAGGCAGCATGATGGGGATGGGGCACCACAGGAGTCGTCCACTGCTCCAGGTAATTCTTTCTTCTTTTTGCAAGGTTGAAGAAACAACAGTGTTGGACCACAAACATACAACTCTTAGTTAACCCTGTCGCTGACAGTCAGAAGATTTTGAATGGCAAAATGGCAGCAGAGAGTGTGAGGGTGGATCCTCAGCGTTTTTTTTTTCTTTTTTTTTTTCCCATGAAATAGGATTGAGAATGTTATGAATGTTATAAACCTGCTGTCCGTGATTTTTCTTTCAAAATATTGTTCTAAAGCATTGTTTGGTTTAAGTCAAGCACAGGCATGATGGAAGATAGTTCAAAGGTTAAAGATGTGCATTTTTTTTTTAACTTAACTCCGGTGACAGGTGTTAAGAATTAAGAGCATACACGGGTCAGGTGGATACTTCAGATGCTTGTCTTGCAAGCTCCTTTCTTCATTTTTGAGCTAGGTGTAGCAAATCTACAGAGCCTCCAGACATGGTACGGCAGCAGCTTCCTTTGTAAAACACACTGGAAATTTTTTTGAAAGATCTTTCTTTTGTGAAATCTTAGATGTGACTAAGGGTAAAGGTCCAGACAGAGGGGTGAACTCCGCGTTATGTAGTGTCAATTGCCGTGAGTGTTGGTCATCTTAAACAGTTATAAGAACAAATCACAACCATTTTCCCCAAGAACAAAATCACACAACCATTTTCCCCCCCCTTTTGCAGCTGGCCAAGACAGACTGTGGTGTGATCCGCTTTGAATGACGATTACTGTCCCACAACAGCTGTATTTGGTACGGAAAAAAAACATGAAAATTGATGGCCATTGTCGGTGTTACGGTTATGATCGCATGTTGCTGAAAAAAAAAAAAAAGAAAAGGACCTCACCTCCAAAACAAATTAGAGCATCTTCTTTCTACAGGTGAACAAATCTGATGGCAGACTGGAAGTTGTAACTGACTTACTGAGAGCAGGTGCGGCTGGGAAAGAGACTTAACAGTGAGGGAGTCAATAGACAGCTCTAAATGAATAAGGGAGTCCACAGAAAGCTCTAAATGGATAAGGGAGTCCACAGAAAGCTCTAAATGGATAAGGGAGTCAACAGAAAGCTCTAAAAGTCATAAGGGAGTCAACAGAAAGCTCTAAATGGATTATGGAGTTAACAGAAAGCTCTAAATGGATACGGGTGTCAACAGAAAAGCTCTAAGTGGATAAGGGAGTCAACAGAAAGCTCTAAATGGATAAGGGAGTCAACAAAAGCTCTAAGTGGATAAGGGAGTCGACAGAAAGCTCTAAATGGATAAGGGAGTCAACAGAAAGCTCTAAAATGGGTTATGGAGTCAACAGAAAGCTCTAAATGGATAAGGGAGTCCACAGAAAGCTCTAAATGGATAAGGGAGTCAACTGAAAGCTCTAAATGGATAAGGGAGTCAACAGAAAGCTCTAAATGGATAAGGGAGTCGACAGAAAGCTCTAAATGGATAAGGGAGTCAACAGAAAGCTCTAAATGGATAAGAGAGTCAACAGAAAGCTCTAAATGGATACGGGAGTCAACAGAAAGCTCAAAATGGATAAGGGAATCAATAGAACCTCTAAATGGATAACTAGGTGCACCAAGCGAATCAGGACGTGTGAAACTTGCGAAGAAGTTGGACAGCAAATCCCATCTCTTGAAAAAAAAGAAAAATAAAAATCGGTGGCGCCAGACTTTTAGGAAATGATATGATGAACAGCTGCCATGTTTACAATGGAGACAGAAAAAAAAGAAAACTTTGGTTTGTGCACACTTTGCATTTTTTTGTTGTTGAAAGAATATGCTTTCCCAAAATTTCTTGAAAATTTCAGTTTGGTCTTGATTTTTTTACTTAATCTGTTCCTGATGGAATGTTTGATGGGTAGGTATGTCTGGATCCACAGATAGTTGGGCGTCTTGAAATAGATTGCCACAGAAATTTCATTTCTTATTATTTCATTCTGTTTGTCCGTTTATCCACCTGAACCTGGTGTGCTTTGTATGTTGGACAGGTGCTCTTTAGTTCATCCTGTTTGTCCCTGCACCCAATGTGAACCTGTGTGCTGTGTGTGTGTGGACAGGTGTTCTTCTTTATTTCATTCTGTTTGTGCCTGTATCCACCTGGACCTGATGTGCTCTGTTTGTTTGGGCAGGTGTTCTTTATTTCATTCTGTTTGTGCCTATATTCACCTGAACCTGTGTGCTCTGCGTGTTGG
>JADBJO010001781.1:292500-295000 GCA_016801955.1 Conus betulinus | reverse complement strand
GAGAGTGTAGTGGCAATTGACTGAAGAAATGGGACACTTCTGACAAATGATCATGCTATTGAAAAGGCTGTTCAGTGTGATGGGAAGGACTTTGCTGTGTTGATGCAGAGTAAATGGGAGAACTTGGACAGGAACAAGATTAAAGAGAGTGAACTAGAAAGAATTGAAGAGAGAGCAAGTGAAGGCGGAGAGATGTTCTGTTCCACTTGGTTGACTTTTATGCTGTTTTTTGATTTGTCTTTGCTCTGCCCAGGAGGAGAAAGGCAAAGAAAAAAAGCGAAAAGAAGAAGAAATCACAGTCTTCATCTTGGGTATGTTATGTCATTCTTTTTGTGAGTGCGCATGGATGTGTGCGTGTGTGTGTGCGTGTTTGGACATCTTTCTCTGATTGTGAGCTAGGGATCATGTTGCTGTATAACAGGCGCACGTGCGGGTGCGCACACACTCACACTCGCTCACACATACACGTATACATGCACACACACACAGACACAGACACGCACACACACTCACACACACTCTCTCACACACACACACACACACACACACACAAACAAACTGGGCTATTAGCAACATACAGGAGGATATTCTCACCCTTTGCATACATCCTACACAGAGAATGTGTTGCCTGGTAAGCCAGCAGTGTTTGATGGGTTTTGCACTGGCAGAGGAATGTGTGTGTGTGTGTGTGTGTGTGTGTACAGAGCTTAGTGGGGGACCAGGGTTCAGCCATTGACCAGGACATCGGACCCCCCATCAGTGGAGACTCCAACAACAACTACAAGACCATCAAGGCTGTGAGTCTCGCACACACTCACACACATGCACACACACGCACACACACAGTCATACACACTCGCAGGCATGCACAAACATGCTTGCATGCATGCACATTTGCACGCATGTATACATGCACGCGCATGCGCACACACACACACACACACACCCTACACACACACACACACACACACACCTATACACACCCCTACACACACACACACACACACACACACACACACATATATATATGGCACTGTGAATTCAGTTTCTACATCAATTTTCAAGTAGCGCGGGAAGTGAGGTCAAATTAAATTTTCAGATCTGTCGCTTTGTGTGTAGTGGCAGTTTTTAATCATTACTTTGCATTATATTTTGTGCACGCCATACTCTGCTCATTCCGATACTAGTTTAAAAGTGCCTGCTTTTTATTTTCTGATTTTCTGAAAAAAAAAACCCAACAGAATTGGAGTTAGCCTCTTACAACAGAGGGAAAAAGTGAAAAAAAATCAGATTTTCTTCCTCAACAAATAAGCTAAAGCATACTTTGACAGTGATAAATGTGAAAGGTTTTTGTCTCCCTCCAACTTTAATAGATGTAGGTCAAATATAAGCCTGTCCTGGAATCAATTTTCAGTGTACCCAAATCGTATGTTTTCGCTGGTTTTTGGTTTGCTGGGACTGGTTCTGAGTGTTGTTGGGACCGGGTTGTTGTGTGACAGAGCACTTTAGCTGTGTTGGTACTGGTTAGCAAAATTCTTTTGTGACCACAGAGAGAAAAGAGAGGAACAGTGAGAGACAGAGAGAGAGAGAGCTCAACCAACAGCGTAAATGAATCAAGACAAACACAAAAAAGGGGCCAGCTCCCTCACACTACTGTACATCGTAAATGAACCACAACTACACAGCAGCACATCTGACAATAACAACAACAACCAGGGACACAATTCCAACCGCGAAAAAAAATGCAGACACACAGACGAGCTGTCATTGGTCTATGCCATCCTTCACAATGTGGACAGCTCAGAACCCTGGTCACGTCAGGAGCAACACAGTTGACAAGGCCGGACCTCCTGGATGCAGCACGAAGCCACACAGCTTCCAGCATGATGCTGAGACTTGAACTGTGTCAACACAAACTCCACAACTACCTCAGCCCAAATGATGAATAATACCGATGTCAACACAAACTCCGTGACTGCCTCGGCCCAAATGATGAATAATACTGTTTGTACCTAACACAGTGACATTAACAACACATAGAAACTGAACACCAAATTACGAGAGTCGTTTACCCTTAGACACAGCACCAGCCAGCTGGTGGCTGCCTCTGTTCAGAAATACTCTTTTATGGGATATGTGGGGAGGGAGCACACACCAGCAGTTTTCCTTCTCGTTATCACCCCCATACCAATGCCGTTGCCTCTATCCAATCAGCAGTTGTCAGAGTCCTATAAAGTCTTATAATCCACATTACATAACATCAAATACATTCACTTTTGATCGGGGTGACATGTACAAATACATTCACTTTTGATCGGGGTGACAGAGGGGTAGGAGGGGGTAGTGAGGTGTGAGTATGATAATGAATTTTGGTTTTGTCCCATTTTGTGCTACTTGTCATTACATCCTTCCCTGAATTTAAGAAGGTTGGAAGTTTTCCCGCGTATATGCTGTATTCATTACCTCTTGCAACTGCATTTTTTAACATTTTTGTCCACTT
>JADBJO010001781.1:245000-287500 GCA_016801955.1 Conus betulinus | reverse complement strand
TTTTTGTGAGTCTGCATGTGCTTGCTCACATGAATGCTTTGATAGTTTGAAAGGAAGCCCTGTATACTAAGTTGCAATGAGCTGCAAAAAAAAAAAAAGAGAAAAAGTTAAGGAGAATTGCTTGTAATTTTAGGCACTCCTCAGTACCATGTTGCAACATCAGACTCCCTGTATGGGCCTGCCTTCCCTAATGTCGTGCCTTAGACACAGTCTACTGTGATGTCACTGCCCATATCGCCATTAGACTTTTGGACTTTAATCTTTTTTCAAACATTGGCAGTGTTTTTATTCACATGTTTTTTTTTTTTTTTTTTACGCTGTGAAAAATCAGTTAAAAATCTTAATTGAGCTTATCAGAGCTGGTGCTGTGTGTGTATGTATGTATGTATGTATGTAGATACCACTTAACTTATTTCTGTGAATTGCTGCAGGTGAAAACGGCCTACATCAACTTTCTGAACCACTGCTATGTAGACACAGAGGTGGAGATGAAGGAGATCTACACCAGCAAGCACATGTGGACGCTCTTTGAGAACTTCCTGGTCGACATGGCCATGGTAGGCAGTGCTCAGCTGGGTGCCAAAGGACTGATCGTTTCTCATGTTTGCTGGTCTGTATGCATGCGTGCATAGGTCACGCACTTTTCTCACGACTTGCCCACCACACTTACCGATGGCACCCCGTTAGGATGCAGTGGGTGGTATGAGATAAATGTGACTTATTCAGGGCTCCTGCATCTTCACAAATTCTTGGATTAAAAAAAAAAATGTAAAAATGAGAATCATGAAAAGAAAGGTTTTTTTCAGGGAAAAAAGAAATTGGGAAAAGAGAAAAAAAAAGTGGAAGTGATGTTTGCTGAGTGTTGGTAGCATTTTTGGTATGTTTGCAGACAATAAAAAATAAACTGATGAGAGTTATCAGTCATTGTGTCTACCTTGTTTGAAGGCTAGGTAATGTTGCACTCTGATGCTGTGCATCGCACGAGGATGCTGCAAAAGTGGCAGAGATAGACAGAAGCTGTTTGAATGAACGACCCATGTTATGGTTCGACCAAAATGTGGACCTCTCAAGGCTCAGATTTGCATTAAAATCGAACCATTTTGGAAACAAATGTAAAAACTTTTCCGAGTCAGGGCAAACCACACAGAGCCTTCCTTAGAATTCACGTGACTTGTTGCTTTTCTCCATGAAAGCCCAGCTATTTCTGTGAAGGGGCATTCTTCCCTGATAATGAATTCCTGTGTCCTATCATCAGGGAGGGAGTGATATGTGGATCGTAGTAGAGAGAAGAAAAAGAGAAGTCCTAGCTGCCAACATCTGTGTGTGTTTTCACCCTTAGGAGGGGAATTTTCTCTGACACTCATGGAGTGGTATGTCTCTGACTGCATCATAGTTCACGCCTGTCTCTGTCATCTGAACTTGTTTTCCATCCTGTGTGCATCACAAAGCTGATCGTGGCTTCTCTTGATGGTTGGTAGCCTATGCTGGCATTGCACAGCTGTTGACATGGTGAAAGATATCAACGTATAGGCTCAAGCACAGTCACTCACTCACACACACACACACACACACACACACACACACACACACACACACACACACACACACACACACACACACACACACACACACACACACACACACACACACACACACACACTCTCTCTCTCTCTCTCTCTCTCTCTCTCTCTCTCTCTCTCATTCACACACGCACACATGCACCCACAAGGGTGCGCGCACGCCCACACACACATACACTCACGCACTCACACACTCTATCTTTTCGTCATTCCTTCGTCTTTCTCTCTTGTCTTTCACACACACACACACACACACACACACACACACACACACACACACACACACACACACACACACACACACACACACAGAGAGCCAGCCAATGCATGCTCTTAAAACAAAACTAAACAAAAAAATGTACCTACTGATGGATTATGCACACAGGTGTGCAAACTCCACCACTGACCGCAAGCATGCCGACGTGCAGCTGGAGAGCTACGTGACAGACACCGTGATGAGCATCATCACCACCTTCTTCAGCTCCCCCTTCTCCGACCAGAGCACCAACCTCCAGGTAAACTCCTGAGTGTGGGGACCCCCCCAACCCCCACCCCCACCCCTCCATCTCCACCTCTCTCCCAGTGTCCATGTGCTGAAGTGTCTGTTTTAGGGCTTGTGTTCACTCCCTGTGTTTGCGTCTGGTTTAAAAATTGGTTATGTGTTTATTCATATTATATTATTGTATGTATTATTGTTATTTCGTTTTGTTTTTTTTTTTTTTCTTTTAATGTCACTGAATCTTAGTGAAAGCATGCCATGATATTTTTTTGGTATAAATTTGTCGATATTGTTGTTTTCATGTATAGCACCATTGTTGTGTGTTAATGGCAGTTTACGTGGTATTTTTGTGTTATCTGTGTTTGTGAGTCGAGTTGTCTCATCTCATGTTTGTGGTGTAGATATGATCGTCATTTTATCCAACTTGCATGTTTAACCCACTTGCATGCATTCTTTTAACCAACTTGCATGTGTTTGCATGTGCTGATGTGTTCTTAACACTATCTAAAGGTTGTGCAAGACTTGTGTTGCTGATAGGTATATTGAGTGATTTTAGATGTTTTTACATATTTCCTAGTGAATTATGAAAGTTTATTAAGGTGTGTTACTGAGCTTCCCATTAGTGGGTTAAATATAACCTATGTGTTGGTTTATGTTAATCTGAAGTGAAACGTGCAGCATAAGATGGGTAAGCGAAATGTTTTTGAAACCGGTTATATACATCATTTTGTGTATTTTTGCGTGTGTTGTGTTATTTTTGAGAGTGCATGATTTTGTTTATTTTAATCCGTGTTGAAGTTTCTGTTAATGTGTTATGTATGGACAGTGCATAGTGTTATTTCTGTTTATCCATGTTCAAGGTTCTGTTTCTGGAAACCGGTTTATAAATCATTTTGCGTATTTTTGCGTGTGTGTGTGTGTTATTTTGAGAGTGCATGATTTTATTTATTTCGACCCGTGTGAAGTTTCTGTTTATGTGTTATGTACGGAGAGTGCATAATGTTATTTCTGTTAATCCATGTCAAGGTTCTGTTTCTGTGTAACGTACAAGTTTTTGGTTGTTTTTTTTAATTTTTAAAGAGAGAGCAGAAATATAGAAAATTCCATTCCCATTAAAATGATTTAAAAAAAAAAAAAGCAGCAATTTCACCCATTTAGTATCCACTTACTGGCTTCAGTTTTGGGTCCGTGTCAAATTACAGGATTTTTCAAGTGCAGTTTACATGGGTAAACAGCTTTAAGTCCTAACCTTGAAGCCTGGCAGAGTGTCACAACGTAGTTTGTGTTGTGCAGTTTATTTTGATGATTCTCAGAAACGTTGACTGTACTCAGATGAAAACAAAACTTTTATTCCATTTTTTGTTGTGAAACATGTGTGTGTGTGTGTGTGTGTGTGTGTGTGTGTGTGTGTGTGTGTGTGAGCAAGTGAGTGATCAGATGGGAGCACATTAATGAGGCAAAAGAAGAACAAGGGGACTTAACGGATGCAGGTGTTTTTGCCGAGCTGGTTTTTGTTTTCTTGTGGTTTGTTTTGTTTAAGGGTTTCATGCTTCTGATGCAATAAATAAATAAATTGCAGGAAAAAAACTGTATGAATGAGGAAATTGAAATTGTTTCTGATACATTTGTTATCGTGCCCATAATCTATAGTGCTTTGAAATTGATTATAAAAGAAATGAAAAAAAAGAGAAACAATATGGAAGACATTCCTGTCAATGAAAGCTTGTTAGAGCAGTTCTAATGAATTTTTGTAAGTCAAATTCGCTGAGACTTCTCAGTTTTCAGAACTTGATATCACTTTCGTTTTTTTTCCAATTGTGTCAAAGTCAACCGAATATCAGGTGTGATTTTTTTGTTTCCTTGTGTTTAGAGAAGCGAGGGTTCAGCTGCATTTGCCTTGTGACATTGAAGCATGATAAAGATAAAAATGATTCGTCATTTTCAAAAGGTAATCAAAGCAAATATTGACTGTTTCAAGTTAAAGTGAAATCAGTCAAGCAATCTTCAAGATGTTGCTGATGATGTATGTGGAAAGATTGAAAGATATTTGACGTGTGACTACTCTCTCAAAGTTCTGTTCTATTAACCTGCTGCTGATGTGGTTGCCAGAACAAGCTCAGTCGTGTGGCTTAGCCAGCCTTGAAGAAAACTAGTGAGCACACTGAGGTTAATGAGCCATGAAGTCCTGTGCAGCTATAACGCATGTTCAGCATTCTGAAAACTGCACAAGGGAGACAAGCTGAAAACATGATACTTGAGGGAAGTAATTTCACTTGTTGAAAGGTCTACTCCACACCCCATTATTCTGAGTCGTGAGGCAGCCATCATGGTATGAGTTAATTTCGTAAGTTGTTCAGAACGACTTGAGAACTGGAAAAGCTTAAGAGAACATCCTCCCTAAAGGCTTTATGATGGTGTATTGTATGTGTTTTTAATTGAAATCAGACAGTTGTAGGGATATTGCAAAAAAGGTATTGGTAACTGTGTGTGTGCATGAGTGTGTGTGTGTGTGTGCATGCGTGCGTGTGTGTGCGTGCGTGTGCATGTGTGCATGTGAGCCTGCGCTTGTGTGCATGCGCTCATGTGTTCACAACTGAGCAAGTTGTATAGATTTATTGTGTTTTGAACATTTGAATTTTGTAAACTTTTTTTTTTTTTTTTTCTTTCATAATTTCCTGCCACTTTTCCTTGTTCTACTGTTGTTTGGGCCTTATCGTTTGATAGGTTCGGTTATTTGTTGTAAGTATCCTGCCATCTTTGTTCGCTGATGGTGAAGACTATCTTCAGTTTATCAGCTTTTATGAAGAATTTTTGTATGCATATGTTTATGTGTGTATGTGCTCATGCATGCATATTTGTTTGCATGTTTTTGTTTTTAATCTGTGTATTGTATTCTGATTTTTAGATGGATCACTTTTTATTTTCTGTTCTCTCTGTATTGTTTGCATTTGTATTCATACATCAGAATAGTGTAAATGTTAGAAGTTTATCGGCTTCAAGGAAAAGTTTTGTATGTACATGTTTTACTTTTTGTGTTTATGTGTTCAGCTATGCATATTTGTTTGCATGTTCTTGTTCTTAATCTGTGTGTTACACTCGGATTATCGGAATTTTTTATCTTGATTTTTTATTTCAAATTCTCTCTGTACATAATGTTTCATTTGGACTCATAATGTGCAGCAGTGTAAACGTCAGAGTACTACTGTCAGCATAATGTTTGCTTGTCTGCTTCAATTTACAGCAGGCCTGTTGTATATGATATGCATCATTATGCGTAATCTGATTTTTCCGTGCTATGTACTCAGGAATTTTGCTAGAAAGAAGTAACATTTATTCACATGTGTTATCACATTGCTAATATTTAATGGTATTTTTATCCTGTGAATGCTTTGTGTCTCTGAATTATACAGGTTCATCTGTTTGCGTCAGAGGTATCGTGTAGTTGCTGCTCCTTTTTAGCGTTATAAAACTGAGTGTCATGGGAGGTTCATATGATATGAATGCATTTATCAGTTTGGAGGGTCTTCCATTGTGTGCGTGTATGTGTATGTGTGTGTGTGTGTGTGTGCTGGGCATAAGAAGGGCTAGTAACTCTGGCTATGTAGCTCTCAGCTGTGTATCTGCTATGGCGTGTGTTTGACCTTCACCTTTGCTCTCTTTGTTTCATGACTTTGGACAGGAGTATGATGTAAGAGCGATTCCACTCGTAGCCCTTTCATTCCCTTCCCAGCCTCACCTTGTTTGTTTTAATAACTTGTCGCATACGTTTGTTTAGTTTACTGTTTGAAGTGCAGATGTTTTTCCTGTTCGTGTCATTTATATAGATCACGTTTTCATATCGATGTTACTTGTTAAGGCCAGTAATGTTTGATGTTAGAAAAGAGATTTAAAAACAAAGAAAAGAACTCTGACAAAGGTTGTAAGGTCAGATTTCAGCTGACATGATTATCTTACAGATTCTGTTGTTAATCTAGTAGTGTTTTGTGTTAAATATTTCCACAGTATGTGTGTCAGTAGATGCGGCAAGGGGAAGCAGAAAGTTGTAGAGCATGATTAGTCTCGTTTTTGTCTACCGTATGAAGACCAGGTTGATTTTACACGCAGAAATTTCATGTGCGTGCTGCATGTTTCTGATGGTAGAGTGAGTGAGTGAAACTGTGTTACTGAAATGATTGTTGCACAGACGCACACCGTCCACTGATGGCTATTTAAGTCATGGTCAGACCGTTCAGTGCTTTTGAAGGAAAAGAAACGGACCTTGTTCTCATGTTGATTGATAAAAATGGAGGGGTGACCACCAGTGTGAGTGAGCTGCTGGACTTTTACTCTTGCCTCTTTTCAGAAGCTGAACATGTTCGTCTGTCAAGTGGGTTAATTCTTCTGTGGAAAGAAGTTGAACACACTCAAGTTTTTCATAAGTTTCAGTCAGCTTTTAATTCTTACCTGTTTTAAAGAACTTTTAATTTCCGCTGTTTAAAGAGTGGTTGAAAAAAGCTGTGAAAAGAAGGGGAAGGCTATGGCATTCCAGTGTGACTATCTTTGAAAAGAAAGTTTGATAAATATATTTTAGTTACTTTTTTTTTTTTTATATTGTAACATAAATATATCAAATAGAGGAAATGAAAATGCTTCTTATGTTTTTATGGAAAGGAAATCAAATAACATGTAAATTACATTGTTTTGAAAGCATAAGGATGAAAGTGGACAATCATGATGAAATTTATACAAAAGAATACATATTTTGAGAATAGAAAAATCAGAAGCATTTATCTGGATGTATAATTATCATGAAGAAACAAAGCAGAAAGAAAAGATTGGAATAATAGTCATCCACTTGTCAAGGCACACAAAATCCAATGAAACGTACCATGTTCCTTGATTTCTGTGCTTTTGTTTAGGTCTGACCCTTACGGTTTACTGTAGATAAACTTATTGTTTTGTGACTGTATAAGAGGCAAATCCACCCAGTAGGTAACATTTATACTTTAAATAGGACTGTAATTGTGATACTTCAGAAGTTCATGTGTAGAGTTACAGTTGAAGATGATAGTGAAGTGATTTATGTGAAGTGAAATACTACAGTTGATGAATTATTTTGCTGTCCTCACTAAGGGTACAGATAGAGAGGAAAATGAAATTAAGATCCCAATAGACCAACCAGGGCATGAGGGGCCACAGAATTTGAGATGTGTTTTATGCTGATCGATGAAGATGATAAAGAGGATGCTGTGAAGCTGCATTCTGATCAAAGACTACATGACAGAGCTGAACACTATGTTTTCTTTCATGAACGTATCGTGGTATCAACCAGGCCCAAGAGATACAGACACATGCGGTGTTGGTCAGGAAATTTGAGCAGCAGTCTTTAGAGACACATGTGTTCATTGGGGTGAAAGTCAACTGTGTAGTTTTCGGTTGGTTTCAAAGTGGGTGACTACAGCAGCAATTGAAGCATAAGCTAACATAGTTTCCTGATTGCAACAGATGAATGAATGGAACACACAAACAAAAACCCCAGACTCAACGCATTTCAACCTATTGGTCTTCTTCAGGCAGGACAGACAACATTCAGAGCATGAACACATAGTTGCATATCCTTTTGATCTCAGTTGAAAATGCAAATTGTTGGTGAACTTGGTGTTCGATGTTTTTAATGCTTTTTGTCATGCCAGAAGAAGACCAGTAGGTTAAATGCGTTGTATCTTCTTTCTTGTATGTTTGTTGCATTCGTCTGGTGGTCCAGTAAACCTACTTTTGCTGTTTATGTGTAGTGACAGTCTCCCCATTTGAGCCCATGGCAAACTCGGGTCTAGTAGAAGTTGTCAGGGTCCCCCAAACTCACAAATAGATAGTTGAGATGAGAAATTCAACCCATGACCATCCAGCCCAGAATGCACAATACTAACCACTGTACCACGGTGGCAGGTTTAATTTAATTGTTTGTTCTCCAGTATAAAAGATGGTGTATGGTCATGCATGATAACATGCTTGGGATGTGAAGACTTCACAGGCCAGTGAATTATATAGATTGTTGCTGTTATAAACCAGGCTTTTTTTTGCTCTGAATGTTAGATTCAGGCCTGTTTATGATTTCCCTTTGTTCCGTAGATTTTTATTTTTCAGGTGCAGTGAAAGTGTGACAAGTATGGTAAACATTAAAACTAGAAAGAGAGGCAAAGAAAAATACGAATTGAGTCAAGTTCTTTAGTGACCATAGCACCTGTGGTTTGTAACCACTTCCAAGGTGTGCCAAGTCATATGATTTAACCTTCAAGGAATGACTCTTACTAAATATGCTTGCTCAAAATTTCGTCTAATTCAGTCAGCTTTTTAAACATGCTTAAAGTGTATGAGCGGGGATGTTGTTACACTGAAAAACTAAAACGAAACAGCAGCAGCAGAGCAGAAGTGTCTCTTGATATATGCCAGTGATAAAACAAACGCTTTGTAAGGTAAATTGTGCATTGCAGCAGCTGTTATAAAAAACAGCTTTGGCCGGTTGTTGCCCATGTTTACAAATATGACATTGCATACCATTGCAGTATCCCATTAGAATACACCTATCTACTGAAAAAACATCTCATTTTTGTGGAAAAGAAAGGTAGTCTCATTTTAAGGGTAAGCAGGTCTTTAGGCAGCAAGCAAGTTTTTGTTATGTCCGAGTTGGATCATGAAGAAGGTAGGGGGGAAAATGGGCTGTTTGTAGTCGAACTGGTGCCTTTGATAGCTGGTTCTGCTCACCGCACAAAGACCTGGGAAAAAAAAGATGTAGAATATCATAATAGAGCATTGAACAGTCTGACCAGTGCTGTCATCTCCAGTTCCACATTGCACAGAGTGGATTCTGCACATGTCATGTAGGTAGTAGAGACGGCACTTCTTTCTGTAGAAGCACCTGGTTCACATTCTCGTTTCCTACAATACATTAACTTTGCAGGCAGTCTGTGGACATTCCTTCTAACCATTTTGTGTGTGTGCATGTGCGTGTGTGTTTTTTTTTTAGAAGTGTATTAAAGTGGATAGCACAGCAAGTTCAAATCTAACATTTGTTCAGTAGATGTGACACTGTGTAGAAAGGACAGTGTCAGTGGAGTGTGACGGTAGTAGCAGATGGAAGATGCCTGAGCTGTCCCAAGTGTTCCTCATGTGGCATCTGTGTTCCCCTGATGATCTCCCTTGTCCCACCTGTCGTTCCTCATCACTGTCACCTAACACAATGCTGTAGAATTGTTTACGGCAGCAAATCGGCAAGACTGGAGACATTCTTCCCTTGCACGATCCCTCCCAAGGAAACAAAAAAGTGTTTTTATTAGTTAAAAGTGCAGGTACAGACAACACTGACCAAATGCTGTCATTGGTTAACAGGGTATTTACACGTACAATACTACAGAGATGTGATTAACACTGACCATATGCTGTTATTGGTTAACTGGGTATTTACACATACAGTACTACAGAGATGTGATTATTTGTAAACAGAGTGGGTGCATACACCACATAACACAAATGTTGAGATTGTTTAACCAGTGTGGGTACACATACCACTGTACAGGACTGTGATAAGTAGCAGTTTTGATATAAACACCACACTACAGAAATGTGATTTTTGGTTAACAGTTTTGATACACACACCACTACAGAAATGTGATTTTTGGTTAACAGTTTTGATCCACACACCACACTACAGAAATGTGATTATTGGTTAACACTTTGATACACACACCACTACAGAAATGTGATTATTGGTTAACAGTTTTGATCCACACACCACACTACAGAAATGTGATAACAAGTTTAACAGTGTGGGTACACGCACAACACCAGTCTGTCACCATAGACAACAGCCCTTAAAAAACACACTCCCACCCAATTACACATGTGTGCACAGGCACACAATTTGGTAGTAGATGGTTCGAACATGCTGATAGGTATGACTCTGAAATCTTTTGATTTTGTTTGTTTATCTCTTTGACAGAACTCATTTTTAGAAATGTTGATCGATTCTAATGACATGTAACAGTTATGTCTCAAAGGTGGTGCGTGCATGTGTGTGTACATACGTGTGTGTGTGTGTGTGTGTGTGTGTGTGTGTGTGTGTGTGTGTGTGTGTGTTTTTCTTCTGATTTTTTTTTTCAGCATTTTCTTTAATATCTAGGTAAAAAAGAAGATCAAACATTTGACTGCATGTGTAGAGAAACAAAAAGAATCAATATTCTACTGCAGAGTCTGTTGCAGTAAGTTGTGGTTTTAGTTTATCACAAAGATATTTGGTTTTGGTCTCTACACGTTGTCAGTGGTTTAGGTCAATTAGAAATGGGGCTAATGATACCATTTTACATTTTGAAGACAAAAGATTAGAACATCTTATGTGTGGTAAAGAGAGAGAGAGAGAGAGAGATAGCACATGAGGCAAGTCGAGTGAATTATGAAAGTTTACATATTTTGGTTTTTAAAGGTTCTATACAAAGTTCAATGGGGCTGTTTTGGGCAACTTAACAGTTCAAGGGAGTATAATCATATGGATACTAAAATAATGTACAGTATCATAATCATTCAAATTTAGTCTGGGTCTGCCAGCATCGGTATATAAGGGTGCCACTTGGAAAGAAAATTGTTATATACAAAATTTTTTCGAGCAATATAGTCTCCAGTTCTATACCTGTATTTTAGCTTATTGAGAAATACTTGTAGTGTAGGTGATTGTTGTTCCGTTCTGCAGTGATATAGAAACATCATCTTAGTTGTTGATATTTTTTTCACTGCACTTGCTATTTCTGGCCTCCGTGAAACAGAAATTTCATGCTACTAAAGCCACTGTCATGTGTCAGACAGAATGGGCATGTTCTGGAATTGTTGTCTCCCTTTTTTCGGTGGAGGGCCATGTGCCCTTTTTTTATTTTTGCGCACTGTGAGCTAGAAACGAGTATATTCCTGCATTTTGCATGGCAGTATCTTTCCCATGAAAGAAAATTTTCTTTTTTTTTTTTTTTTTTGTATTGTAAGGTTTGACATGAACTGGAAACAGAACTTTGGAAATTATAAATACAAATAAGGGTTTGATACAAATAAGCGTTAGAAGTTCCGCTTTCAAAGTGGTGATATTGAAAGATTCATCAAAGAAGTAAAGAATCAAAAAGATTTTTTAAAAAAAGCGAATGAATAAAAAAAAAAAAAGCGAATGAGAAAAATGGTATAGACTGTGCTTTGAAAAAAAAAAACAACTGGTTTGGTCAAAGTTTGGGTTGCTTTGAACTGAAATCAAATATGTTTCTATTGATACAAAATGGTTTATGATGGCAGGTATTACGCTAACCTTTCTTTTTGTATGTGCTGGCAAGGGGTACAGTGTGTGTCCTTAAATGACTGACCCAGACTATTTTCTGCTTAGTAATGCTCATTGTGTTGTATGTGAATGTGTGTGTGTGGTGAGTTTGTGTGTGTGTGGAGATGGGTTACAATGGATGTGTATCAGTTACTGTATGCATGAGTGGGAGCCAGAGGACTGTGTGGTATAACAATTAATTCCTTTCTTTCCCTGCATTGTGTAATATCATCATCATCATCATCATCATCACAAGAAACAATGGTGCATCTTCAATGTTTAGTCTTTAATTATATACATAAACTGTATGAGATCTTCATGTATGATCTTAGAAAGGTTATCATTTTGAACTAAATTTTATTTTGAAAAATTCTATCAGCAATTGCAGTATGTAGATGATAAATCATGAAGGTTTGAAAATAAATTACCGGTTAGTTTATGGTATTGTTTGTTACTCAAATGTTAATTGATATAGTTTACATTTTGTTTTTATTTGTGGGTTGTACACACACACACACACACACACACACACACACACACACACACAGATTGTAGGGTTTTCATTCATAGTTGAGAATCACATTTCAATTACTTTAGAATTATGTGGCAAAAATATGTAAATCAGGTTTATACCTAAGCTTACATTGTATGTAAGCAAAGAAAAACTATACAGTGGGAGAATAGAGAAGGGAAATTTTTTTTCCCAGGGAGAGTTCTTCTCAGGGGAAGTTTTCTCTTGCAGCGCCGGAATATGGATGTGGCGGTGCAGGTTTGATACTTCTTTCTCTTCCAGTCTGTTGACAGTCACAGACACTGTGCACTCTCCTGCTGTGTCGGCAGCCATTCCGACAAAGTTATTTCTCCTGACTCGTCACTTACTCCTGTGTTTGGGCTTGTTCTCTGGCATCTAAATTTCGTCTTTACTATTATACTGTCTTCTCATTTCTGCTGACAATTTTATGTACAAATCCACCTTTTTTGTGTGTAGTTGGTAATATTTCTTATAATTCTAAAGAAGTTGTCCTGAATCATGGTATTAAAAACGTAGTTGAAGGTTCTGTATATCCTGCTGGCAACGTTTGTATAAATATTTCTTCAAGACCAGAATCGCATTGATCATTTTTATGCAAATTTCAAATTTTGGTGAAGAGACACTGAAGTGGAGACAAGTGCGATAGACCTCTCCACTCCTGGCATCACATCAGACTGAACAGAAATGTGTAAAATGGGCAGAAAAAAGGGGGAAGGAGGAGAGAGATGGACATAGGGTGAGAGAGAGTAAGAATTGAGAACTGAAGAATGAGAATTGATGAGAGAGAGGGGAAGAGAGAGAAAAAGGGAGATAAAGGGGTGAGTGAGGGAGACAACTGATAACCAACAGTTGTACACTTAGTAGAATAACAACAACAACAACAAAAGGTACTAAAGGAAATACAGTGGAAGGGAAGGAAACAAGAAAGAGTGGCATTTCTTTGTTAATATATTTTAATTTTCTTTGAACAAGTTGTCCATCGTAAGGAGTGGGGAATGAAAACGCTGCCGAGGGTTTTCCATCAAAAAAAAAAAAAAAAAGTGATAGAGTTGTACACTTATGCACAACTAGATTGACACAGATGGTATGCAAATGCATATCCAGTAGTAATACAAAAACTAACTGCATTTGATCTCTCTCTCTTTCTGTCTCTCTCTCTGTCACTGTCTCTCTGTCTCACTCTCTCGTTCAGTGAAGGTAAAAGAGAATGGAGATCATTCTCAATCAGTGTACATTCACATCACCTCCATTATCAACAGCACACAGTCACAGTGCACACACGCACGCACATGCTCACACACACACACACACACACACACACACACACACACACACACACACACACACACACACACACACACACTCTTCCTCTTGGGCATGCACACATGTACACATGCACACACGCATGCATGCACACACGCATGCAGGCACACATGCACACACACTTGCACGCACGCACGCACACATACGTACACAAACACACACACACATATACACACACACCCACCCTTTCTCTCTCTCTCTCTCACACACACACACACACACTCCATGCACACATATACATTCGTACTCCCTGTATAGTAATGACATCAACCGATTGCAGTGTGTGCCACCTACGTTCATCCACATTTTTAATCTTCAAGCCTTGTTGTAGGGCTTTGGAAATATGAAGAAAATAACACTTTTATTTCTCTCGGGGGGAAATGAGCTGGCACAGACCATTTGCATGGTTAGGTACATCGGGGTTTGTGATGGGCTGAACTACGGTCACAAACCAAGAATAACTGACGGGAATGGAGAGGTCTATTGTAACAGAAGAGTATGGTAGGAAGATGACATCATCTGTGTCGATCATGAGCAGTGTCTCTTCAGAAGGCACGAAGCTGTCGGTCTTCATTACTGTTGCGATACTGCAAGCCCGTAAAGTGCAATGAAAAGGGGGGATGAAGGGGAGGGAGGGGCTTGTAATGCAGTGCGAGGCAAGGCGATTCATTTAATGCCTTTGAAGAAAGCCTCGCTTTAAAGACAAGTATTTTGAGAGGGCAGTGTGTTTCTCTGTTTACACTGGAGTTGCCTCCCAGCAAAGAGCTCTTATCTCTAAAGATCTGATTGTTTTTCGTGGATTTCTGTGCAGTCGTTTTTAGGGGCTTTACTGTGCTCGTACTGTCTGTCTGTCTGCCTGCGAAATGATCTTGGATTAGTGTGACGGTCATAATGATCGTGGAATAATTTTAATGTGAATGAAAGTCTTTGATGAGCCTAGGAGGACCAAATGAAATTTAGTAACTTTTAGTTCTCATGTAGAAAGATGCATAACTTTAAGTTACATAGAATTTTCAATTTTCAGTTTGATGTTTGTGCCTCATTGAGCATGAACGTAGCTACACTTGTTTTAAAAGAGGTTGGGTATGATGACTGTAGCAGAAGAATTTACAAAATGACAAGCAAAATGGGTCACCTTATAGTCAGAGGATTTGGGGAAAATTTTGAAAAAAAGATAATGGCAGAATATTTGAACGTAAAGACAACAAACGTCCAGTTTGTCATCTCTTGGTATGTCAAGAATTAAAGTCTTTGTTGTATTCTGGTAAGTTCGTTATTAATTTAGTTTTATTTACAGTTGGTTTTTATGCAATTCACATTCTGTTTTTTGCTGTAGTAATCTGATGATGATAAAATTTCAGATCTCCTTCTTTGTCATATGCCACACACACAATTCTTTCCTGTTTGGCACCTTTTCAAATGAAATGTATCAAAAGACTAAGTGTTTTCTGACTTATAGAGAGTTGTCTTTTGTTCCCATTTCAACCTCCAGATTTTTTTTTTCTTTTTCTCTTTTCTTGAAACAGTAAACTTCATAAATCATATGATGTTTCAGCACCTCAAATTGTGTATGTTTAAAATAGGAATGCAGTTCATTTTACATTTGTTTTTGCTCATTCAATACGTGTATGTGATTGTTATGTTCATATTTTGTCACTGTATTAAAATTCCAGTCAATGCTTAGAATGTCTTTTGTAGGTTCTAAATAATCTCTCAGATTTTCGATGATTATTTTGTTAGCAAATGCTTGTTATACCTGTTCAAATGAAAGAATATATATATATATATATTTTTTTTTTTTTTGGGGGGGGGGAAGGAGGAGGTTTATCCTGATGCACTACCTGAATATGACTTCAGTTGATTCCAGTACACAGTGTAAGAAACATATATTCCCAGGAAAAAAATGTAAGTAAGAATCACTTGTATATTCACTCGTGTGCATACACTGTCTCTGAGTGGCATACTTCCCTGATGATGTTGCTGTGAGCAGAGCTGCCTACTTTCAGGGATCATCTGTTGTTCACTATTGAATTCCAGGCATGCTACAGAATTATGCATTTGTCAGAATAACTACAGAGAAATAGGATTTGAGGGTGTTTTTTGTTTTTTTTTAACAAGAATTTTATTTTCCACTGCACTGTGTGTAAACATTGTGAAGCAGCCTGTGATATTAAGTTTTGAATAAATGTGTTGCTGACACACAAGCAGGTGTAACTGGGTCAGATCGATGATCTAATTGACATTTGTCTGCCAGTCGAGCAGAAACAGACCTGTTTGGTGTTTTTATGCATGCAAGAAAAATGTGGAGAGGAAAAGCAGCAGTAATAAGGGAGGGGAACTCTCTTCAAAGGTGTCAAACCAGCAGTTTTTTTTTTATTGATTGCCTGATAAAGTATCCTTGCATCATAGCTTGGATGATGAGCAAGTTCCCTGCACAGTGCAAAGTCTGCCTTGACAGTTTCTCCATGAAACAAGGTGGGGTGAATGATGTGGTGTAAGGTTGCAAAGGTTGTTGCCACAGTGGACCAACAGGGACTGTTCCCATGTCCAAGATTTCAGTGTTGTTATACCACAATGATCACAGGCCTAAGAGCAGTCACATGGCTGCTTCTGTGTCAGTTATGTGCTGGAATGCTGGTTTTTAATTATGGCTGCTCCAGCGATGCCCTTTTTTTAGATCTGAGGAGCAACAAATTTTCGAAGAATAGTTTAAATCGTACAGCAGTTACGCTATTTGTTTGAATTCTGATCCAAGTTTTCAGTGCGCTCAGTTCTTGCTCTTCTGTGCTGGAGATATGAAGTGCTCCACTTCCTTCAGATTTGCCTGACAGCACAGACATATGGATGTGCAAAACTGAAAGTTGATGCTTGAGGTGTTAGCGTGACAGCGGAACAATTGGTACAATGCTGTTTTTGACAAAAGGTGATGTCTTAAGGCAAGAGGAGGTGTAGAAAGGTGTGCAAAATTGATGGCGATGGGAATTGCTGATGGAAAAGGAAACAAATGGCAAAACATTTGGCCTTTGGCTATAGTAGATGGACATGCCACGGGTGGCTTTCTGTTCCATTTGTTTAAAGATTTTCAGAACATTTCAAATAGTGACAGCAGATTTTTACAGTGACTTCATTCCTCTTGTGTGGTGATTTCAAATTGAATGCCAAGACTGCATCTGTAGAGTAGCTGTATTGTGTGGCTTCTTATACCAAGTATATCTCGGCCATCTGCCAAAAATGCATTCATGTAGAAGCTCTAGTTTTTTAAGTGACTTCAAAGTCAGGAGTATAAATCATAGTGGCTTAAGAAGACAATTTTTGAGGAGTCCCCCTCACTTCAGAATATCCAGTCTACAGTGTATGGGAGATTAAAGGGTGTAAAGGTATGTGCAGATTAAATTTTGAAACAAAAAAATCAGAGGAAGAAAGTGATGTTTAATTTTTCTCAGGAAGTTGCATTTTAGTTGTGTTTTGTGTGTTTATTAATGAACTTTTAGCTTTAATTTCAGGACTAATTGACCACTTTACATTCGACGAGAGCCTTTCATTTGCCTTCTAAAATGGTTTTTTTTTTTTTTTTTTTTTCAGCTTCCAACCGCCCCTAACAGGGGCACTGTCCCCTGTACCCCATCAGGGCCTGCACAGCCCCTGGACCCCTGCCTTTCAAGTTTTTACAAATCTAAAATAGCACCATGCAGTTGGGCACCAGTTTACTGGTGTAATACACTATTTATTTATCACTGCTGCCCCATGCAGGAAATTGCAGAATGTTCATGCACACGTGCATGTGTGTGTCCACTACTTTCAGTAGCGGAATACTGCTGAAATGGTTCACAAAACGACTTATTTTCTTTATTTTTTTCTTAGGCTAGAGCTCCAGCGTTTAGCATTGGTGACAGTTTTGCCACGGTGACCCCATTTAAATCACACCATTAAGGAAGCCCCATTCCATCTTCAAGGATGATGTGTGTGAACATGAAAACAGTGTTGCATATGTTTTAATTTGAACACAGTGTGCACACACACACACACACACACACACACACACACACACACACACACACACACACACACCACACACACACACACACACATCCGTCCACACACTCCTGCACACTGTGGTTTATTTAAACAAGGAATGGGATTTAACACATTTAAATTGAACGAACGATGTTGACTGAATGACATGAGGAAATGACTGAATGAAGCGCCAGTAGGCAGCTCTTCAGTCGGCTCTACCCAGGTAGGCAGCCCGTTGTGTACATGAGAATGCGGTCAGTAAAGCGCTTAGAGCTTGGTCTCTGGCCGTGGATAGGCGCTCTATAAGTACTCTTAACAATAGTGCCCATGGTTTTTGTATGCAAGCATTCATGCATGGGACTTTGATTTGAAGTCTCATCGAACAGACTAGGAGTGCGCTGGAGTCTGCTCAATCGTACAGTCCCAACAGAAAATCGTGTCCAGTCACACTTTTTCGGACGGGAATCAACCCCCAGACCTTAGAACGAGTGATGCCACACTAGGCTAACAGGTCTTCCAGAAGACGACTGAAATTAACAGTAGCTGCTACTGATGTTGTCGGGGGAGTTGGGGTGGGGTGGGGGCTGTTGGTTGCTCTGTGTGAGTAGCACAGACTACGAATTCCATGCAAGAGCGAATCCCAGCACATAGGGCAGAGAAAGAGATGAGAGGCTGGAACGTACAAGTCAAGATGGCTGGCAAAAAAAATTGTCGTGGCAAGAAGTACAGTTTGCAGAAGAGGACATCTTCAAGTTTTATTTCAGGGAAAAAAAAGAAAGGTAGAAAGACGGAATGAATGGACAGGTGAATGTGTGTTGGCATCGCTGTTGTTGGATAGGTTTTTTTAAGTCCTTGATTGAATGGTTACATTCTGTCCCAGCTTTGGTTTAATTTCATACAGTGAGGTTTTTTATATTTTTACTTTTTTGTGTCACAGGAAAAGCTGGGAATGAAAAGCAGTCCATGTATTTTGTTTTTAAATAATATAAAGAAAACAAGTCACTCACCTGCATAGACTGTCATTCGAAAGAAATCCAGTGTTTTTGCACAACTGGATAAAGTAAACCTATATATATACAACTGCATCAGATACATTGATGCCAAGACTCCTTACTTATTCTTATCAGGAAAAAAGTCAGTATATCCTAAATGTTACTTGAATGTTTTACAAAGAATGTCAAAATAAAATACTGAAGTAAAGTGCATCTTGAGTGTAAATGAAGAATGACAAAATAAGATATTGAAGAAATACACCACTTGTCAAGAGTAAAATGTTGCGTTTAGAGCATAGACATTAAGTATTAGAATGTATATGTACAAGTGCTGTGTGGATGTATGTATTCGTGTACCATATGTCTATGATGTATGTGATTCCTATATATCTATTCAGCATATGCTCTATTGATAATTGACTCTTGGGACTGGTCTGCATTCTGTCTGTCTACCTTTCTGCCACTCTCTTTTCTCTGTTCATTCCTCTTTCTGTCTTTCTGTTTGTCTGTATCATTCTTTCTATTGTCTGTGCCTATCATCCTCCCTCTTTAAATTACTATCATTGTACAGATTCTGTTATTGATTCCTATGAATGTGAATAAGCCTGAAGCGAAAAACAAAGAGAGAGAGGAATTGAAAGAGCAGCATTGTCTAAGCACACTTTTACAGAGAGAGAGAGAGAGAGATTTTGAAAGTGAACATGTCCTCAAGGGAGATGTACACATGCATGCACACATGCCTCATGTGTAAGACCAAGAGAGAGAGAGATTTTGAAAGTGTGCATGTCCTCATGGAAGACATACACGTGCATGCATGCATGTCTCTTTGTAAAAGCGAATGAGCAAGAGAGAGAGAGAGAGTGAGAGAAAGAGAGAGGTTGATAGATTTGATTGATTATTGAAGGTGTGCCATGATTTTTTTGTGAATATAAATTAGTCTACATTAACTTTGATAAATGTTCTTTATTTCAGTCTGTTAAGTAAAGGATGACAGTTCTTGTTGCTGAGAATTGCTAAAAAGCACACACACACACACACACACACACACACACACACACACACACACACATATCATAAGGTTGCTCTGGTGATGGGAAAGTTTGAGTCATTTACTTATGAACAATAACATAACCCAACGAGTGGGCAAGGGGGCTACTGATAGTAATGCTGTATATGTCCATGTCATTGTGTCTGCATCCCCCTCACACCCCCACACCCCTCTCCCCAACTTCCCAGTCTCCCAAACACTCAACCTATAATTTGTTATTTGTTCTTTATTTTGCTTTGGAATTTACTTTATACATTCATCCTTGCATGCAGATATTAATTAATGCAATCGACCACATACACATTTACATGCATGCACACTTTCTCTCTCTCTCTCTCTCTCTCTCTCTCTCTCTCTCACACTCACACTCTCACACACACACACACACACACACACACACACACACACACACACACACACACACACACACACACACACACACACACACACACACACACACACACACACACACACACACACACACACACACACACACACCTGCATGCGCCAAAACATACGCATGAACTTAGATGCGCATACACAGTTGCACGAATTCACATACACTGACATGAAAGCAAAACATGTGAGAGGGGATAGAGAGTTAGGAACGGTTTGAAAGTCATGCTGAAAGTATTTTGTGTGCACAAATTGAAGATGCCTTTGAGAAACATCCTTTCATTTCATCATTTACACAGATGCATGGTAAGCACAGCAACATGCTTGCAGACGCATACAATTTGATGGTCGCAAAGTGTTCGTTCACTCGCTCCCTTATTTGCCGAGTGTTTTTATCGTTTACCCCTTTTAACCCCCTTACCCACCCATCTCCCTCTCACTCTTCCACTCTCTCACCTGCACCCCGGCTCATTCCCATGCCCATTCGCTGGCTGGATGGCGCACTTGCACTTGTGCATGCTGACACACATACTTGCCTTGGTCAAACTCGAGAAACAAGCACATTCACCTGACAGTCAGACTCCTTGATACTGGCTCGCGTACTTTCATCTAACTGATCTCAAAAGTCATGAACAGATACTTTCACACATTATTGCCTGTTTTACAGACTCATGGATACTGGCATGTGTAACATGATTCACAATTGTACATTGTACGCATGGATAGTGGTCATGTATTCCGCAAATCATCACACTCAGGTGTAATAAAAATACACTCACTTGTCTGGGTCACATTTATATGAATTAGGTTAAAACAGTTTCTGATCTTGATCTTATAATCACTGTTGTAGACACTGACTCTCACATTGGTTTTCCAACTTGCACATGCATTCACATACATATACTTATTTTGTAGTCTACTCATGCATGCATGCATATGCATCTGGCACACATGCTAATTTCATAGTCACATCATGCTTACAGACACATATGTAGTGGTCAACTCATACATGCTGCGACCCATTTGATTTCTGTTTTAGGCAACTCATACATGCAAGCACATTTGCAAATTTTGCAGTCAGTTCATCCTTTGCAGGTGCATTACTGGTTTGACAGTCAATTCACATGAAGGCATATGCATTAAAAATAGAATTGTCAAGTCCTGCAAGCAGGCACACATGCTAATGGTATAGTCAACTTGCATGCAGAAATATATATCAGTTTAATTGTCAGCTCATGTATGCATACACGTACACTAATTTCATAGTCTGTTTGCATGCAGGCATATATTCTAATGTTATTGTCAATCCAAGCATGGAGGCACTTACTACACTTATTTTGTGGTCAACTAGCATGTAGGCGCATGGATTAATTTGATCATGGGCTCGGACATGCATGCACGAAAACTATTTCATCATCCACTCATGCATGCTGGCACATAGACTCATTTTTCAGTCAACTTGAGTGTGCCTGCTGACTCATGGACTAGTGTTACAGTCCACTCGCATATGCAGGCTCAGTTATGCTCGGCTCATGCTTGCAACACATGCACCCCTAGTCAACTCATACATGCATGCATATGCTTATTTTGTAGCTGCAGGTGCATATACTTATTTCATAGTCAACTCGTGCATGCACACATAGTCGTAAGTTTATTGTTAGTTCATACATGCTGGTACATAATCTTATTTTACACACTCTACACATGGACGCATACATATACTTGATATTTAACTTGTGCATACATATTCAGTTTTATGGTCAACTCATGCATGCAGGCGCATGCACTTATCTAATGGTCGATTTATGCATGCACTATGCATATGCATACATATTTATGCATATACCAGGGTCAGCTCTGCCTGCTTGCAGGTAAACCTTTGTTGTAGCGACACATGCATGCTGGCAATACACACTTTAGTCACTTCATGCCTTCTAGCAGATAACCTTTGTCACGCATGCATGCTAGCACACAGACACGCTGCACGCAGAAATGAACGTGTGATGGCATGGCCTTGGATGTTTGCAGACCAACCAGCCAGTGTTCGTCAGGCTTCTTCAGGGAGCATTTCGTGTGTCACACTGCCAGTGGTTGAGTGGGCCCCAGCGCTACCATGTGGAGACCTGCATCAAGACTCTGTCTGAGAGTGGTGAGTCGCAGCTCAGGCTTTCTTCCTGGTGTGGATTTGTAAGTGCGTCTTTATCCATCCATCTGCCCGTCTGTATGCGGGCAAGCGTATGCATTCTGGTGTTCATGTGTGTGTGTGTTATGTGCTTGTGCAAGTCTGTGTGTTTTCCCAGGATTTAGAGCAGAATGGACAATGTTTGCTGGCCCTCTCTCTCTCTGTCTCTGTCTCTCTTTCTCTCTCTCTCTCTCTCTCTCTCTCCCCCCCCCCCCCCAGGGGGCTGGATGGAAAAAAGCAACCATATTTGCTTATTACCCTGGTAAAGTAAAATTTCATTTTGTTTTCTCTCTCTCTCTCTCTTCAAATTCTCTCTCTCTCTTTCACCCTCTACTTACACCCCCCACCACACACACACACCACACACACACACACACACACACACACACACACACACACACACACAGGGTGGACATAGACGTGTGCGCAACACAGACATGCACAAACAAACGCATATGGACAATATTTGCTAGTTCTCTCTCACTCTCTCTCTCTCTCTCTCTCACACACACACACACACACACACACACACACACACACACAAAGGGACGCACAAAAACAGACGCAGACTTCTGTGCACACACAAACGCTAATGCATCTTTACGGGAATACCCTCCTGTCCTCCCTTTCAGCCAAGAGCAGAGGCATCGCCATTCCCGTGGATCTGGACAGCCAGGTGAACTCTTTGTTTGAGAGGTCACAGATCATTCTGCGCAGCACCAATCGCTGGCTGAGCGTTCGTCAGAATCGACGCGAGTCCTCGCCGGTAACATCTCGCGACTACCGCACAATCATCGAAGGCCTCCAGGTGGGTAGCTGCACTGATGTGTTGCGTTACAGTCTTCACTCTGAGAATGTATCCTGCAGCTTCCAGCCCTCATGTGTGTTCCTGTCATGACTTTATTATCTTTTTGTTGTTTGGAGTGGGTTGGTGGTTGGGTGGCGGTGGTGGGAGTGGAGGAGGGTTACAAGCAGTGGGTTGGTGATGGGGTGGTGGTGGAGGGGAGTGGGGTTTTTTGAGAAAGTATGTAAGTAACATGGTGAGGGCAGTGGCCGATGCGTGCTTGAGGGATGAAGAATAGGATTTTTTTTTTTTTTTTTTCTTTTCTGCATACGCAGGCTGATACTCCTGCTGACACTCCCTGTACAGACAGGCAAGGATTAATCCTATCTACCCTACAAGGGGAGCGGACTTTTGTGTTTAGCCTGCCATTAAGGCAGCCATACTCCAACTTCAGGTAAAATAGGATATTGAATTCCTTTATTTGTTTATTGCTTGGAACTACATACAAGGGGAAAAACATAAATGAAAGGTGTTGGAGCAGACTTTAAAAGAGAATTGTGGACTCTGTAAATGAGCTTCCACCTGCAAGCAATGAACCCAAAAAACAAACATACATACAAACAAACTAGCGAACAAAACTTCCCTACTTCAAGAAAATACTATAGTCTTCAGGAAATTGCAGAATGTGTGATATGGATAATGTATTTTTGTAGCTATAACTTCTAACGTTTTCTGATTGACTGGGGTTTTTGTTTGTTTTGTTTTTTTTTTTTTTTTTTTTTTTTTTTGTATCATATTCCATGATAGGCTTTCTGCTTCAGTTGTCTGTAATGTTAGAAATACTTTATATCCATGTATCTTTGTCATGATGGAAAGAAAAATAACTGGTCTGATATATATATATATATATATATATTTTTTTTTTTGTCCCGACAAGTTTTACCCATCACAGCATTGTTTCCATGTTCAACCCCCCTGCTCCCCACCACCACCACCACCCCCATCACCCATTGCCCATCCTCCCCCCCCCCAGCCACATCTCCCTTCCCTCTCTGCTCCCCCTCCTACTTTTTCCATCCATCTTTTTTGTCTCCCCTTCCCCAGACTTGCACACATGCGACCCTGGCTGTTCTGACGTGTTTTTTCTCCCCCTGCGGTAGGAAATTGTTGCGACATTAGAGGACCAGATGCGCCCCTTGGTTCAAGCAGAGTTGTCTGTCCTGGTTGATGTGCTGCACCACCCCAGAGCTGCTGTTTCCGCCGGGAACGGAGGCACGGAAAAAAAATGCGAAACTGGAGGATTCATCTCCAGGTAATGCGTTGTTGTGTGTGTTTTGAAAAGTGCAAGGATAAAGGTTTACACTTTAGTTAGGTTCCCCTGGTGTTGTGCGTTTCGAAGTGGGAGAGTTCTTCTTTTAAGGTTGTTGTGTGTGTATGTGTGTGTTGTGTGTGTGTGTGTGTGTGTGCGTGTGTGTGTGTGTGGAGTGTGTGTGTTGTGTGTGTGTGTGTGTGTGTGTTGTGTGTGTGTGTGTGTGTGTGTGTGTGTGTGTGTGTGTGTGTTGTGAGTGTGTGTGGGTGCATGTGTGTGTGTGTGTGTGTGTGTGTGTGTGTGTGTGTGTGTGTGTGTGTGTACTCTTTTGAGGTTGTGTGTGTGTGTGTGTGTGTGTGTGTGTGTGTGTGTGTGTGTGTGAGAGAGAGAGAGAGAGAGAGAGAGAGAAGAGAGAGAGAGAGAGAGAGATCAAATAGGTGTTCATCTCCCTCTTACTCTGTGTATATGTGTTTAGCAAGACCATTTTTTTTTAAAATTTTTAAATGATATCATATTGTCAAAAAAAAAAAAAACAAGGGGAGAAGGGACACATAGAAGACCCATTCCTTTAAGAAATCAGAAAAGTCCCCACCCACCTCCTCTTTTCGAATCAACCAACCGGAAAAGGCCAGATCAGGTCTTTGGCCTCTTGCAGACGTCAGGTGTGTCCTGCGTCATCGTCATCACTGTGTGTTGCTCTCGCAGACTGATCCGGCACACGGAGCGGCTGCTGGAGGAGAAGGAGGAGACGCTGTGCATCAAAGTGCTGCAGACGCTGAAGGAGATGATGACCATCGACATCGACTACGGCGAAAAGGTCGGTGCTGTGGCTGGGGACGACCCTCGGGATTTAGATGTGTGCTTGTGTAGGGGGAGGGAGAAGGAGGGAGGGGGGGGGTGGGGGGAGAGAGAGAGAGATTTTGTGAGAGTGAGTACATTGGAAGAAATATAGAGACACCGGATGCTTAGAGGAGGAAGGAATGTATTATAAGAGAGAGAGAGAGAGGGAGAGAGATTTTGTGAGAATGAGTGCATTGGAAGAAATATAGAGACACCGGGATGCTTAGGGGAGGAAGGAATGTACTGTAAAAATTAAGTTTAGCTTAGAAAATTGGAAAATGGTCTGTTTCTTTTTTTTGAAAGAAAGCATTAATGTTTGTCGGTTGTGCTTAGGTTTGTAAAAGACTGTTCGCAGACCCGTTTCTGTTGCTTGTTAAAATGTGTGTGATGGAGGTACTGCACAGAAATCACAACTTTTTCTTTTCTTGATCTGTTTTGTCTTTGGGTTTTTCTTTTTTTTTTTTTTTTTGTCTTTTGGCTGTCGGTCTTTCAGCATAGATGTCTTTGAAAGATTTATTTACTTATTTTATTTATTTCATTTATCATAGGCTGTCTTAAATATGCTTGATCTGCCATGGATTATTACGATGAATGTGGTTGTTTATGTGTCAAGTTATATTACATTGATAACTTCTTTTTTGATAGTGCCAGGGAATGTAATACATATTGTATATTATGTATATATGTTCATTATTATGATTTTTGTGCTATGTAAATATAGCTGCTGTGTAGAGTCAGAGGCAAGCACACAGTTGACCCACATACAGACGTGCACCCTGTATTTGCATCATTTCATTGTCTTATGTACGCAGACATGAATGTAAAGAATAAAGCAATTTTTTCTTATGTAATTGCTTTTTGTGTTCCCTCGTAAAGCCAACATCATGGCATACAAACGATATAATACGCTTATGCTTGTACGGGTATTTGGCAGCTTAACATGTTATATGCTTTGAGTAGCAATGAAAATCGGTGGTATTTTAAGAAAGAAAAACAAAGGAGAAAGGAGTCTGAAGCTTTTAACCCTTTTGCTGCTGGAGAGTATTAAAAAAAAACAAAAGAAGAGTGAGTCTGAAGCTTTTTAACCCTTTTGCTGCTGGAGAATATTGTGGATGTGTATGTGCTTCCCCAGTGCCAGGGAATGTTGAGGAATCCGGGGTAATAAATAACAGAAAATTCTAGTACGCAAACTGTAAGAGATGCAGTAAAGAAAGTAGTGGGTTTTTTTATTTTAAAGGAAATTGAATGAAGATTCTGAATCTGGGCGTCTTTTTAAAAAAAAAATTATTTTGGTAGCAGAAAACTACTGAAACAGACCAGCCGCCATGGTGAAATGGTTAGTGTCGCAGACTCCCGGCTGGGAGGTCATGGGTTCGAATCCCATCAGAGTCATGTGGGTTTTTCTGCCCTGACTGACTCCTACCCAGAGTTGAGTTTGCTGCAGACTCAGTTGGGAAGTCTGGGACTACATAGTCGAGTTTTGTCCACTTAATGGATGCGTTTCTGAGAGTGTTGCTCAAATTTCCTGACCAACATTGCAGGTGCCTGTACCTCTCGAGCCAGGTTGACACCAGGATATATATATGAAAGGAAGCATAGAGTACAGCCTGTCATATAGTCTCAGACTGAAATGGAAATCCGTAGCATCATCTTAATCATCATCATTCTCATTGATCAGCATAAAAAAAAAAAATAATGATAATATCTCAAGTTCTGTGGCCCTTCATGCCATGCTCTCATGGTTACGTCAGTTTTGATGTCCTCTCTACGTCTGTGGCCTTGGTTTGGTTCCGTCGGGGTCACTGGTATCGGCGAGTCCAAGGGGGCTGTCGTTGGACGGACGTGGTGGCACCCTCCGGAGGCAGAGCTCACTCACGCCTGCTCCGAGACTAAGCAATTATTGTCGTCAGTAGGGGGCTTAGTAAGTGGTGTCCTGCATATGTTAGATCAGAACAGGCACCACTGAACACCACTGAAGTGACTCGGTAGCAGTGCAGTGTGCAGTGTCTCCTCCGGTGGGTAGCCTCTTGATGACTTGACATTGACTGCTCCCTGTGGATTGCCGTTGCCGGGGCTGCGATGGGGCCAACCGGCCTGTGGCTGTGGACGGGATGTTGGAACAAGTGGTGTGGGAGCACTGCCTCTGAGGTGGAGCAGAGGTTGGGACAGCAAAAGAAAATTAAATTAAAAAAATGATAATTACTGAAACAGATCAGTTCAAAGTAGAAATTTCTTTTTGTACCAGCACAGAAATCTTCTTCTGCCACTATTGATCAGCATTAAACAGGAAAATAATTAAAAAAACCCAAAAAAACCTTAAAAAGAGACATGTTTTTTGTTTTATTTGTGTCTTTAAATGAAAACAAGTATTTACATGTTTCACAAATGATGAAGGTTAGTGTGTGTCAATAACTGGCCAGAAATGACAAACCTTGTTTCATTCAACATGAAAGCTGTTGATGCCACTTACAGACTGGACAGTCAAATTGTATGAAACTCGAATTATTTGGTTTTGCAGGCACATCAAAAAAAGAAACAGAAAATCCCCCAGCGTGACATGAAGGTAAAATATACACCTGTGACTGCACACATGGAGACGGTAGTTCTTCAGTGTGTGATACCACTCAAAACACAGGTCTTAACGTGTATCTCTCCTGTTCTTTGTGCTCTCAAACCAGGGTTCCTGTAAAAGCAAGTGTTTAGGGCAGCTTTCTGTATAGAGAGGGTGAATTCTCAGTGAAGGCAAGATGTCTTTGACCTCCATGCCTCCTTCCACTCACTGTAACTGAACTCTGACCTCTTGCCTACAACCCTCCTCTAACTCTCCTCTCTCTCCCTTCTTCTTCTCCGTCTGCATGACGTGCGTGCTGGGCCCCTCTCACTGTCGGTGTAACTCCCGTTGAGTGCAAAGTTCGAAGTGGTAACAGAATCAACGTGCTCGACTGATGCGCAGAATGATCATCCTCTACTACAACAGGCTGAACAGCTTGCTTCGACAAAAAGCGTTGGGTGTCACTGTCTGGCTCATTACTGTCATCATCATCTTCATGTTCCACAAGATCAGTGGACTAAAGATCATCTCCATCATCATAGTCATCATCCATACTTATTCGCACTGCTTGCAAAGATATGCAAGTTCACGGATTGAGATCAGGACCACTGTTTGTCATTTTTTTTGCAAATGAGGCAAACCCCTTTTCCATGTGGTCCAGTTACTGAATCGCTATAGAGAATAAAAGGGTCTTCCACCTGACATCTGCTTATGTACAGTGTATTTTTACACGGCAGGCACGTCAAGCTCACTCTTGTTGTACACCTCTTTGTGCCTGCTGAACCAAACTCGGAGAAACGAAAAAAAAATTGGCAAAATGGCATGCCATCAGTGGACGGCATAGTGGCATTTGGGAAGCACTTATAGGCACTCAACATGTTGATATTATTTTTCACACGATGAACAAAAATAAAATGAATGTAGGTGGTGTTCATCTAACTGAGGTAGAGGAATAGCTTACTGCTCATTGGACCAGCAACCACAAGTAATCCAAGAAAGAGAATATGTGTTTAAAGTTTCTTTATCAGGAAGGCTGGAGTCTTTCTGATGCCTGTACATTTTGTACACATCATCACACTGAAAAGGGAAGTATTTCTAAGCACCCATTATCTTGGTGAGGACTGGAAAATGAAAATTGTGCTAGGTTAGGTATTGGATGTAGATGCTGCATTGTTTCTTGTGTCTTGATTGACATCGCTGATTGTTGTTTCTTCCATTTCTGTGTTATAGGACTCACACGAACAGGCAAGTGTTAGCATGAGACATTAAAGTAGGAGTCAGAACACTTCTTTTTTTTTTTTTTACAGTTTGCTTGCACTTTGATTCCCAGAATTTGGGAAAATTATTTTGTACGGAGACGCATTTTCAGTCATTTGTTTTCGTTAAGCTGCGAACCTGACAATACGGTAGTCTAGCATAAGATGGCAAGTTTTCCTATCATCTGTTACTAGTGTCTGATATACTTCCCAAGTGACTTTGCTAAAAAAAACTTTATTCAGTTATCACTTTTTTGTTGCTGGATTTTTTTTCACATCCAGTAAGGAAGTTTGTTTCCCCCCCCTGTGTTTGTTGATTGGTTTGTCTGTCAGGAAGATTGGAAAAAAAAAAAAAAAAAAAAATGTCGAACAATGTTTAAACAAAATCTGGTGGAAAAATGGGCTGTATCCTGAGGATGAGCCCATTACATTGTAAGGGTGGGAGGAGGGGGGATAGGATGACAGGGTGGGTCCAGGGGGAGATATAGGATGAGAAGATGGGTCCAGGAATGGTTTTAAAGAGGATTGCTGGACTGTGTGAGCGAGGTCTGCATTTCCTGAGTGCCGTTGTCGTTCATATTAAGTTAGGCATATGCTAGCAAGCAGGACCTGTCAATCATCGTCTGAAAAGGCTGGCGCTCAGCCCATTACTCCAGTTCCACTGGACCAGTAGAAGTATCTCCAAGCATGTCTCAAGACCACTGACTACTGGCCTTCCCATTTCCCAGTTAGACCCCGCCATCCACCAGACCTCCAGAGACTTGATGTCAGAGTGGCTTCCCTTTAATTGGATTGCTTTGTCCAGTAATGGACTGTACGAGTTGTTCAGTTTTGTTCAAGCTCACTGTCTGACCTGTAGTAAAACAAAAAGGTTCATGGTCCAAGAACTAAGCTGTGATAAGGCAGTGTTGGTCATGGAGGCATGAATTGTGACAAGCAGTGTCAGGGAAAGTGTAAATTACAATAGTCAGATGTTTTAAGAAGCTCGATCAGGAGCTGCAAATCACCTCCAGAATATGTTAAAAAAGTGAAGGGGTGGGTGGAGGGGTGGAGGGGTGGGGGGGGTGGTGGAGGGGGTGTATGTGTGTGTTGAGGTGGGATACTGTGGTTTTTTAAGCTGGGCTGCGTATGTCCCAGGGTTTCAGACAGCTTGCAGGTGGTGAGAGAGGTGAAAGTCTGTGTCCCTATCCATACGTATGAATATGTTAAGAATATTTGTCAAGTGCATGTACATTTCAGACATCACTTTGGTTTAAGGGAGTGGAACTGGGCACTGGAGAGGTGGGGCTGGGGTTGGTCAGCCAGTTTTTGTAAGGTTGGGGATAGGGGTGAACAGCATGCAGTCTTTGTAAGGTTGGGGATAGGGGTGAACAGCGTGCAGTCTTTGTAAGGTTGGGGATAGGGGTGAACAGCGTGCAGTCTGTGTAAGGTTTGGGATAGGGGTGAACAGCGTGCAGTCTTTGTAAGGTTTGGGATAGGGGTGAACAGCGTGCAGTCTTTGTAAGGTTGGGGATAGGGGTGAACAGCGTGCAGTCTTTGTAAGGTTGGGGATAGGGGTGAACAGCGTGCAGTCTTTGTAAGGTTGGGGATAGGGGTGAACAGCGTGCAGTCTTTGTAAGGTTGGGGATAGGGGTGAACAGCGTGCAGTCTTTGTAAGGTAAGGGATAGGGGTGAGCAGGGTGCAGTCTTTGTAAGGTAAGGGATAGGGGTGAACAGGGTGCAGTCGTTGTAAGGTTGGGGATAGGGGTGAACAGCGTGCAGTCTTTGTAAGGTTGGGGATAGGGATGAACAGAGTGCAGTCTTTGTAAGGTTGGGGATAGGGGTGAACAGCGTGCAGTCTTTGTAAGGTAGGGGGATAGGGGTGAACAGCGTGCAGTCTTTGTAAGGTTGGGGATAGGGGTGAACAGCGTGCAGTCTTTGTAAGGTTGGGGATAGGGGTGAACAGTGCAGTCTTTGTAAGGTTGGGGATAGGGGTGAACAGGGTGCAGTCTTTGTAAGGTTGGGGATATGGGTGACAGAGTGCAGTCTCTGTAAGGTTGGGGATAGGGGTGAACAGAGTGCAGTCTCTGTAAGGTTAGGGATAGGGGTGAACAGAGTGCAGTCTCTGTAAGGTTAGGGATAGGGGTGAACAGAGTGCAGTCTCTGTAAGGTTAGGGATAGGGGTGAACAGAGTGCAGTCTCTGTAAGGTTGGGGATAGGGGTGAACAGAGTGCAGTCTCTGTAAGGTTGGGGATAGGGGTGAACAGAGTGCAGTCTCTGTAAGGTTAGGGATAGGGGTGAACAGAGTGCAGTCTTTGTAAGGTCGGGGATAGGGGTGAACAGAGTGCAGTCTTTGTAAGGTCGGGGATAGGGGTAAACAGGGTGCAGTCTTTGTAAGTTTGGGGATAGGGGTGAACAGGTGCAGTCTCTGTAAGGTTAGGGATAGGGGTGAACAGAGTGCAGTCTCTCTGTAAGGTAAGGGATAGGGGTGAACAGAGTGCAGTCTGTAAGGTTAGGGATAGGGGGGGTGAACAGAGTGCGGCCTCTGTAAGGTTAGGGATAGGGGTGAACAGAGTGCAGTCTCTGTAAGGTTAGGGATAGGGGTGAACAGAGTGCGGCCTCTGTAAGGTTAGGGATAGGGGTGAACAGAGTGCGGCCTCTGTAAGGTCGTGGATAGGGGTGAACAGAGTGCAGTCTTTGTAAGGTTAGGGATAGGGGTGAACAGAGTGCGGCCTCTGTAAGGTCGGGGATAGGGGTGAACAGAGTGCAGTCTTTGTAAGGTTAGGGATAGGGTGTGAACAGAGTGCGCCTCTGTAAGGTTAGGGATAGGGGTGAACAGAGTGCAGTCTCTGTAAGGTTAGGGATAGGGGGTGAACAGAGTGTGGGCCTCTGTAAGGTTAGGGATAGGGGTGAACAGAGTGCGGCCTCTGTAAGATCGGGGATAGGGGTGAACAGAGTGCAGTCTTTGTAAGGTTAGGGATAGGGGTGAACAGAGTGTGGCCTCTGTAAGGTCGGGGATAGGGGATAGTGCGGCCTCTGTAAGAACGGGATAGGGGTGAACAGAGTGTGGCCTCTGTAAGGTCGGGGATACCGGTGAACAGAGTGCAGTCTCTGTAAGGTTAGGGATAGGGGTGAACAGAGTGCAGTCTTTGTAAGGTCGGGGATACCGGTGAACAGAGTGCCACATGGAGGGAGCGATATTGAGATATTGTGTGATCTTTCTCTGATGAAATAAGATAAGGGCAATCACAATCGGTGCAATACACAATATTTTGTTGTCGAGCATTTTTTTTCACCTTTTCTTTAGGTTTGCTGCTCTGGCTGTTCGAGACTCGCTTCCCACATATGAGAAACCTGTCCCTCTTGCCTGAATTTTGATAATTTTCTTTTTTTTACATCCTGTATTACACACGGATGTGTTTTACATCATGTCATTACTTTAGTGAGTGATGTAATTGAACTGCCCTTTATGGTATAATAATGATAATAGATATAAGTATTGTGAATATTTTATGAGAAAAATGGTTCGGGTTTGCATTAGAGAAAGGGAGGGAGAGGATTATCCAAGGTAACATTATTAATGTAATTTCTTAGAAATGTTTTATTTCAGTTAACTGATTAGTTGATTTTGTTGTCTCTATTCGATCACCCTTTGATAGCCAAGATAAGCTTGAGTTGAAGTTTCTCTTTCCATTGTCAGATATTTGCCTAAGAATGGTACTGACGATTTTTCAATGTTTTATATTGTCAAAAAAAAAAAGTTTTTTCATGAAGAGGCAAGTAAAAGAAAGAGAAGGATGTTTTGATTATACTGAGCAATGTCTTGTGCATGAAAAGAGGTCTGATCATGAGAATTCTGATTGAGCCTCCGGAATGTTAGAGGAAACTTCTCTTCTGGAACAGTCTACTTTTTTTTTTTGCATATAGCTTTGAATTTTATTTGAGGCTTGCCCGAAAAGAAAAAAAATCGCCAGGTTGATACAGAATTCTGTCTTTTATCTCTTCTGTTTCCTTTCGTTTTCTTTCTTTCCTGGAAGGAGGATGTAGTTTCATGGCATTGTGTGTGACTTGGTGTCTCTGAATTGTGTAGAGTGCTAATAGATGTGCAGATGGTTGGTTGTGCGAGTATCTGAGACTGGGATGTATAGGGATATGGTAAAAGCGCGTCCTTACAGGTAAAAAATCTTGAAAGTTTCAGGAACATAGGACAAACATTTGTGATGTGCATAATGATAGTGTCAGTGTTGAAGACAGTGCCAGAATTTCAGTGGCCAGGGAAAGGCACGGAAATTACTTGCAGTGTCATTGAATTAAGTCTCCATATTAAAAAAAAAAATCAAACAAGAATCGGATTTAGAAATCAAATCAAATCATAATCAGTCTTCATTATCATGACTGTCACTGTCATGATCATCAGTGTGTAAAATCATCGTTGGTTTCATTATCATGACTGCCGGTATCGTCGTCGTCTTGTTGATGAATGTTGTTTTTGAATTCCGTGCTAAAGGAACAGAGAACGTTGATCCTGCATTGAAGACAATAGAGTGTCTTATGCATCGAATGACATTGAAACGGTGACAAAGCATTCAGTGAACCATGTTGTCCTTGTTTGTTAACACAGTGAAGCTGTTTATCAAGCGATTTCATCTGTTTACAGATGAGCAATCCACTTTGATTTATCTGTGTAGCAAAAAGTTATAATACCAGTTTTCATTCAGGCTGTCATACCAGTAGAATAGCCCTTTCAACATCTATAATAAAAGGCATCATCCATACATTACAATGGAAAAGTGGATTGGAATAAGAATGTTAGATAAAAAAAGCCTATTACAAAAAAAAAAAAAAAAAAGAATGAAAATGGTGACCAGTGATTGAAATATGGAGATGATGAATAAAGGAGGACACTGTAGGTGTCAACGCCGAGTTGAGACAGGTAAACACGCCAGGTTGAGACGGGCAAAAACAAGTCAGAAAAGAACAAAGAGACATTGTTTAACTGTTTCGGGAATTAGTGTTGGTGTGTGAATGTGAACCAGTGGCAGGAAACGGCCAGGTGACCTTCCTGTAGGTGTCATTGCTTGGGGAAGACCTCCAAGTTGAAACTCACCGCATCCCGTCATGTTCTGTATTGTTTTCATTGTCTTGCTGGCAAGGACTCCCCCCTTTCTTGCTTGATTTCCCATTAGCAGTTTTTTTGCCATTTGACCATTGTAGAATCAATTGGTCTATATAATAATGAAACGTTCTGAAAAACATCACTCTCGTTTTGACCGTTGCAGAAATAATGACTGTACAAGATCATGAAAGGTTTAAAAAGTATCAGAAATTGCTGTTTTTACATAGTCATGAAACGCTCTGAATAAAGATTATTTTTCTTTTGACCAGCAGAGTCTTTTTACTTTACATCACACTTGATCTTAAAATCTTTTTAAAGAAAATATTATTGTTGTTTTTGATTATTACAGAAACCATTGATGGTATATCATTAAGGGCACTCTTTAAACATTATTCTTTTTTCGTTTCATGACAGAAACCTTTGTCATTACATATTCGATATAAATCCTTAAGATGTTGCAGTTTTCAGACTCAGTGTGCCAGACATGGAGCCAGGAAGATTTATAGTAGGTAGTCGTATAAAGTGAATAAAAATTATTTGAGTCTTATAAAATGAATAGAATTACAGATGCTATGCTTTCTTGCTAACTGAAATCACCAGATTGAAAGAAAGAATTACTGTGCCGCCAAACAAAAAAAAAAAAAAAATTAGAAAACAAACCTATGCGTTTTGACCTTTTTGGTATTCTTTAGTCAAGACAACCAACATATAAGACAATGAAAATAAAGGACAGACAGACAGGCAGTCACTTATATCCTCTAGGTGGGTGCAAACTGGATGTGGAATGGAAACGAAAATGCTGGGAGGAGAGACAATATGGGTTAAGATAATGATAATGATATAAAGTAAAGTGAATATTACAATTACTACTGATTAATAATGATGGTAGCATAATTGTATAGTAATAATACTAACAAAGATGATAAAAGTGATTTTAAAAATGATAGTAAAAACATTGACAGAAGGAGAAAAGAGAGAGGTGTTAGAGGATAATTAAATAATAATACTGTCGTAGTAGCAACAATATAACAATTATAGTGAAATCTCTACTTTTTAAAGTACTGTTCATAGTTCTTGAATAAATTGACGTTTACATTTTGGATTAGCGCCCCCCCCCCCCCCCCCCCCCAAATGGCCAGTATTAATTTTGCTAAATTTGGGCTGTACTGACTTTCACAGTTGAACATGGACTGCCTTTGAAGTGGATAGAAAGAGTGACATCTGTAGCGTCTGTTTGTGAATGTTGATGACGGAAGCCAAGCACAGACTCCATGGGCATTGTTACTGCATATTTCCTAGGTTGAAGAGCTGTGGACAAAAAACAGAATCAGCCTGACTTGGTTACATTATAGCAAGCTATGAATATCCTTGGTGCCTTGTCATGATGTTCACCGCATTTGGAAAAAAAAAAAAAAAAATCAGATCTGTTGTGTCTTGATCTGTCATGATGTTTGCTCCATTTCATCATAATTCAGCACTGTAATGTCATTATCTGTCACGCGCTGACTAAGGTGGACGTTAAGACGCTTAGTAAAAAAGAACTTGAAGATCACCGAAGGGTAAGACTTGTGTCGTAAATACTGACCGGTGTACCCCATCCATCCATCCATCCATCCATCCATCCATCCTGCCATCTGCTCCTTTCCGAGTCATTCCCTCATGATTGGTAGTGTTCGTGGCCTTGCATTTCCTCATGGGATGTGTGCATTATGTTCTGTGTATTCGTTGTGGACTTTTTGCCCTCGTTCACTTTGTTTTCATGTTCATGTATATATCGTGAAGTAGTGATCATCGGTGTTAAACAGATTTTATGTGATTTCATTTTTTTTTTCTTTTTGTGCATCCTGTCACTCAGCTGTCAGTTCCATTTGTCTAGATTTTTCTGAGTTGCCATGTTTGTTTGTGGGTTTTTTAATTTTTTTTTTTTTTACAAACACCTTTCATGTATCTTTTGGCTGAACATAACGTAACATGAGAGAGAGAGAGAGAATGAGAGAGAGAGAGAGAGAGAGAGTGTGTGTGTGTGTGTGTGTGTGTGTGTGTGTGTGTGAGAGAGAGAGAGAGATATAATAAGAAAGCGGCAAAGAATGGGAAAATCATTAGCGTCTCTCTTGGATTACAGACATGAACATATAATGGAAAAAAACTCTTGGTTTCGATCCTGTATATGCCTCTCTCGGTTTCACTTAAGGTCATTCCTGCCATTATGATAGAGAGTGTGTGATGTTTGTGCACGCATCCGAGTGTGTGTGTGTGCATTCACCTGCACGTGCGTACATGCATGTGCATGTGTATGCGTGCGTGCGCATGCATGGTTAGGTTCATATATCTTCTTTAGTTTCTGTTTCCTGTAAGAAACATTACCGGCAAACTAAATACATTAAGCGGTTACCTACACAGAACATGCTATATAGAGTGGCATCCACACATACAGGAGCAAGTAGTTTATCTCCCTTCACTGTTCCATGTCAGACACTCGCGATCTGAGACCGTTGTAGCTCTGTCTGGCCAGATTTGTGGATGAAGTAGCAAAACATGGACAGGTCTTTATGTTTATAAGTTGCCAGAAACAGATGACAGGCTTTCTGCCCATCTCTCCCATTTCTACTTTTATTTTTTTTCATCTGCCGTTCAAGCGCAGCAAGTTGAAATAACGTTAAAACATCTTGATCTGTATGGACAAAGCACAGCACTGTCAAGCCCCTATCTCTCTGTTGTTTTTATCATGTTTATTTCCAGCAACTTCTTTGAAAAAGTTTTCTTTTTCCTAAAAAAAAACCCAAAAAAAACAAAAAAAAAAAAACCCCCGCCATTTCCTTGACATGTAGTTTGAAAGCAAAGGAATAATGAAAACCTCAGAGAAGGCATATTCTCAGACCATGAACGTCGTCAGTTGGATCACATGGTAGCAAGCAGAAGTACAAAGGTAGAGTGTTTCAGATGCAGGAAATCAATGAAATGGATTGTGGCGTGTTTAGTTTTGTTTGAAGCAGCATTCTATTTAGATGACATTCATGAAGTGCTGACCTGTGGTTCAATTTTCCATCTCACAATTTGCTTTTTCTTTTGGCTGTGTGGTCTTCCATACTCTTTCTCATTGGCATCTTGGCCATGGTGCTCACTCATTTAGGCTGTGCCATATGCAGCCACACCTGGTCCAAGCTTCAGCGCCATCAGTTCATTGGGAGCTTTTCAGTAGCAAGTCATTGTTAAGTATCCAACAGAAGATGTTGCACGGTTGTCAAGTTTTCCCCCACCCTCCTTTTTTTCTTTTTTTTCTTTTTTTTTTAAAACGTCTTTCTTCAGGTAGTTAGTATGCCTGAATTCAGGCGGTTTCTGCTATCAGGGGTGGTTTTATTTAGCCTGTTGGTGGTTTCTTTGAGGTTTTTTTAAGCTTGGCATTGGATTTTTTTTTTTTTTTCCTGATAGGAAAATATCAACAGTTGCTTTTCACCGCCACTTTAATCCAGAGAAGTGTGTTTGTTGTTTCTTAAAAAACTAGTTTTTAGACTTTGGGCATGTTTAGTACTGCATTGTGTGTGGTAAGTATTGGTAACAGTCATAGTCCTGTAGATTTCATTCAGATTTTCTGTGTAATGAATTATCTGTGGTGTTTGAATTCATTGTGGATTGCATGCTGTTTTCCAGTTCTCTTCATCTCCCCATATTGTCTTTACCAGTTTCTTTTTTTTTTTTTTCATTTTACTTAACTTTTCGTTTTAATTGATCAATGATGTGTGTATAAACAAATCATTAAACTGGAGTAGCAGCGAGCAATAACTTATGGTATATCAGTATCTTTTTCTCTGTTTCATGTGCACACATTTGTATGCACACGCATACACACACACACACACACACACACACACACACACACACACACACACACACACACTGACTGACTGAACTAATAATTATTGTCAGATTAACTCAAGGTTGTACACACACACACACACACACACACGCACACGCACACACACACACACACTTACTCACACATTTTCATTATAGAGGATATATGAGTATTTTGAGTCTCATTTGATGTCACATATGTTTGCATGCTAAGTAGGCGTCCAAGTCAGACAGCATCTGTTAACCATTTTTTGTATTGTAGATATTAAAAGTAGAATCCTTTAAGAGTATGATCGTCATAGCTGTAGCTTCTGAGAAATGGCTTGCAATCATGTAAGTATCATCCTAAATTCTGAAGTTGACATAGCCGTGAATCTCTCAAGTTCTTAGGGTGACATGATAGTACAGTCGTAAGCTTGTGAAGTTCATTATGAAAGTCTGGGTATGTAAAGGTGGCAGTAGAACCTTGGACCTCTGATGTGATTGTGAAATCTTGGATTCTGGACAGAACAGTCAGACCTTTACCTGATGTCAAGTCAGGTCCATTGCTGCTGTCAGATCAGATCAATATTCATATGTTATAAGAGACTCGAATGCATAGCCGTAAGTATGCGTGCACTTACAAACATGCAATACTGCTCACAGGTATATTTTGTGACAGTATGTACATGTGTTTTTAAATTGTGTGTTTTGAACGCAAGTGTGTGCAGTCATGTGTATAATCCAGACGTGTGTGAATATACGTGTATGCAGGCACATGTATGTGTGATTCCATATTTATGATGCTATATTTGTGCTAATGTGGGCTGTGAGTGCATGCACATGCATGCACACATACAGGTGTTGTAAATGTATTTGTACAATTAGCTGTGTTTGCATGTGTGTGTAAAACAGTTAATGTTTTATTTCTCTGACAGAGAGAGAGAGAGAGAGAGAGAGAGAGAGAGAGAGGGCACCATGAAGGTTGTTCAGGAACATCTGTCATGTTGATATCATACCATGCATCACAATTGAGTACAACACAATTTCACATAACAGTGCAGTGCAGTTCTGTATAGTCAGTACACAACTGTAAATTCAGTGCACAACTGTAAATTCAGAAACACAACAGTAAGTTCAGAAAACACAACAGTAAGTTCAGAAAACACAACAGTAAATTCAGTGCACAACAGTAAATTCAGAAAACACAATAGTAAGTTCAGAAAACACAGCAGTAAGTTAAGAAAAGACAACAGTAAATTCAGAAAAACAAACAGTAAATTCAGTGCACAACTGTAAATTCAGAAAACACAACAGTAAGTTCAGAAAAACACAACAGTAAGTTTCAGAAAACACAACAGTAAATTCAGTGCACAACAGTAAATTCAGAAAACATAACAGTAAGTTCAGAAAAACACAGCAGTAAGTTAAGAAAACACAATAGTAAGTTCAGAAAACACAGCAGTAAGTTCAGAAAAGACAACAGTAAATTCAGTGCACAACAGTAAATTCAGTGCACAAACAGTAAGTTCAGAAAAAACAACAGTAAGTTCAGAAAACACAACAGTAAATTCAGTGCACACAACAGTAAATTCAGAAAACACAAACAGTAAATTCAGTACACAACAGTGAATTGAGTACACAACAGTAAATCAGTGTGCACAACAGTAAATTCGGTGCACAACAGTAAAGTTGGTGCACAACAGTACACAACAGTACATTCTGTGCACAACAGTACACAACAGTAAATTCAGTGCACAACAGTAAATTCGGTGCACAACAGCAAAGGTGGTGCACAACAATACACAACAGTAAGTTCTGTGCCACAACAGTACACAACAGTAAATTCTGTGCACAACTGTAACTTCTGTGCACAACATAAATTCAGTGCACAACAGTTAATTCACTTTACAACAGTAAATTCAGTACACAATAGTAAAGTTAGTGCACAACACTAGGGTCATTTACCGTAGATGTAACTTTATGGAGTGCACACAGCACAGTACATTACTGTGTAATTTAGTACATTAAACTGCGTTGCAATGCAGCACAACACAGCAATGCAGTACAGATACAGTGCAATGCAAAACAGCAAAACTCAGCACATTACAGTATGCAACACTAAGCTACACTACACTACACAACATCACACTACTACACACTATACTACATTGCACTGCACTGAAATGCACCAAACCACTTTACACCATACCACACCACACACCACACCACACTATACTACACTGCACTACACTATACCTCACTAAAACCATACTACATCGCACTACACTACACCACACTACATGACAAAACACTACACTACTACACTGTGCTGAATTATATTACATTACACATTTCACTACAACACAAAAACTTGCAATTCAGTGGTGGTTTATGAAATTGCAGCATGGTGCACTGAAGTTTAGTTATTTTTTTTTTTTTTTTTTTTTTCTAATTCCTTCCCAACAGGAGAAGCAGGACAAATTCTTTATTTTGCTGATACACATTTAAAAAAAGATCATTTTGTGCCCTTAATGCAAATGAAAAAGCCTACGTATATTTTATAGAAAGGATAAGATATGAACTTTTATGTCAGCCTGATTTTAAAACATATTTTAACTAATACCAAAATGCTGTTTTGACCAACAACAACAACAAAAAAGAAATTGATAACCCGGCACTAAAATGACTGACTGTTCTAGGCTCATTGTGTTGAAAATACCATCTCAGTTATTGTATTATAGAGAAATGTTACCATGCTCCTAAAACTGTGTATGGGAATGATTGCATCGATCACACACGGTAGAAGGGAAAATGGGAGAAGTTTTTCAGATGGCATCACATTTACATGGCTTGGCTGATAAGGCAGCTGTCTTGCCGTCACATGCACACAGCATGATGCTATATCCCTGGGTTGTTGTATTTGATCACTGTCTGTTAGAGCTGATCCAGACTGTTCTGAACACAGAACTGGTCGCTGGTCATATACCACAGAAAGATATTTCTCTAGTTGTGAATTTGTAATAGAATGCTTGCTGTGCTATTTCGCTCATGCAGTGAGCAGCCAGTGAGTCGTCTGTTACATTTTGTTTTGAAAAGTTTTTCTTGCTTTGTTGTTCAGGTTATTTCTGGAAACAGTGTCACATGGATTTTTTTTATTTCATCATTATGTGCTTTATTTATCAATGTGTGGTTATTTCTTGAAACAGTTTCATGTGGATTTTTTATTTTATGTTTATGTATTTTATTTTACATGCACGTGTGCGCTTGCACACATTTACACACACACACACACACACACACACACACACACACACACACACACACACACACACACACACGGGCGCGCGCATCTAAATCTTTGTCTGTCTATCTCTATCTCTCTATCTATCTGTCTGACAGTGTGTCTAATTATCTGTCTCTTGGTAATCTTTTTTCCCATTGGCATTAGTTCCAAACTTTCTTCATTGTTTTTCTTTCCAATGTTTGGTTTGGGGACAGGGGGGAAGCACTCCGTCAGAGTCTCCTCACACACGGTTTTATGGACGCTCCCAAGTGCGTGGTCGTCGAGACAGCAATGGAGGAACTGGCCTGGGGGTCAAAGGAGGAGGGGGTGGTGGTTCTGGGACTGTGCTCCTGAGTAGGACAGAGCTGACTTTGCATGAAGTACAGGTACTTGTGTGCTTGTGTGTGTGTGTGTGTGTGTGTGTGTGTGTGTGTGTGTGTGCATGTGTACCTGTGTGCACACGTCTGCACGCATATGTTTGTGCATATGTGTGTATGGGGTTATGTTTGTGTTGGTGGAATGTAAGCATATCTCAGTTTTTCTTTCATGGTCTGAGAATTGTTTGTCATGCGTTCATAAAGAGTAAGTCTGAGCACTAGTCTCTGGTTTCTTGTCTATGTACCTCGCAAACTCTGTGTCTGTTGCATATTCTATGTTCACATTTATGTTTGTATAGTGTCTGTGCCATATCATTGTGTGACTTCATTGTGTCTTCCTTGTGGAGATGTCTTTTAATATGCCCGAGTTGTTGGTTCCATTTTCTTCAGTGGGTTAAGCATATTTTCCTTGTGGAAAGACCATTTCATGTGCCTGTGCTCTTATTTCTTTGAGAGTCTTTGGTATGGAATTCCTGTTTTATGTGCTTTCAGTGTCATTGTCTTGAATGTTTGTGTATTAGTGTCATGCTATTTTTTTTTTTGTTATTGACTAGATGCTTGTTGATCAATATATGTGATATGCATTTTAGTGTTTTGCCTTCCACCAGGGAAATCATAAAGTAGAGGCTTTGGTCCCCAAATATTTCCATGCTGTCTGCATTATATATGACAGTTCCATGCACCTGTGCCTCCTGTGTCATTTCCTCAAGTGTTTTCTTGTGTTGTGAAGTTATTGTTTCACGTGTGTGTGATGCGTGTGTCATTTCCTTAGGTATCTGCCTCATGAAGACGTTTCATGTGCCTTTGCTTTTAGCCACATTTTTCTCAAGTGTTGTGGAATGAACACTTCATGTGCCTGTGGTGTCAGTGCCACCTGGACCGGGAAGGGGCGTCCCAGCTGGTCATCGACCTCATCATCAAGAACACCAGCAACAAGATCTTCCAGATGACGGTGGACCTGGGCATCGCTCTGCTGGAAGGAGGCAACAGCATCATTCAGGTCAGGCATGGGATTAACTCCCTTTCCTCGAGTCTAGATCCAGAGGTTCAGGATTTAGAGATATTTATCTGGAAAATTGAACATTGTGGCATTGATCTTTTCCTATTCTTTGCCTTCTGTGGCTTGCCTTCATTTCAGAAAGGGAAATAATTCCTGAAAAGAAGAAAAAATGTTAAGATGAAAATGATTTTCCTCTTTGCTGTTATTTCGAGTGTGGCTCATTTATGTACATTCTGTCATTATGTGTCTGTCTGTTTATATATTGATTTGTTTGAAATAACCA
>JADBJO010001781.1:150000-240000 GCA_016801955.1 Conus betulinus | reverse complement strand
AGAGTATGAAGATATACTTCGTTAAATTCAAGGGTATTCTGAAATTGTACTAATTTCCATTGTTAGTGATATTTCACTATCTCAGTAGATGCAAACACACGGGGTCCCATGGTTTGGAATACAGACAGGACTGACCACTAACGTGCCTGTGGGTCCATGGTTTGTTCAGAACTACCTGTAGGACAGGATACGGACAGGACTGACCACTAACATGCCTGTGGGTCCCATGGTTTGTTCAGAACTACCTGTAGGAATACGGACAGGACTGACCACTAACATGCCTGTGGGTCCCATGGTTTGTTCAGAACTACCTGTAGGAATACGGACAGACTGACCACTAACATGCCTGTGGGTCCCATGGTTTGTTCAGAACTACCTGTAGGAATACGGACAGGACCGACCACTAACATGCCTGTGGGTCCCATGGTTTGTTCAGAACTACCTGCGTGAGCAGCGCCACACCAAGTACAACCTGGTATGCGAGACACTGCAGTTCCTGGACTGCATCTGCGGGAGCACCACGGGGGGCCTGGGGCTGCTGGGACTGTACATCAATGAGAGCAACGTCGACCTCATTACCCAGGCCCTCGTCACCTCACCGAGTACTGTCAGGGACCCTGCCATGAGAACCAGGTGAGGAGGTTCCCCCCCTCCCCCCCCTTGTCTCCCTCCACCTGCCTATTCTTTGCAGACACCACCCCCTCCTTCCCTCCCTCTGTTTTGTCGGAAGACAGGCAGATATGTTTTGGGGTCAAATTTTTTCGTCAGTTGGGAAGAATTTTCTTGTTTAAATTATTTCTGGACCACTTGCAAGGTAACGGTAAGAAAGTTGCAACCTCACCAGGTGACTTACAAGATAATTCATAACAGTGAATGTGATTCAGATCATTCAGTGAGTCAGTACCGTGTTTTCATGCTTATCATATTTTGTAAGTTCCATCAGAACGTAGGATGTGTGTATTGCTCTGGAATTTTGGATCATTCCTTTTGCTGTGTGCACTGTTTTTTTATCTGTGTTTCCTTCAAGACAGTTGAGGCCTCAGGGTTAAGTTTGTTTTGGCAGTAAGTCAAATGTTTTAAACAGGAAAGGACACAAGCTTGGTCCCTAGGGTTTTATAATTAAGTGTTAAACTAGAAATGCAATTTTTTTTTTGCATAGTTTAAGTCATATGATTCTTTACCTATGAATACTAAAGTTGGTGAATTTTATAATAAATAATTGAAAAGTCAGAACTCAGTTTACAAATTTTGAGTTGTAACGTTTGAACTTGTCATGCTGCAGCAGATAATGTGTGTGTCACAAGTTCTGCGGATAATAAACTGGCCTGCAGGTAAAAAGAAAAATTTAAAATGAATTGCAGTTAAGGTTATTAGCTTAACATTGGGCAGGTTGTTTCTGTACCCAGGAGAAATTAGTCTGTGCACTTTTGCCCACCAGGTACACCCAGAATCTGAACCAGCGACCTATTAGACCTTATTGCTGAAAATAAGCTGAAAATTTTTATAGCAAGGAAAAACAAATTACACATCAAAACACAACACTTTCGACTTCTTAAGTCTTCTTAAGGCAAGGTAAACCACATTCAGAACAGTGAAAACAAAGGATGAGCAATCACTTAATCATTATCTTCTTGAATTCAGTCGTTCAATGTCCATCTTGAGCCGAATTCAAGGAGATAAATGATTACTTGTCCTTCATACTCATTGAGGGGTTGGTTGGGGATTATAGTACCAGAAGTGTGTTATGAAGTTGACATTCGTATTTGAAATCCTTTCCAGATACACTGTCCCACCAAGGAGGTGCTGGTCGTGTCTGTTGCATTTTTGCATAGAAATGATATATATGAAGGGTTACTAGCAGTTTCATTGCTGTGTCCAGAATGCCATAGCCATGCATGAGAGTAATGGCATTGACATCATCATCGCTTTGCTGCTGAACGATATCAACCCTCTGGGGCGCCATCGTATGGACCTGGTCCTTGAGCTGAAGGTATGGTTAAGTTTATTTTTGTTGTTGTTGTTGTCGTTATTTAAATTTGCTGTGGTAGCCTGTGTCATTAAAAATAAATAGAGTTTTTGTTTTATGTATAAGTAACTTTATTCAGTTAAAAAATTAACTTTATTCAGTTACCCGTTGAACTTTGCTTATGGTACTAAATTTAGTTATGTTCTTTGCTAGCCTTGATTGAAGTTCAGTTTGTTAAATGAGCCTATTTTTACAACTCAGCAGTCATTGTTGCTTCTTCATTTTTACTGATGATAGACTTATAAAAAAAAAAAAAAAGTAGCTGTTTTTTTCTCATACCTATCAGTCCAAACAACTGCCTTAATTCTGTCTGATGAGAACATTGCTCTGGACAATTAGGATGTGCCACTATACTGTTGAGAGAAAAGGGGGCTGGGTCTGTCTGTTGTCATGTGTGAGTACTTTACCAGTCTCTTAGGTTGGGGTTCCCCTGATTTATTCTTTATTTCTTCTTATGAACTGTGAGTCCGTTTCCTTTTTTTTTTTTTTTTTTTTTTTTTTTTCAAGCAAGGGAACTTGTTCACCGGTGTTAACCATCAAGTAAGAAATAAAATTGAGAAATAATTCATGATTCTATGTGTGTGTGTGCATTTTTTTGATGTTTTTTTGTTTTTTTTTTTTACATATAAATGTATTTTTTTAGATATGAATTTGTTTACAAAGCATTTAAAAACTGTACATTGATGCTTGGTGGTGGTGTTTTTTGGTGTATTATTGTTTACCTGCACCGTGTGTTACCAAACGTCACCAAACCGCTGATGATAATTTGTTGTAAGTTTGTTAATGTATTAGACTGTTGTTTTTGGTGTATTAACAAGTTAATCTGCCCTTTGCCTCTCAGAACAATGCCTCCAAACTGCTGTTGGCGATCATGGAGAGTCGGCACGACAGTGAAAATGCTGAGCGCATCCTGAACAACATGAACCCCAAACAGCTGGTGAGTGGACTTAGCCAAGGGACAGCACTCTGAGTTCGTAGTGTCCTCAGCTTTTGGCATAATGGGTTTGAAAAGTTGGACTGTTGTTATGTTGACGGTAGGGTGCCTTTCAGTGTGTGCATGTGTGTGGGGGAGAGGTGGTAAATGGAGTGAAGGTTGAAAGGGAGGATGGGGGGGGGGGGGGGGGGTGGGAGGGGATGGCTTGTAATGGGTGGGACTGAATGAAGTGTGGAACTACTTTATGTTCCTTTTTTCCCACAGCAAGTGTATGCATGCGCGTGTGCGCACGCGCACACACACACACACACACACACACACACACACACACACACATATCAACACTTGCACACTTTTGAATATGGGTTTAACAGAACTAAAAATGAATCTTAATACACACACATACCAGTCACCTTTCGCCTCATGCACTCCCCTCCCTCCATGTCTCCTCCCCCCCCCCCCCCCCCCCCCCAATCCTTCCCCTGTGTGCAAAGTTTTGCACCTGAAGACATATACGTACATACACTGGTATACTCACACATGCACACATTTTTCCTCTCTCTCTCTCTCGCACGCGCACACACGGACACACACATGTGCACACACGCTCACACACACAGACACACACACGCACACACACAGACAAACACACACACACTCACACACACACACACACACACACACACACACACACACACACACACACACACACACACACACAATACAGAGCATCATTTTTAGTTCTGTCCCCCGTCCTTTTCTTCCATTTGTCATACATGCATAGTTGAACACTCGTACTCTCAATTCCATGTCCAGTCCTTGGACGTGACGGAGCGTTCTTTCATTAACGTTTCAGGTGGAAGCAATGCGGCAGATTTTCAAACAGGCGGTGATGGATGGTGATATTGTTTCCCCTGAGGTTAAACGATAACTGTGGTGTTGTGTGTTGGTGTTCCGTACTGATGACCTCATTTCCAGTGGTGTGTGCGTTGCAAGTGTGTGTGTGTGTGTGTGTGTGTGTGTGTGTGTGTGTGTGTGTGTGTGTGTGTGTGTGTGTGTGTGTGAATGTTGTAGATCCAGCTTTGGGTGTTGTGTGGACCTAATGTTTTTTTCCTACTCGTTAATGCCCGGCATGTTCTGCTGCTGGCATATTTTCAGCGCTAGAAGTTCTAAATCAATACATACACTTAACAATCGGTCTTCTTCCAAGTGACTCCAAGTGAGAATATCGGTAGAGCGAGATGTAAAGGACAAGGGGCATTAGGACCAGTGAAGTGGAGATATACTGTTCCATCATGATGAAACATGGAGGATTCTTCATACACAGGAGTGAAGGAAGGGAAGAAGGAACTCTGTACAAAATAAACCTTTGTTACATGCAGGAGCGGGTGTACATAGGGGCTGGAATAACTCTGCTGATAAAGCACTGGACTCTTTATTCTGTTCATCCTGGGTTGAAGGTTTAAACCTCTGCAGGGCTGTGTCAGTATAATGGGATGTTTTTTTTCCCTTCAGAGTGAACATTGGTTCTGGCTTTATTTCCCCAAAAGTCCTTCAAACAAGTCTACGTACCGAGGTTCAGAGTGTGAATGCTTGCATATCTTGCACACACGCAAAATCCCATCTCCAGCATTCAGAACAGAAAGCTGGTTTGGCTTCTGTGATAAAAATGGAAGTAATGACTGATATTTGGACTGAATAACTGGAAAAGACGAAATGTAGCGTCAGAAAGCAGATCTTCAGTCTGTTTTACTCAGGTTAGCAACCTGTGGTGTAAACAGTAACATGGAAAGCATGTAGAGCTTGGTCTCTAATGAAGGATAGGTGCTGTGCAAGTGCTCTTAATGATAATGATAATAACATGATGATGATAATAATACAGGTAGTTGTAGACAAACCAGCAGACGTGGTTGAATGCATAGCCACCTTGGTGGAGGTAAAAACCTGTTGGGACAAAATTGATGGATTTCTCAGGCTGTTCATCATAGGAGGAAGAATCTGTAGAGTATCAACAGAAACATTTTGAGATTTTATTTTTACCATGTACTTATGATATATAGCAGGCTTTCACTTTTGCTCCTATCTGTTAAGCCATCTGGAAGATAGTTTGAAAATAGTCAAGCAGATCTTTGAGACATTTTCGAATATGGACTGTGGGTCAGTATCTAGGAAGTTGTAAAATTTAAGGCGTCTAGCTGCAGAACTGATGAAATGCCTAAGAAAAAAATGTTTGGTCATCAAGTTTTATCTCCTTTCATGTACAGGTATTACATCCCCTTTTCAGATGGTATTTTCATTTTATGATCCGATTTTGTGTAATATCCTCTTAGCATATACTATTTTCATATAATGATCAAGTTTATTTTCTCTTGTATGTAGGTATTATGTCCCCTTTTCAGATACTATTTTCGTGTATGCTAACTTTTGATTATGTCCATGTCTATGTTTGATTACAGGCTTTTATAGCTTTTTGTTGTGAATTCATTCTGTTGTGAACGGTGCTTATGATCATTTTATTCATTTTATTTTTTTTTTTTTAAACTTTGGTTTACCTATATTGAGATTTAACTTATTTGTTCAGTGTATCTTAACCTTTAATTGTTGAAATTTTTATTCTTTTTTTTTTTTAGTCATTTTAGATTGCTTATCTTTTAAAAAAAAATTTTAGCTTGTATAAGTGATTTAGGGGCTCTTTTTATTTTATTTTTTTAAAGTGTGAAATATATCTGTAACATTATGAAGTAAAATTATAGCCAGGTTTAGATAAAAAAAAAAAACATTAAAGTGTGAAATATATCTGTAAAATGAAGTAAAATTATAGCCAGGTTTAGATAAAGAAAAAACCCCAAACTGCCGAATACCTGCTTCTGATGTTGAAGTCTTTGTGAAGGGATGGGGTACACAGATCAGGTCATCAAGTACCACTGTTTGCTAAAAAAGTCTAGGGCATTTATCCAAAGGAGCCGGTGACATTTCTCGGTGCTACATGAGCGTGTTATTACTGACCTTTAGATCTATGACCGCTGGTCTTGGTTTCCTAAAGCTTTGGTAGTAGTCAGGGTGTTGAACAACAGAATGGTGTGGAGTTGCGCTGTTTGTGTAACTCTGACTGCTGGTGTAGTGTATTATCATCAGTGAGGACCTGTCTCCTCCTTGTGATGAATTGATATGTCAGGGTTTTCTTCTTCTTTAACAAAAAAATAAAAAATAAAAAAAATCAGGTATGGCATGGCAGTGGCTTAGTAGCCTCAACTCTCTTCAGTTCTTTCCCTTGAATTTCAATCACCAGTGATCGACGGCTTTCTTCCCGGAATTGTGGTATTTAAAACAACATTTTTGTTATCTGAAGCAAGGTATCGCCTAAAAAAAAAAAACCCGAAATAGACACATTCATCACAAAAATATTATTATTTTAGAAATGATGCGCACAGAACGTTACGAAAAAAAAAAAAGAACGTCCGTCATGCAGAATGCAAAAATCTCAAAAACTGTTCAGAGTTAAAGTTAAGAGAACCTGGTTCAGAGTGTGTCCTAGTTTCGTAAGTTTAACTTCTTTGTGTCGTGATGTAGGAAACACTTTGAAAGGCCGCCTTATCCAGACTTAACCAGACAGACACTTCAAATGAGGTTCAGTAGACAACATTACAGTGTCTTTTTCTGCTGCCAAAACACTGTCTGAAAATATGCTTGGTGTTGAATCCTTGTAATTTTTTTTTAGGCTCTTTTAGGAAGTGTGCTGAATTTTTTTTTTTAAGTTCATAGAATTCAAGTTGTTCTTTAAGGAAGTTTGCCTAATTTTTCTTGGTTTCATAGAATTAAATAGAGCACTGTGATTAGCCATGCTTGTAGATGGAACATGACCTTGCTTTATACATGTCCGTATTGTCATTTGCTTTTCAACAGTGCTATTTGTGACTGTTTGTTTTATTTTCCTTGAAAATTCTTAGTATGATGGATTGCCCCGTAGTGCTATCTTCCATGGCAAAAAAAAAAAACAACAAAACAAACAAACAAACAAACAAAAACGGGGAGAAAGGAAATAAACCTTTATGTTCCTTGGTGAGACAGAAGATCAGATGTCCAGGTATCACTGTTCTGCCCACCTTCCCATGGGACAGGGTAGGTTGACTCTAGTGAAGCAGTGACATGTTGAAACTCTACAGGATGTCACCTTCCTTCGGATTGGTGCTCACAGATCAGATTTCCAGAAGGTTCAACAGTCAGAGGGTCAGGCGACCTTTCGGTTCATGACCTCTGATAAAATGGCCACATTTTCTCTGGCGTCTGTAGGTTTGTTTGTGTGTCTGTCAGCAGGATCATAGAGTGAAAGATTCCTGAATTTATTGAATTTTTTGGTCAAACTGTGAAATTTACCCCCTGACCAAGGACGAACCCATTCCATTGAGTTCTGTGGAGCAATTCCAGGTCAAAGGGCAGGTCAAGAAATTGTTTGGAAGCTAGGAGGTGGAATCTGACTTAGGGTTTGAACAAAATTAAGAGGACTGTTTGACATCTGCCGAGGTATGGTGGGAGGGGGTTGAACATAGATTTGTTGACCCCTTGTGCATGGAGTGAAAAATAACACCCCTTGCATTAGAAACACCTCCCATTTTTAGGTGTTATTGTGCTAATGATATCCATGTGGATGACATTGATTAAGTGGTGATAGACTGCTCTGAAGACCTGCATTACTGGTAACAAAAGTAGCCTATTGTTTACCTGTGGCTTCCTGTGAATTGGTCACAAGCAGTGATTGGTTTGAAGTTGATTTGCTGGCACTTATGTCGCATTGTCATTGCGTGAGTGTGATAGCCTTTTATGATTTGCAGTCCCACATGTTTTCCGTGAAAGCACCGTGGGCTGATTCACATTGATTTATCCACGAGTGTTCAACATTTGATTGTCATGCTATTGGTCAGATACAATAGAAATTGTGAATTTGAAATTTTATTTTTGTGTGGAATTGTCTCGATATGTGTATATGTTACCAACCCAGGACTGCTTTGACAGTACCAGTGAATTTCCTTTAACAGGTAGATGATTGCCCGTGGAAATCCTTCCCTGTGACTGACTGCCTGTGTCTATGCTAGGGTTGTTGTGTGTCAGTCCTAGGGTGGTTGTGTGTCTATCCAGTGATTGTTGTGTGTCTCAGTGACTAGGCTGTGATTGTTGTGTGGACAAGCTTGGAAACATTGTGATTTTTCTGCAGCTTTGTCCCGACCGTTATTGTTGATTTTCCAGCCATTATCCTGTGACTTAACTGATTATCGTCCTCTGTGATTTAACTAATTATTGTCCTCTTGTGACTTGACTAATTATCGTCCTCTGTAACTTGACTAATTATCGTCCTGTGATTTTCCAGTCAGTGTCCTCTGATTTTCCAATGATTATCATGTGACTTCCTTATAATTGTCCTGCGACTTTGCAATAACTGCCCTGCGATTTAAACCAGTGTACTGTAACTTTCCAGTGACTTAAGAAAACAAGTGTTTGTAGAGAAGCACTTGATTCAGAATAATGAGGAGGAAGAAGTAAGTAAAGAAAAAAAAAAGAAAGAAAAAAAGTGTACTTTGGGACATGGACCCTTCAAAGCATTTTTACCATGATGTGTATGTCACACAGACATAAATGTTCATCACACAGACAAATACAACATCACACAGACACCTGTGACAACACATACCTCATGGGCACTGCAGTACTTGTTGTCCAACCACATCACTCTGCAAGGCCTGCCCATTCTGGGACGCAAACACCACCACGTTCACAGGCCCTTCAGGCAGGTCATTCAACGTCAAATCAGCATTCACTTGCCAGTGCACCAGCCTAGCGTACGTGTCACATGCAGTCTGTGTGTGTTGTGTTCTCTCTCTCTCTCTCTCTCTCTCTCTCTCTCTCTCTCTCTCTCTCTCTCTCTCTCTCACACACACACACACACACTTAAACACACACACACACACACACACACACACACACACACACACTCACTCTCTCTCTTGTCTCTCTCTCTCTCTCTCTCTCACTCAACACACACACACACACACACACAGAGTAAAAAAGACGTTTAGATATACATGTTTTGGTCTACCTACTGTAATTGGTGTTGGACAGTAAGTATTTCATTGTTCATGAGGTATATGCTGTCATGTTTGTTTGAATGATTCGCATATTGAATTGAAAACGCTTCAACCGCTCTGTGACCTTAAGTTCATGTTACTTATTTCTTTCTTGTTTATCGTCAATCAAGTGCTCCTTAACCAAAAGTTGTTTTTTTGATTTGAATCAATTCAGCAGTCAAAAATTTTTCCAATAACTGACTTTTCTGATATTGTCCTTGATTTTCCAATGATAATTCCATGACTTTCTAGTAATTGTCCTGTGACTTTACGCTGATTATTGTATAATGATGCAATGATTATCCCGTGACTTTCAAAGAATTGTCTTGTGATTTTCCAAAGACAAGAATGGTTGTGTTCTCTTGTTGAGCTGCTGTTTGCTATACTTGTGAGGGATTCTGTGTGTGTGTGTGTGTGTGTGTGTGTGTGTGTGTGTGTGTGTGTGTGTGTGTGTGTGCACGTACACTGTGTGTGTGTGTGTGTGTTTGAGAGCAAGTATGTGAGTGAGTACATGTGTGTGTATGATATTTTAAAGAGTGATGCTGAACTGTACATCTTAGTCATATTTGACATGTGGATCATCATAACAGTCGGTTTGATAAGGATAAGGATCAGTCCAGACAACTTTGTGTATGCAACTCTGTCATCATAACTACGTCACACAGAGAAATAGAAGATGGCTTGTTTAGAAAATTCTACATGTATCGCGCGGCATAAGTTGAAAAGTTACAGACTAGGGCAGTGAATTGGTAGAGTTCATCATGTCCGGGGCGGGGCTCTGTGAAAGAGGGACGTCTTTCCTCTTTCCGCCTCCTTAACTTTCCATGAGCTGAATCAGATGCCCAGTTACGGCTGGGGTGGACAGAGGGTTTTCAGTTTGTGAAACATCTAACCCCAGTAGCCGTTAGAACTTCCAGCATGAACCCCATAGCTAAATTCTTTTATCATTTGATTGAGGGCCCCTCTGTCTCGGCATGTAAGGACTAAAAAAAAAAAAAAAAGGGATTAGAAATTTTTTTTCCCCCCTTTAAAAGTACCTCTTTCGGTCTTTCTTCCTCCATGTCTCTGTCTGTCTGTCTGTCGTCTGTCTCTTTCTTTCTCTCTCTCTCTTTCTCTCTCTCTCTCTCTCTCTCTCTCTCTCTCTCTATGTTTCTGTTTCTTTCTCTCTCGGTCTCTTTTCGTAAAGAAATATAGAAAATTTACTAGAAAACAAATGAAATTGTGAAAGGATTTATATTTAGCACACAATTTATATCATACTTGAAAATAGAAGTCGTCTTACTACCTCAAAGAGGATGAATGCATGCAGAAAATAAAATAATTGAATTCTTGTTAAGCACATGATTTTTATCATGCTTAAAGATAAGAGTCATCTGTTTTCCACAAAGAATGAATGCTTGCTGTGCTTGAAAAATCTGTTTCAGCTTATTAAAGAAAGAAAAGGGGGGCGATTCGTTGTTGCAGTTTGTTGGGATCCTGAATTTTACTCCTGGGATGGGAAGGGTGGGGAGGAAGGGGAACAGGTGTGTAGGGTGTTGGGGTGTATCCAACTGAGAAGTGAACAACTACAAATGATAGCATTTTGACTCCACAATGTTGCCCAGACTCTGGTCTGCGAATAGTGTTTCCTTAGGAAAAAGGGCTGATAGGATTAAAAAAAAAATCACATTCACAGTCCTTTTCTTCTTTTCTTTCTTTTTTTTTTTTTTTTTTTTTTGTGTGTGTGATGTATCCAGTTAAGAACTAAGCTGGTGCAAAGGTAACATTTTATTGCCACAATTCCTGTACAGACGGTGGTCTGTGAATAGCGTATCACAGAGCATTGAAGGCTAATAGGACAAAATTTGCACCGTTCACGTTATTTTTTTCTAAAATTGTTGTTTTGTAGGTGGATGTTGCAAAGCACGCCTTTCACCAGGAGGACACGGTGGAGGACGATGAGGAGGAAGAGGAGGAGAGGGAGGAGGTCTCCCAAAGCCGTGGGACACAACATCTTCATCCTGGCTCATCAGGTACAGCAACTCGACTGCTCCAAGCACAACAACTGCTGACACCTGTTGGATGGGACATGACTGCTGACACCTGTGAAAATTACACAATTGCTGCACCTGTTGAAATGACGCAACAGCTGACGCTTGTTGAAATGACACAACTGCTGACATTTGTTGAAATGACACAACTCTGACATTTGTTGAAATGACACAACTGCTGACACTGTTAAAATGACACAACTGCTGACACCTGTTTGAATGAGACAAACTGCTGACACTTGTTGAAATGACACAACTGCTGACACTGTTGAAATGACACACTGCTGACACTGTTGAAATGACACAACTGCTGACACTGTTTAAATGACACAACTGTTTACACCTGTTGAAATAGTACAACTGCTGACACCTGTTCAAATAGTACAACTGCTGACTCTGTTGAAGTTAAACAAATGCCAACACTTATTGAAATAAACAACTGCTGACACCTGTTGAAATGACACAAACGCCGGCACTTGTTGAAATAGACAATTTCTGACACCTGTTGAATATCATGAATTGCTGGAAAGCTATCCTACCATCATTAATCTTTGCTTTTGCCATGATGATAATAGAAAAAACTCCCAGTGATGTTTTTGATAATGATAGTACCAGGCAATGATAATGACAGTGATATGAGCAAGACTTAACATCAACATCAACAAGAGCAGCATGAACGATAATGACGATGACGATAATGTTTGTGGTTGTGTGGTTTTGCAGTTGTCTCAACACAACAAAGTCCTGGCAGAACTGCTGAAGCCCAGCGGGACAGACCTGTACGGAGACCAGGCCCTGGAGTTCTACACCCGACACACCGCACAGATTGAGGTCAGTGTGTGTACTGTGTGCCTGGAGTTCTACACCCGACACACCGCACAGATTGAGGTCAGTGTGTGTACTGTGTGCCTGTAGTTCTACGCCCAACACACCGCACAGATTGAGGTCAGTGTGTGTACTGCGTGTGCTTACAAAAACACCTGACACACTACACAGATTGAGGTCAGTGTGTGTACTATGTGCCTGTGGTTCTAAACCCGACGTACTGCACAGATTGAGGTCAGTGTGTGCACTATTTGCCTGTAGTTCTAAACCCTTTGTACTGCACAGATTGAGGTCAGTGTGTGTACCATGTGCCTGTAGTTCTAAACCCAACGTACTGCACAGATTGAGGTCAGTGTGTGTACCATGTGCCTGTAGTTCTAAACCCCCGACATACTGCACAGATTGAGGTCAGTGTGTGTACCATGTGCTGTAGTTCTAAACCCGATGTACTGCACAGATTGAGGTCAGTGTGTGTACCATGTGCCTGTAGTTCTAAACCCGATGCACTGCACAGACTGAGGTCAGTGTTTGTACTCATATCTCTTAAAATCGGAAACATTTTTCAAACACTTCACACTGTCTTGTAGCCCTAGCTTTTTCGTATGAGAAAAGTTAATTTATAAACAGATACAACTCAACATACATCCCCAGTGAATTTCCTGAGATGCCCCTCAGCGGAGCAGTAAGCCGCTGTGACATGGCAGGCTCTTTGACTGAAGTTCAGCCCGTTCTGCTCACCAACTTTTGAAAGTTTTAATTCTCTGAATACGTTATAGAATGGCAAATATTGCAACAACCAAGGGAGAAAACTACGGAGATAAGAGGTGTGGAAGATGACTGATTTTTATGTCACCGTTACTGCTAACTCAGCTTATCGCGGCCAGCGGTCTCGAAAATTTGGCAGATGTGGTGTTGTGTACATGGACTAGTCCACACACAGTGGCGCCCCCTTGATAAAACTGAAACTGGACAATGTATGTATGAAATCTTGATCATGTGACTGCTGTCTGTCATCATTAAACTGCGGGAAAAGTATATTTTACTCAAAGTTTCATGGTCCTGAGGGCATGTGTATATGTGCTCCCTGGTTCTCTTCAGATGTATTTTTTGCTTTAATCTTTTAAAAATCAAAGTTGTGCCAGGTTTATTAGGGACGCCAACTGCCTGCTTTTCCTTAGATTTACTCTTTTTTTTTATTTTCATGGAATGCTGTGATAGCTTGTGTGAATGAAAAAATGTGGACAGTTCGAAAAAATAAACAAAAAAGTCTTTGCGTACTTGAACAGACGTGTTCTCAGCTGCCACAAATGAAAAGAAGTGAAGTATTGAACATCCAGTATACCTTGATTGGTACAACAGCATAGAAAAAATGAAGACAGAAGGGGAGAAGAAAGGCATGGAACAGGTAATTTACTATGGGAGCGTGCACTCACTCCTGTCCCATCACCTGTCCCATCACCTGTTCCATTACCTGTTCCATCACCTGTCCCTCTCTGCAGGTGTGCAGAGTATTTTGGTATCGGCATTGCAATGTTTTGTCAGATTTCTCCCTTTTTTTTTTGTTTGCTCGTGAGGGAGTTACCATCATTGGTTAGTGATTTCTATCAGTTTGTTGTCACCAACAAATCAGTAGAATGGAAAGAGACTGGCTGATTACGCCAGTAGCTATTGAAAACATCCTTGAGAAAGTCTGTGAAGTATCAGCAGTAACGAACCTTGACCTGCATGTGGAATTTCATTTAAGGTGGTGTGTGTGCTAGCCAGAGCTTAATGCATGATGGAAAATGACCACCAGGCCAGAGTGGAAACCACTTGGCTATGTTGGGTATAAGGCATTTATACCCTTGGGGTCTACCATAGGCAGGTTGTGGCAGAATAAAACAAGAAAGGGTCAAGCATCAGTGTGGTATGACCAACACCAGTCATGACTAAAACGCTTTGCTAGTGTACAGTTCATTTGTCTATTTCTCTGCCACGTTGACTTGCTATCGATATAGTTCAGTCATTGAAGTTGCCAAGTTTGTGTTCCTGATCAACTTGTCGTTTCAAAGTCATGCTTGGCTTTTCAGATCGTGCGATTGGACAGGACCATGGAGCGCATCGTGTTCCCCATCCCTGAAATCTGCGAGTTCCTGACGCAGGAAACGAAGAGTATGGAGCTGAAGACAGCAGAGCGAGATGAGCAGGGGTCCAAAGTGTCCGACTTCTTCAGCCGCCATGACGACATGTTTGCTGAGATGAAGTGGCAGAAAAAGCTACGGGGTGAGTTTGTTCGTTGTCTGCGAGTAAACTTTGTACGTTTTGTTAAAAATGTGATCTGCCTTCATTGATGAGAACCCCCACCCTCTTACAGGCTGAGTATCAAAACATAGACATTGTCATGGGTTAGCTTGAAGGTTAAGATTAAAGACCCATAGTCTAATGGCTGATCATATCTGAGTCAGGGCATTATAAAAGCTAAGACAATCCCCCGGCATGTGATTTTTTTTTTCCCATTCAGCTGATTTCTGCTGTCTGCATCTTTGTTTTGCAGAACTTTTATTTTTCCTCTATTTTGCAACTATTGTGACTCAAAAAAAAAAAAAAACAGGGAAAGCATTTTTGGTTTCTGTTAATTCAAAGCTGTGGAGTGTGGCGCACCAAAACTATTTCCCATTTGTTTCTGAAAATAAGATACTTTTCTCCACAAGAGTAAAGAATAATGTGAAAACCAGGCTGCAGCACCACAGATGGTTCATGGTCCTGGCGTTCAAACTGACAGCTGAAGCTGCAAACTCGAAGACACAATGTCATAGCAGGTTGGTTAAGACTGTGAACGGTCTACGAGTTTGAGCCATTGTCACTTTAAACTGGACAAGAACGGTAGCATGTTCCATTGTGTATTGTGCGCATCTGAAATTTAGTATAGGTGTTGTGGCATCATAGTAATTGATGATCACCGCTTGAATGTCAAAGGTCAAGCTCAGAGCACAAGCTGTGAAAAGCAGCAAACCTTGAAGATGAGCCCCACATTTATGTCATGTTACTTTGGGGTGTGTTTTTTTTGTTCGACAGCCCGATCTTATTAGGGGACTGTTTGAACAGGATGCAAAGGCCAGTTAATACTTTGAATTAAAATGGGAACCTTTGAACGTCATCTTCATATAAGATTGTTAATCATTATAATCGTTTTTTTTTTTTTAACTCTTAAGTGAATGTAGATCGCACAGTTTGTTGTGTTTCTTGAAGAAAAAGCATGGTTATGAAGTAGGAGAATTAAAGGGAAGTGGGTTGAACAACTGTGGGAAGAGAGAAAGGAGGTGCGCACAAAAAGAAAGTGGCACAGAGAAGAATGAAAAACAAAATGAACAGTTCTGAAAGACAAGAGCTTTGAAAAGGGAAATGAACTGTTCACAAAAGGAACTGCAGCACACTCATCATTATCTCATCATGTGTGTGTGTGTGTGTGTGTGTGTGTGTGTGTGTGTGTGTGTGTGTGTGTGTGTGTATTATACATATGTACAAGAAGTAATAAAATCCGTTCTTCCATTCCCACTCCACAAATATTCATGTGTGTGTGTATATATATTTTTTTTTGTTATTATGCCTTTTGAAAATTCAACATACTTGCATTCAAATGACCAAAACACACAGACATTACATTTATTTTTAAATGTCTGCATTCAGATGACCAAAACACACAAGCGAATTATAATTCAAACATTCATTACATTAATTTTTCAAATGTCTGAACAGATTGTTCATGGTAAATAAATGTGAGTGCAGTTTTTTTTTTAATCCTATCATTCTGAAAACAGAAATACATGAAAGGTACATATACTGTACATTAGAAGGTCTGTACTGCTCATCATTAAATGCCCTAGGAGAGTGAGATGGGAATTTTTTCCCAGAGTATTTTTTCACTTAGACATATAAACAGGTTCAGAGTTCAATGCTTCACATGTCTCGATTTTTCTTCTGAAAATGAGAATTGCCTTTATCTTCTTGTTTGACCGATACCAGAAAAACACCACCACAAAGATACAGTATATCCAGTATATGAGACAGAAATGCGAATTGTTAAATGGTGAAGCTAATGGTCTGAGCAGTTTCCCTTGGATTGAAGCCGACACGTACATAGATACCATTCTGTGCTTTGTCTGTGTTGTAGCCTAAGCACATGAGAGGGCGGGGCAGGGATGTTCAGTTGAATGCCATCGACTCAAAGAAAAAGGAAATGACTTGTTCAAAGACAGAGATGCTGCAACTGAAACATTTGGAAAAAAAAATTAATGAAAAAAAGAAAAGAAAAAAAAAAGGAGATTAGCGCTAAACGGTTTATACTGAAAATGAGGTGGTATTAAGCAGAAGTTTGGCAGGCAGGGCCCACATAAATAAAACGTCTAGGTATGTCTGTGTTAGGGGATGGTCATAATGATCGCATGGAAATGTGTCACCGAGGGGGTATGGAAAAATGAGAGGGAAAACAAGTAACACAAAATCACCCAATGCCCTGAATTACATCATGAGCAAATTCACAAGTGATGGATTATGCACGCAGTATGTTTACAAACTGTTCAGCGGTGATCTGTGTTTCAGCCAATCCCCTGCTGTTCTGGTTCAGCAGTCACATGACCCTGTGGGGGAGCATTTCGTTCAACTTTGCCGTCATCATTAACCTCATGGTAGCTTTGTGCTACCCTTTCAAGAAAGAAGATAATCATGGTAAGTAGAGTCAAGCTTGTTTCAAAGGGAGATGACTGCAGCCGGAAATTGAAACAAACTTAAAATTTACTATTTACTATTCTGACGAACGAAGAGACAGACAAATTACAAGACAAAGCAAGACGCGTTTCTACCTTTTCGGTCTTCTTCAGGCAAGACCAACAACCTTCAAGACGATGAAAACGAAGAATGAGCAGTCACTTATCTCCTCAAATTGGGCGCAAAACAGACCCATTTTGCGCCCAGTTTGAGGAGACCGTTTCACACCCACAATTTGAGGAGATAAGTGATTGCTCATTCTTCGTTTTCGTTGTCTTGAATGTTGTTTGTCTTGCCTGAAGAAGACCAAAGAAGTCGAAGTGTGTTGTGTTTTGTCTTGTAATTTGTTTGTCGTGTTTGGGCAGAAAAGTCATTTTTCGTTTAGGGTTAAGCTTGTTTTGGTCGGAGACAGTTCTACAGAGTGGCTGATTTCATGGACATTGCGCTCAGTGCTGTAAACATTGTTTCTCTTCCTCCTTCTGTTTCTATATTCTTTCTCATGCCATTGAATCTTCATTTTCCCCTCTTTTTTGTATTTATCTGCTTTGCTCCCAGTCTGATGATTAGTAGCTTGCTTTGTTCTTTTTTCTCTTCTCCTTTATCTCGTTTCTTGTCTCAGTCTCTCAGTGTCTCTCTGTATCCTCTCAGCGTCTGTCTCATTTCTCTACTGGTCACTCTTTTCTCTACTGGTCACTCTTTTTCTCATTCGGAGCCAAAGCAGAAGTGGATTTTGTGCACTGTCAGATTTGGTGTGGAAGGGAGAGTGGTAAAGAAGGGAGGAAGGGAATGTTGGGGGGGGGGGGGGGGGGGGTTCATCTCTGAGTCCCCACTGTGCCACAACAAAATGATATCAATAGGAATTGCAGAATAAAAATGAGATTAGTACAAGTTGACAGTCTTTTCCCACAGGGCCAAATTTTTATGAAACCCTAGCTTTCATCACGAGGGCTTCTTCAGGAATAACAATACTTCACAATAATGTGGTCCTGTGATTTCAGCATGATTTTTCTTCACCAGTTTCAGCAACTGTGCATGCACACACGCATGCACACACGCACGCTCTCACACACACACACACACACACACACACACACACACACACACACACACACACACACACACACACACACACACACACTCACTCACTCACTCACTCACTCCTGACTCCTGTAATCACACCACCGGGGCAAGGAAGGATGGAGGAAGGGGTGAGTGTATGTAGAGAAGAAGGGGGAGTGATGGGGGATAGATGGAAGAGAAAGTTACGTTCAGTGTTGAAAATATGGGTGCACATAATGTAGCCAGTGCATAATAGTGTACCAGATTGGTAGGTATCGATTGGAGGGGTAGGGCCAAGGAACACAAAAAGGGTGATGGGGACAAGGAAGGATGGGGGGGGGGGGGGGGGGGGGGGGGGGGAAGGGGAAGCGAAGGACGGGCGCTTAATCTTGGGAGACATAGTGAGGAAGAGGGGTTTGAAGTGAATTTAACAACAAGAGAGAGGGAGGTGGTGGTGGTGAATAAAGAAGGATAAGAGATAGAAAGGTAGAAGCGACCTGAAGGTGGTTGTAGCATGTGTGTGTGTGTGTGTTGTTTGCCTTTTGATGTTTACCTGTACTTCATGTCTGTCATAGCATACAGACTGCTGTTTATATTTTTTCTGCATGTGCTTATGCAGATGTTACTTGGTGTGTGTGTGTGTCTGTGTCTGTGCTCATGCGCGTGCGTGCGTGTGTGTGTGTGCATGTGTGTGTGTGTGTGTGTGTGTGTGTGTGTTCGCACATGCCTTTTGTAGCAGATCTAGATCCAAAGATTTCAGGCCTGGTGTGTGGACAGCGATGCTGATCTCACTTGCCATGGTCATCACCGTTCCACGGCCGACAGGGATCCGAACCCTGATCCTCTCCATCATACTACGATTTATATTTTTTCAGTTGGGCTGGAACCAACCCTGTGGCTGTTGGGGGCATTGAACGTAAGAATGTGTTGATTTTCAGATTCTTTCATTCATTATTTTGTTCAGCACAAGACCTCATTCATTCAAGGAGAGTGAGTCATAACTTTTGAAATATTGGGATTAGTATTTGTATAAATTTTTTGTAAAGCATATCATAATTTTAAAAAACGATCTCTATATGTGTCAGTCAGTATGTTGGCTGATTGATCTTATACTACAGTTGAGCCAGATGCTGACATTACAATATAAGTTCATGTGTTGTTTTACCAATGAATTAGGCTGAAATGTAACAGAATATGAAATACACTGAGTGTGTCTTTCAAAAACAAAAAACAAAATTTCTTTCCATTAATTTGTTTATTGCTTTTTGTCCTAATCTCTTTTGTGTGTTTCTTTTAGAGTGTTGGGACTTGGATGATGTGAGACAGACATTTTATGGCAAACTCCATGAAAATCTTGTTCAGAGATGTCCCACCTGATGTGATCTTTGAATATCTGAAAGAGATTAATGTTTTTCATCTGATCTGAGCTTTTACAGAGGAAGGATTTTAAACAAAATTTCCACTGTGTTTTTAGAAGGCACATTTAAAGGGTTGTGTGAATGATTTTTTTTTTTTTTTTTTTTTGTACATAAAAAAAAAAAAAAATGACTTGTGGGTTGACTGACTTCACGGTGACAGCCTTGACACATGGCGACAGCCTTGATATGGACCTTTATGGTCAGCAGGGCTGTAAACAACATTACCTTACTTTGACTATGACTTGGATGTGACAAAAGCTGTTCAGGTGGGAGTCCCCACAGGTTGTGGAACACCTGCCACAAAGGTGGTGAGGTCTTCCATCTGTTGTGCAGGTGATCAACAAAGGCATCTTCCTGATCAGCCTGATGGGCAACCGCGGCACCTTCACCAAGCCAGCACACAGCATCATCACCGACTTTGAGTTTCATATACCACGTGATTTACCTTGTGCTTAGCATTTCCGGCTTGATCTTCCACGAGTTCTTCTACAGCCTGTTGGTAGGTTTGCTGTGCCTTGGTGGAGTGATTGGGAGGTGAGGGGAGTGACTGGGGAGGGGTGATAAGATGTCGGGCGTAAGCAGGTAAAGAGATGTAAACACAAAAAGGTTTTTAATTGTATCAATGTTTGCTATCGTATTTTCAAATTACCCTTTCGCATTGTTTCCCTGTGTCTGTTTTAAGACTACAATTTGGCATGCTGGGATGTCTTTTTGACAGTATGGCAGCATGGTGGCATCAGAATGCGAGTGTTAACTGAGATTAAGGCTTTAACCCTTACGCCGCTGACATCGCATTTCGGCAAACGTTGGCGGTGAGCCATGTGATGGGGATTTATGCAAAACAGAATGTCTGGCGGTGAAAGGGTTAACTTCACCTAAGACAGTGCCTCAAGCAGCAAAGAACTGCTTGGCATTATTTCAAAAAGGGGTACATCAGGATCAACGTGAGACTGGCAAAAGCAAACAAAAAAAGTTGTCAGCTTTTCCATATTTTTAGGTTACGTACCTCAAGAATTCAGATGTCTTGAAACCAAAATAAGCTTGCTGTAGGAGGTAACATGGGCTACTCGGCATGAATATGGTTGCAGTTTTCCTACAGTGCAGATTGCTTGGAAGAATAGAGTGGTTTGTGCTCTTGTCGGCACATGTGGCAGGGGAAGTGTGAGTTTATGAAATGGCTGATTTGGTGTGTGTGTGTGTGTGTGTGTGTGTGTGTGTGTGCTCCCTTTTGATGAGAGTAAGTGGTCTGATGGGCAGGTCTCATTGTTTAGTTGTCAGATAGGATTAGTTTGGTTAACTGATTGTTTGATTTGGGCTTCCTGTCTTTGTGTAACTTTCATTAGATGGTTGCTTTGTCAGTTCGTTGGGTGAAAGGTTGAAAGGTTTGATTCAGTGGCGTGGAGCTTTTAGTTGACTGATCGATCATCAACAGGACTGATCCTCGTTTGACGTGTTTTTTTTCCTTCTTTCTCCCCCTCTGCTACCCTCGCCTGCTTTCCCTGCTACAGATGCTGGACGTAGTTTATCGGGAGGAGACGCTGTTGAACGTGATCAAGTCGGTGACGCGCAATGGCCGATCCATCATCCTGACGGCTGTGCTGGCGGTGATTCTCATCTACCTGTTCTCCATCATCGGCTACATCTTCTTCAAGGACGACTTCATCATGGAAGTGGACCCTGCCCTCAAGATCCTGCAGCTGGAGGCCAGCAGCAGTGAGTGGGCCGGCTTACCTGGGTGGTTTCTCTCTACCCGTCCGTATTTCTTATTCTGTTTTTTTTTTTTTAAAAATGTTTTTTCGTGTCATCTTCTGTTCCATTTCAGTAGCATTGCTTCCTTGCCATTCTTTCTCGCTAACACCCATCCACAACCATACCCTTGCTTGTCCCGCTGCTGCCCCCCGGGCTCAGACAGTCCACAGGGAGCGGGCAGTGTCAGCTCACCAGAAGTAGACACTGCATTGCTGCCGAGGCACTTAGGTTGGTGTTCAGTGGTGCCTGTTCTGGTCCAATGTGCAGGACTCCACATACAAAGCGCTCTGTAGATGGCAGTAATTGTTAAGTTGCCAACATGAGCGATGGCCTTCCTGGAGGCTGCTACAACATCCATCCAATAAGAGTCCCCATGAAAATGCGGATACCGACGATCTCAACATGAACACACGCTGTGGGCATAAGCATGGAGAGGAAATCGAAACCGAAGTCACCAGGAAGGGCCACAGAATGTGAGACATTTTGTTTTTTAATGCTGATCAATGATGACATTGAAGTGGATGCTTTGGTCTGGGACTGCATGACAGGGCTGTTCCCTGTGCTTACCTTCATTGATATATCCCAATATCAACCATGCCCAAAAGATACACACGCAGTGTTGGTCGCAAAGTTTAAGCAACGCTCTCAGAGAAGCCTCTGTCAGGCGGATGAAACTTTATTCTGTGGTTCCACTCTTTCCTGTTGAATCCATAAACAGACTGAAACTCTTGGTTGGAGCTGATCAGGGGGGAAAAAAATTCCATCAGAATAGTGGCTTTGATGGGAATTCAGCGCGTGACCTCACAGGTCTGCGATCTAGCTTCTGCGCAACAGCAGGTGGTATTTCTTTTTTTTTTCATTTGATCCTTCTTGACGGTAAAGAACAAGAAGGAAGGCAAATTTTGCTTTCATGGTGCCCTTAACTCCCAGCTTTAGCTACTTATGGTTCCAGTTGGCCTACAACATGTGCAGACATGGAGCTTACAAACCAAAAAAGGAAACATCCTCAGAGGGCACATGGGACAGCCCCCAGATCTCAGTCAAAGTCTCGGTCATGGTCTAAGTGAGCCTGTGAAGTGTACTCTGCAAGGGAGAGAAATATAGGACCAAAAAGACTACTTCCTACTTATTTTTTAATGAATAGGATATGGAAAGTATGAAATATCAACATTCGTATTGAAGAGAGTCTTCATATTCCATGAAAATCTATTACCCCAGGTCACAAATGGTAGCTTCAAAGTGTTTGGGTTCAGTGGAAACCATGTAACAGTCTTGCTGAACAGATCCAGGATCACTGTATGATCCAGATCTGGTCCATAGATCTGCACAAAAGTTTAAAATGCGTTTATTTTGGGACCATTTCCCCGCCTTTCCTCCAAGTTTGAAAACATGTTAATAGTTTTTCTTTCGGTAATCTTGTTAACAGACAATCAAATTAACAAACCGCCGTTTAGTTTTTGCCTGGAGTCTGTAGATGGACTGAGGAAATTTCATGAAGTCATCCACGATAAGTACCAAAGGTTGTTTCTGTGTTGCAGACACAACCAATGTGACGGGAGGTCAAGAGGGCACCTGTGCTGCCGACGGTCAGAACTGCACAGCATCGACCCAGGAGTCCTATGTGGAGCAGCTGCAAGGTACGCACTGGCTAGGGACATGAGAACACATGTCCGGCAAAAAAAAAAATGGTTATTTTGCTTGCAAAAGTAATGGATAAGTCGCAGTCATGGTTTAAGATTAATCTGTATTTGTATTAAATACATGGTATCATCATAGTGTTGCTTCCGAGTTCAAACGAGCACACTTCAGAGACAAATGAATTATCTCTTTCTTGATTGAATTTTAACCTCATTTTGTGTCTCATTCGTGATTTTCATGTGCAACATAACAAATGTTCAATCCTTGCCTGCCTGTCTGTGTGTACGGTATATTCAGTTGTACTCATCCATGACTTTTGAAAACTATACCAGCTTCTAGTGTGAACGTTCAGTAAATGTATTGTACATTTAAAGAATTATATTGAAGTGGCTTACCGCTGGTGGGTTGGATTTTTACGGCATGAAAACCCTCTCTGTCCACCCAGCGGTGATTAGATACCTGATTCAAAAAGGTAAAGGTGGCAGAGGAAGAGGGATGGCTCCACCTTCCTACATGACATGCCCTGCACATGTTTAATCTCTGTTAGGTCACTGCCCGTACATCCGTTAGCTTTGAGACTTCACCTCCAGCGCTCCCCCCCCCCCCCCCCCGACGCACAATTTTTTTTTATTTTCTAGATTCATCCATCTTTTCTTCTTTTTAGGTGAACATTTCTGGATCAGTAGTTGGGAAACTAAAAATTTTGGAAAGACACCTTGATATTCCCTAGACTATACATCATCAGGTAGTAATAGCCTCTTTGTCAGAAGAAGCCAGTCTGTGTTTGGTGTGCATGTGATTCAGCTGTTTCTGGCCTGAGGGATTGTGTGTTCTACATGTTTTGAAAACTTAAGTTCTGACTGATTTCCGGTTATCTGTGGAGTAACACTGTGGATAAAACAAAATTCAATGCATTACTGATCATTTTCAAGCGTGTATAAAATGAAATTTGGAGGCGGTTGCTTTCGCTGACCAGTACAGCGCACCCTCTGTGGTGGAAGTTAAGGGGACATAATTGTAAGTTCAGTGCAAGTTAAACTTGGTGTCTGTGTCAGGAATGCTGGACTTTGGGAGCCGACTGGTTGGAGATGGGGATGAGGATGAAGACAAGCAGCGGGCCTGTGACTCCCTCATCATGTGCATCGTCACCACCCTCACCAGGGACTCCGCAATGGAGGGGGCATCGGCGATGTTCTGCGTAAACCAAGCAGCAGGGTAACTCTTGATCACTGTGTGTGTGTGTGTGTGTGTGTGTGTGTGTGTAGTGTGTAGTGTGTAGTGTAGTGTTGTGTTGTGTTGTGTGTGTGTGTGTGTGTGTGTGTGTGTGTGTGTGTGTATGTGTGTGTACACATATATGTGTGTATCAGACCTGTTTACCACACACTGTTTTTGTATTTTGTACACAACGAACTGAAATAAACAAATAAGAAAAACAAATGGGGAAAAAGCTAGAAATGAAATTCATTGCCCTGCAGAGATAACCATGAGAGGGGCTTTGACAAAAGATCCACAACACAAACTTCTGGAAGTGAATTTGTGTCAGATTGTGCCTGCTTCTTTGATAACATGACCTGAAATATCCCCCCCCCCCCCCCCCCCCCCCCCCCCCCCAAAAAAAAAAAAAAAAAAAAAGGTGAGAAAGTGTGGATTTGAGCCTAGGTGTGTTGATAAAATAATCAGGTTTCAAAGTAATATGCGTTAGAACCATTTTTCCTGTTGTGAATGTAAGATCAGGGAGCTGCAATCTGGAAAAAAGAGACACGTGCTGTGAACATGGAAACGAATGCTGCATCCCCCCCCCCCCCCCCCCACCCCCCCCACCCCCACTTTGAAACAACCTTCCCTCTCTCCCCTCTCTACTTTTATGAAAACTGGATGATGTGTAAACACTCTTCATAGGAAATGTGCTTATTTTTGTTGAAAAGTACACCAATAGCAGTTATGGGGGTAATCAGGCCTGGTATGTGTATCAGTCCTAACTTCAACTCTCAGACTCACTGATTCACACCCTTTAGTTTGTCACAAGAACCCTCAAAAGAGTCTGTATACTCAGATTCAAAGAGGTAACGTCACAAGAATAAAAGAGTCTGTATACCAGATCAAGGTTTGTCATGGTTAAAGCATAGATAATTGTATTTGGGCCTTTTTAACATATTCATGCATATTCATGTGGTGAAACATGCAGATAGGAACTTTCTAGATTTTCATTTCATGGATTTCGCTTGGACTTTTAAGCTTGGGTCTGGTATACAATTTGTTTTGTGTGTGTGTGAGAGAGAGACAGAGAGAGAGGAACAAACTGTGTCCAGCACATCTGCTGTGGTCATCATGAATGAGGAGTTAGAGCTGTGGGGATCTCTGTACTGCCCAGATGTTTGTCAAGACACCCCTGCGACACAACTGTTATAGGACTGTGAAGGTGCTGAGGGAGTGTGTGTGTGTGTGCACATGCAGACATTTCAAACAGAAAAGGGCAGTCGTGTTTTGTACATTTAGTGTAAATCATTCATGTCGGTGACATCCTCCAGTGTTTTAGGATGCTCTGTATGTAATTTTAAAAACATCCCCATATCAGCATCTGAAATGTGTGTTTCTATCACAATGCATTGTGTTGTATTCAGTGATCATTGTAGCAATTTTTCAGTCATTTATGGCCAACTTGGCAAAAGCAAAGAGGTCAAGGAAAACCTGCATCCTGGTGATAACAATCAGGAACGCAGTTGTCCACATTCCCACTGCTAACATTCAGTCAGATGAAAATTAAACTGGTACACAGTACTGGTGGCTGATATTTTTCTCACTGTTTCGTCATCTGAACTGGTGAAAGACTGGTAATGATTAGAAGACATGAACCATGGTATTGTTTGTGATTTTCCAGATTTCTAGTTACTCATCGTGGGGAAACCTCATGACCACAGTTTCTTGTGTCGCTGATGTTTTCCTTTTTTTTTTCTACCATTAGGGTGCATGCAGAGTTGTCGGCCTTGTCTCAGTAGGAAGAAGTTCTCATCTGTTAGACAGTCAGTTACATTCAGGCTAACGTTCATACACTTAAAGGTGACACAGCAGGTGGGGAATAATAATCCCAGGTTAGAGGGTACAGGTGACTTCTCTTGCACTGCACTGTCATCCATCAGAACGATATTAAGATAGGCAGTGAAAATGGCAAAATTTGATGTTGGCCACCAACGGGGTTTGAACTTGCCATGTCTGACTGCAGAGTTTGTGCTGAGTTCAATCAATCTTGTTTCCTGCATTTTTCTTCTTTTTTTTGTGTGTGCGTTTCCTAGTGAGCTGCGTGGTGCACATGGCTGTCATGTATCTTTTCAGAGCACTGCTCAGCGTCTTGTGAACAGGGAAAAGAAACTGTTAGGGCACCTTGCTGATTTCCAAGCAGCTGCCCTGTGGGTAGTGTTGATGAAATGTACAGGCAAATGTTATGCTACTCTTCTTCCCTATTCCAATAGATACTGAGGAAGAAGAGTATTGCTCCCTCTTAGGATGTATCGGTCATAGTGGCTAAGACAGTAGCTGCCGTGTTATTTTAAAAGGAAAAGGACAAAGACAGAAACTTGACATTGAAGCGTCCCATCTGTTGATTTCAGGAGCCCTTGTTCATTGCCAGAGTGATTTATGATCTGCTGTTCTTCTTCATCGTCATCATTATCGTCCTCAACCTTATCTTTGGTGTCATCATCGACACTTTCGCCGACCTGAGGAGTGAAAAGCAGCAGAAAGATGAAATTCTACGCAATACCTGTTTCATCTGCGGTAAGGAAGCCTTGAAAAGTTTGCGTACATACTGTCTTCAGAAAGTTAGAAGTGACGTATTGTGTGAAAATGATACTTCTTACTTGACGTTACCATGGCCGTTTTCAGAGTATGGTTTAAGTGCGGAGTTGGTTTGTAACCTTTATTAGCTAGAGATTCTATCTTCACCATTTCCCTTGATAGCTGCACATCACTGTTGCTATCTTCTGTCTTTTGATTTGGTCCCTTTGGTTTAGGCTGGTTTTATTTCGAATGAGAGAGGAATTCAAAATGGTTTCATTTAGCAATGAGTCAACATGTACATGAGTATACTGAATGTATGTTATGGAGAAACATTTCTGTCTGTTAATAAGGTCTTTTTGCTTTAGACTGTTTCTATTTTGAATGAGAGAGGAATTCCAGCTTGTTTTATATTGCAGTGAGTAAGCATGTATGCATGTTCACTGAACATGTTTTATGGAAAAATGATTTGAAAGGTCCGGCTGTTCGGAGAAGAGAGAGTGAGTAAATCTGATCTGTGTGGTGTGCAGGTCTGGAGCGTGAGAAGTTTGACAACCGCTCTGTGTCGTTTGAAGAGCACATCAAGTCGGAGCACAACATGTGGCATTACCTGTTCTTCATTGTTTTGGTCAATGTCAAGGACTCCACCGAGTTCACTGGGCCGGAGAGTTACGTGCATTCAATGATCAAGGTAGGTGTTCTCTGCTGACAGGTGTGCATATGGTGTGTGGCACAGGTGGGTCTTCCAGAGAGTTTGGTTCATGGAATGATCCAGGTAAGTATGCAGATAAACAAGTGCATTGATCGGTAACGGTAGAGAAGCTGTCAAGAATTGTTGGCATGGAATAACAAGAACGTGCATTGTTGAATTATATGATAGAGGGAGATTATCTGTCAGGAGTTATGCACACTGTGTGATAACGTGTCTGTATACACATGTGTGTGTGTGTGTGTGTGTGTGTGTGCATGCAATTTACTCTCCATCAGATTGAGAAAATGTGACTTGGTATGTGGCTCTTTTAGTATAGACACAGACTGTAGTACACTCCACCTTCTACCTCCTCCCCTTACCTCCTCCCTCCTCCTCTCCCCTTGCACTGCCTTCCTTCTCCCAAAACATTTTTTGTTTCAATTCATGATCAGTGATGTCCCCTAAAACATGCATCAACACGATCATTCCCCAGAAATATATGTCTTCATTTCCCGCTGTGTCATTTCTGCTGTGTACGGTTGCTCTTCCTGTATATGCAACAGTTTCTAAACATTTGTTAAATGTTTTATTGCGGTTGAAAATATTCAGACTGTTCTATTAAAAGGAACCCTTTCTGTGTGTTTTTTAAACTCTTGCATCTCACCAGAAGCCTTGCCCAGACCTGGTGATTTTGCTTCGCTGGTAGTTATCCCCCTTTCTTCCGTCTTTTGTGACGGGGTGTTGCTCCGGTGCAGGATCGGAACCTGGATTGGTTCCCCAGGATGCGGGCCATGTCGCTGACGGCGGAGAGAGACGGAAGGGGAGCAGAACGAGCTGCGGAACCTTCAGGTGCAGCTGGACTCCACCAACCGTCTGGTGCAGACGCTGTCCCAGCAACTGATGGAGCTCAAAGAACAGGTCAGGGGTCAGCCTCTGGGTGGGTGTGTATTGGGGGGTGGGGGACGGGACACTATTCGAGAAACTGGAGAGAAACTGGAGCTCAAAGAACAGGTTAGCCTTTGGGTGGGGGGGGGGGGGGGGGGGGGGGGGGGGGGGGGGGGGGGGGGGCCAGCAACAGATGGAGCTCAAAGCACAGGTCAGCCTCAAGATGTGTGCAGTTGTAAGTTTGGGGAGGGGGGGGGGGGGAGGGGGGGTGACAGATGGGAGATTGACTGGTTAAAATCATTGATCAGTTTGTGCATGTGCGCTGGAGGGTAGGGAGCTGGGGAGAAGAGGGGAGAGATGATAATATTTATTTACCACATTTGTCCAGAGATTGTACAGAGAATGTACTATGATAGGAACATAGTTTATACAGACCACAGGGATGGAGATGGATCATCAGAGTTACATAACATGTTCAGATCCTCTGCCTTAAAAAAAGAAGCTACATGTTTGAACCTGTCCCTGAACTCTCCATTTGACCAGTGTGTTTTCTGGCAGTCCTGACGTCTGTGGTTGGCTGATTTTCAGATGAACGAGCAGCGCAAGCAGAAGCAACGCTTCGGCCTGATGCAGCAACCGCCGCCTGTGCCCATGTCGTTTGGGTTGAATCAGGGACTGTGAGCTGGTCACTGAGGAATGTTAGGCAAGTGAAGGGGGCTTTGTTGCCGTTACCTTTTTCGAACAGACCGCTTTTTTGCCAAAGTAGACTTTTGAGCGTCGAGTTGTAGCCACGCATACACCAAATATTCTCAATCTGTGGGGATGTATGTCGTTTCTCTTCGTAATTTGTTCAAGGAGTATTTAGTTGAAAAAAAAAAAGGAATATTCCATCGTCAGTATCTATTCATTTTGCTTTCCTTTCATCATGTTCATGCCAGGTAAAGGTTTCGGGATATTTTCTCTGTTTGCCACTGTCCCTGGCTATGCTGTGAAGTTGACTGACAGACGTGTGTTGTACTGTACCAGAAGGTGTGCTGATAATTCAGGGTAAACTGTCAGAACCTGAATGACCCAGCAACACTTGTTACTTCTCGCTGCCAGCTGTTACGGTAACTTTAATGTACATACAATTAATAGCTGTAAGGTTTTATGGTTTTTTGTCGCAGTTGTCTTTTTATGTCTGTCTACGTTTTTTTGGGGGGATAGATTTTCATAGCAAAAGAAAGCAGGTATTCCCTTGTGCACTACACTTTACTGCCCAAAACATTTTGCTTGTATTCCAGGCATGTTTAAGAAATAATTGACAGAGAGTTCTGGATTTTATGTTTTAGACAGAGTGTGTATGCTTGTGGGTGCGCGTAGACACGTGTGTAAATATGTGTGCTTGTACACGTGTTCGGGACAAAATGTACCCATGTACTAGCACTTGTTACAGAATCTGTTCTTAAACTGATATTTCACACCAAATGATAGTATCGTTAGAACTGCCTGTACATACTGGAAAGAAACTTGTATTACGAGTCAAGCAGAAATGCGTCTGAAGCCAAAGTATGTGCTTTGTTGCTGTTCACCCTCCTCTGGCGTCCATTCCACTCCCTCTCCTCCTTTCCCACCCTCCCCTCACACCTTTCTGTCCTCCTTGTTGTTTCATTGGCAGCTTGTCCTGTTGATTCTAGGATTCTCGACTATGTATGTAGTTTGCTGAAAAGAAGTGACCAGTATGAATGCGTTCGTCGCCGAATGTCCGTCGTTGGCAGGGTCATCGGTGAGGTTGTGAAATCATCCCTTACCTGCTTCTTTTTTTTTGCCCCCCCCCATGACGGAGATGTTTTCAGCTGGCCTGGTATGTATATTAGGATGAATTACAGCTCTGAGTACAAGTGTGGGGTTTTGAGGTCTGAAAAATTTGTATTAGAATAAACAACGCTCTTCTGATGAAGTTTGTGATTGACATGACCAGAGATGATATGGACTATATGATTTTCTTAATATATTGATTCGTAATATTCTGCAGTGAATGGAAGTGTAAGGATGTATAAATTTCTGGAATGAATGGCGCCTGCATGGCGATTAACTCCATGTGTTTGGGGTAAATGTCATTGTCCTGAGTAATGAATGAGACAGAGTGGCGCTGGCTGAAGTTGGAGTTTCTTGAACTTAATACACAGTTGTTCATATGCACGCACTATGAATGCTATTTTCATAGATGGTGAAGGTGCATGGTTTGGTAAAGGATCTTTATCATAGGACCAGAGTGTGAAAAATTTAATGATGAGGATGAAATCATAGATGTTCACCTTTCATCAAGATTTGATTAACTGCCTCGCTGGGACAGCTGCATACACCATCAGCGCAACATTGATGTCCTTTCCCCCCCTCCCTCCCTCCCCATCCTTTGAATCGTTCCTGTCAGTCGTGCTGTTTGCCTGTTTCAGTGTGTTCCCCACCTGTCTTGCCTGTTCATCTGTGTTACCATGGTGACTTGCTGTTGTGTGCAGTCTGTGGTCACATATGGATGACAAATCTGTCAGTATGTATGCAGAGGTGATGTGAGAAGATAGACTTCATTGAAAAGTATTTTGTTATGCACCACTTTTTTTGTTTAGACTCCGTGTCATTTTAGTGACTTTGTTGGGGGGAAAAACATTTTCAGTGAGTGGATGGACATGAGGGGAGCCTATGGAACACCAGTTATTTTGTTAACTTCCATGCCTGCCCCCCCTCCCCCGGTCATCATGCCCTCCCAGTTATCAGTGACAGAGCCCTGTACATAGACTTTGGTGTCGATATTTATCTGTGGCATCAGTCTGAAATCCCAGTCAAAAATCAAGTCAAAAGTTTTTTCTGTCATTTTCACTGTTCATCCATACCAAAGGTTTACATCATTTTAGGCTGTTTGAAGAGGTACTTCTTCTGGAAACGTTGTTGTTTTGAAGAATGTTTTCATATGTTTTATAGCAATTTTAGATTTTCTCCCGCATTGGCATTTTCCTGCCACTTTTTTGTTGTTTCTGTGTAGTTTTACGAGTGGAAGTGTGTAGGTGTGTGCACACAGTATTGTTGGCAGCAAACTGAACTGGTTGGTGTGAAGTTGGGTCTGACCTGGGATTTAGCTTGTTAGTGCCATGTACTTCAGATTGGTTTTCACCACATGTTCTTTCTGGAATACCTTCAGTACTTATTCTCTTCTACGCAGTAAGAAATACCTTTGAGTTGTCTCTGTGTGTATGTGCGCATGTTGTCACCATTTCTCTTAAGAAAGAAAAAAAGGAATTTTTGTGTAGGTTAATTTTCTTGATTCAGATTTTTTTGAATGATGGATCAGCTTACTGAAGTTTGTATTTAGGTCTCATTACTTTTTTTTTTATTAGTTCATCTTTAATTGTAACATAACTTGCATTGATGAGGAGATAATAATGTGTGCATGTGAATAGTAACGGTTCATTCCCTTCCCCGCACCTGCTGTGATCCATTTGATCCAGCCAGGGGGATAAGCAAAATGGTGAATATTGAAAATGATGAACGAAACCCTTTTTAATGAAAACGGATCTGATTGCTGTTCCAGACTGAAACAGCCGTAGTGAACGTTGTCATGTCAAAACAGGGTATGGTGGTTGACAGGGGCGTCAAGACTGTTAGAAGATGCACCTGAAATTCTAATCGGCAGTATGACTCGTCCCAAAACGGATCAACATGGTGAACACTTATGTGTGATAATTCTGTGTCTGACTATTTGATGTGTTGTTTTTGCATTAGTTGGAGTGGCTGGACTTTCAAAACAGAGTAGCTGTTTATAGTTGTGATCACATCTGTGTGGTTCAGTAGCATGTACTTTAGAATGCAAGTGCTCATTATTACGCATTTTTATGTAGACACAGCATACTCTGCAACTGTAACCAGCCTCACAATGCTATGTCTTTATGTTGTGCACATACGTGCAGTCTCTCTCTCTCTCTCTCACACATGCAAATAAACACACAAACAGATTTTTCTCATTACTGGAAACTGTCTTTCATGTATAAAATTTTTTTTTATGCTTCTCAAGTGATCCATCTTACTTACCGTGTCAGACTCTAATGCCTGCCCTACCTTCCCCTCTGGCGCCAAGGTTCTCGGGGTTTCCTTGCGCGCAGGCCTCGCTGAATGAGGTTCGGGAAGCAAACATCGGCAACTTCCGTTGGCGGAAGTAGGGTGGGCATCACGTGACTGTCTTATGACTGCATTTGCCACAAAACTTCGGCCTGGCATTTGCCACAAAACTTCGGCCTGGCAGAGCTGACTAACTGCCGTAGAATGCTATGTGGTCTGACACGGTAAGTATACTAACCAGACAGGGAGTATGATAAAAACTCCCCATATTTGTTGTGTTCGGGTTTGTTTTTGTGGAAAATATTTACTGGCTCCAGTTCTCTGTAATCTATCTTCAGATCTCTAACTCCTTAATGAGAAATTATTTATCTGTTATATCCTCCTCCTTCCTTCCTCCAGCCTTCATTTTTTAACTTAACTTTGTTGCTTGTGACATGTTCCACTGTTGATTTTAAAATGCAATTCTTTCTGCTTCTTTGAGTGTGTCACTTGATTTCATCGTACACAGATAAAGTCAGGAACCAAGAGGGGTACAGGCATTTTGACATGTGCGGGTTTCCTGTGAGTGGAATGTGAAATCAGATAAAATTGGTTTCACTTATCATTTTCCCATCATTCTTTCTCTCATCCAAATTTTCGTCACTTCTTGGTCACATTAGCTAAGATATACCTGTCAGTATACCCGGTAATTATGTATAAATCTGTTGCTGTCTTATGTATGTTTGCATTAGAACTTAAGGTCACAAACTTTCTCATTTGTGTACAAATGTGCTTTAAACTGTCACTAGGTGTATGGTGGTGAAGCCTGACTTTGCCTGTTGCATGTTCAGCGTCAGACTAGATGAGTATATTTGTATATGTATATTTGTGCTCAGAAGCCTGTAGGATTTTACGATCAGATATATTTGGACTTAAATTAGTATAGGGAAGTACTAAAGCAACATTGCAAGCTTGTATATGTAGAACTTGTCTGTTGGTACACGTAACTGATGTGAAGAAAATGCCTGTGGAATGGTGAAGGCTAGGGTATGTCAAAAGGATTCTTCATCTTCCTCTTTCCAGATGTGATTTTATATTTCTTTAAGATGATTCTCAAAAAAAAAAAAAGCCAAAACCCCTATGAGATGGAATTTTTTGCGATAAACATTTATTTATTTTTTTAAAATGAATCTATGAAATTTACTATTTGGGGCTTGACGCAATAGATATTGGCAGATAAGGATCACTCATTTCAATGTTTTTTCTTTTTGGCAAAGAAGGTGTGGGTTATTTGACAATTAGTTTTAATCCCTGCAAAGTTTTGCCGGCCAAAGTGTGTATAATGTTTTTGAGCATTTAGTTAGGTCTCAGGGAGTATGTCTGAGCTTGGTGGCTTGATGCAGCGAAGGTTATTGCCTATAGCTGCTGACATGATCTGCCAGGAAGCGTCTTCAGATCGGTACAGGGTGAGCGAGAGCGAGGGTCTACTTCCTGTTTTCTGAAGGATGCTGGTGCCTATGGGCACATTCACACAAAGCCAAATTATTGATGGAGGTAGTGTGTTCATACTGCAAGTTGTATGCAAGTTAAAAATGCATCCATAGTTGGTCATGTTTGTTGTATATTTGTTTTGTTGATGGCGCTTTCCAGAATGTAACTATCTCAAATAATAACTAGTTCTGATGACTTGCTGCTTCAGATACCATTTAGATTTACTACGAACGTTGTCCTTCTGCTCCGCCAGTGATCTGATTTTCCCCTTTACACATATCAGCCATGGTGTAGTCCTCTGTCGTCGTACATTGCAATGTACCGGTTCCAGCTGCAGTCCTGTGTGCTTTACACCTCAGATACGCTCCTGTCCTCTGTCTGGCAATGCACCACATATACAAGATTAAAAAAGCAGTGGGGAGTCAGTCACTTTGTCTGTGTTACCTGGATGTTGAGGTGTGCCGGCTAAGAAGTGGTCGTCTTAAGGTTTGCAAAGTGGATTTGAGTGTGTAAGCCATGTCACTCTTGATGGTTCCTAGAAAACCGATATACTTGCCCAGATCTTGCCAGCTTTGTATATGTGTCGGTGCTTGAAATGGGAGGTAAATGATGGTGTGTGTGGTTTTAATGAAAGAGTTGCAGTTCTCTGATGTATTAAGTTTTGATAACGTTTTTTACATGACCCACAAGAAACGCACATCTCTGCTATCCTAGTGAGCTGATGCCTTTCTAGTCATGAGGAACACCAAGTGAAACAATGGAACAGATCTACAGGGCATTCAGCGCACTGGACTGAGCTGATTTTGTGTTGGCCCACAGATGGTCATCACCTCAGTGACGACATACTCCAGAACAACAATGGTGCTGTTTGGCAAGAGTTTATCCAGGCATTTCAGCAGGTAATGCTTGGAGGAGCCCATCTCCTCTCCATGGAGTCTGATGTAGTTGGGCATTTTTGTAGTTTCTATAGCACGAGATATAGTATCTTTAACATGCCTCTCTGATCTTTAGTTTCAATTAAATTGTGTTGTTTATGGCCCAGCAGCTCTAGGGGGCTATATCAGGGCTGTTGTCTCGGCAGAGTCCATTCTGAACCAGGTCTGATCTTTTACATGCGTTGTGTACAGGGGAGATGCCCCTGCTTTGAGGGGTTTGCACATGATGCATAATGCGTGATGAAGTGGAGGACTGGAAAATCCCGTTTTCACATTTCTCCCATCAGCAGCTTCCTTGGTTTGAACCTGCAACCCTTAGATCGAGTCCTGTTCAAACCTCTGAACTACTGCACTCCTTGATGTCACAATACACAATGGATAATTTATTTTTCTGTATTCCTGTTCATAGGGGGCAACTTTCAGACTTGTTCTGAACATGAGTAGCATTGTATGCTTGTAGATGAACATGTGAAGTAGCTGTGGATGTGTAGAGATGTATGCTCAAGACAAAACACCCAGAACTCCAGGCTGTCTGTAATTCTTGGTGACAAAGAGTTCAACACTCAAGTTGGGTGACCATTTTTTGATGTTTATTTTTTCCTTTTGACATCACACTTCTAAACGAGTGCACCATATCAGTCTTAACATTTTGAAAATTGCATTTCTAATTTAACATCTATGATATAAATGTTATGAAAAAAAAATAAGCTGTAACCATTTTCATTTAAAACAAAAAATGAAAGGCTATTTTGAGGCATTTGAAGTAGATCAGTTGGCATCTGATTTTCTCTCTCCTTTGCTCTTTCTCTATTCCTTTTGACATCGCACTTTCTAAGTAGGTGCGCTGTAGCAGTTTTAACACCTTGAAATTGCACTTTATTAACTACACATCTATGACATAACTTTTATCGCTAATACAATAAAACAAAATTTTTTTTCACTGAATGCAGAACCTTATCCGCATGGGGAATCTGTTTTTGGGGCATATAGAAATATAAATCAGTTGGCTTTTCTCTCCTATTTAATGAATAATGCCGACGTACAAATGGATGCTAGTTAGACAACAGAAAAGAGTCAGAGGCCAAGTATATTGAAACGATTCTCGCCAGCTACCAACTCGCAGAGTTCTTTCAGCCTTCCCCAAACTGATATACTATTTTTTTAAAAATTTGCCAAGGAGATGATCTGGCTACTGTTGACAGAAACAAATAAAATGTGCGTTTGGATAAGCACGCCAAGTTGTTATTGCTACGTGGTTTTCCCGTTCCAGTCTGGAACATACGCGTGCGATGCACGCTTGCTTGTAAAATTGTACACGGCTTTCTCCATGCAAGTTTTGTGACATTTTGTATAGCTTATCAAACTTTTTTGCAGTGTGATTTATCACATTTACTCTGGGGAGAGTCTGTGATATAGTTGATAATGACTGGACAGGGACTCCTCAATAGAGTAGACAACCGATAGGAAAGACTTCTTGATAGAGTTAATAACTGACTGGAAAGAGACTCCTTGGAGTTAATAACTAACTGGAAAGAGACTCCTGGATGGAGTTAATAACTGACTGGAAAGACTCCGTGATAGAGTTGATAACTGACTGGAAAGAGACTCCTTGATGGAGTTAATAACTGACTGGAAAGAGACTAGTAGAGTTGATAACTGACTGGAAAGAGACTCCTTGATGGAGTTAATAACTGACTGACTGGAAAGAGACTCCTTGATGGAGTTAATAACTGACTGGAAAGACTCCTTGATAGAGTTAATAACTGACTGGAAAGAGACTCCTTGATGAAGTTAATAACTGACTGGAAAGAGATTCTGTGATAGAGTTAATTGACTGGAAGAGACTCCTTGATAGAGTTAACACTGACTGGAAGAGGAGTCCTGGATGGAGTTAACAACTGACTGGAAGAGGACTGGATGGAGTTAACGACTCACTGGAAGAGGACTGGATGGAGTTAACAACTGACTGGAAGAGAGATGGAGTTAACGACTGACTGGAAGAGGACTCCTGGATGGAGTTAACTGACTGGAAGAGATGGAGTTAACAACTGACTGGAGAGATGGAGTTAACAACTGACTGGAAGAGGAGTCCTGGATAGAGTTAACTGACTGGAAGAGGACTCCTGGATGGAGTTAACAACTGACTGGAAGAGATGGAGTTAACAACTGACTGGAAGAGATGGAGTTAACAACTGACTGGAAGAGATGGAGCTAATGACTGACTGGAAGAGAGTCCTGGATGGAGTTAACGACTGACTGGAAGAGATGGAGTTAACGACTGACTGGAAGAGGAGTCCTGGATGGAGTTAACGACTGACTGGAAGAGATGGAGTTAATGACTGACTGGAAGAGATGGAGTTAACGACTGACTGGAAGAGGAGTCCTGGATGGAGTTAACGACTGACTGGAAGAGGACTGGATGGAGTTAACGACTGACTGGAAGAGGACTCCTGGATGGAGTTAACGACTGACTGGAAGAGATGGAGTTTACAACTGACTGGAAGAGATGGAGTTACGACTGACTGGAAGAGGACTCCTGGATGGAGTTGACGACTGACTGGAAGAGATGGAGTTTACAACTGACTGGAAGAGGACTGGATGGAGTTAACGACTGACTGGAAGAGGACTGGATGGAGTTAACAACTGACTGGAAGAGGACTGGATGGAGTTAACGACTGACTGGAAGAAGACTCCTGGATGGAGTTGACGACTGACTGGAAGAGATGGAGTTTACAACTGACTGGAAGAGATGGAGTTAACGACTGACTGGAAGAGGAGTCCTGGATGGAGTTAACAACTGACTGGAAGAGGAGTCTGGATAGAGTTAACTGACTGGAAGACGACTCCTCAATGGAATTTACTGACTGGAAGAGGGCTCCTCGATGGAGTTAAGAACTGACTGGAAGAGGGCCCCTGGATAGAGTTAACTGACTGGAAGAGGACTCCTGGATAGAGTTAATAACTGACTGGAAGAGGACTCCTCAATTGTTAACAGACTGGAAGAGGATTCGATGGAGTTAACAACCGACTGGAAGAGGACTCCTTGACAGAGTTAACTGACTGGAAAGAGACTCCTCCATGGAGCTGATAGGAAAGAGACTCCTTGATAGAGCTGATAGGAAAGAGACTACTTGATAGAGCTGATAGGAAAGAGACTCCTTGATAGAGCTGATAGCTCGTAGGAAAGAGACTCCTCGATAGCCAATAGGTGACAGGGGCCGGAATAGCTCAGTTGGTAGAGCGCCAGATTCGTGATCCTGGGGTTGCGGATTCAAATAGTACAGGGGGATTTTTCCCCTCGGAGTTAACATTGGTCCACTCTGTGTTCCCCATACATGGATGATACGTTACACATAGCATACGCCTTCCCCGAAGATGGAGAATGGCTGCCTTAATGGCAGAATAAAAAAAAAACGGTCATACACACAAAACTCCACTGCCCGTCTATACAGGCAGTGTCCACAGGAGTATCGGCCCGTGTACGCAGGAAAAAAAAAAAAGGAAAAAAAGCCGACAGGCGACTCCTTGAAAGAGTTGATAACTGACTGCACGTGTGAAACCATGGAAACAATAAAAGGGGAAAAAAAAAAGGGGGGGGGGGGGGGCAGGCTAGTGCTAGTCAGGCTAGTGGGAGGGGGGGACAGGCTAAGTGGGAGACAGGTTGGTGGGAAGGGGGGGGACAGGCTAAGTGGGGGACAGGCTGGGGGGAAGGGGGGGGGGGGGGGGGACAGACTGGTGGGAGGGGCGACAGGCTAGGGCAAGACAGGCCAGTGGGAAGGGGGACCCCACCAATAGCATAAAGAATGCATACCGTATTGGACTGTTGTCTTGACCTCCATTTGCCAGTATAGTTGGCTTGTTTTCCTTCTGCTAGCAAAGAAGTGGCCGAGATATTTAAGGAGCCCTTGACACTGAAAATAATTTTCGCTGTAAGGACGTAAAACTCAACCATTCACTGAAAACAATGTTAAATCTTGTGTACGTGTGCGCACGTGTATGTGTGCTGATGAATCGGGTTTTGAAAGTAATTTGTGTCGGAAGAAGCCTCTCGTGTGGTGAAAAAACTAAACGTTCTGAACACTGGCATGGATCTCGGACGTCTCTTCATCGGGCTCAACGAAGCAGTATTTTGCACATTCTCTCAGCAAATTCCGACCTTGCTCTTTGTCCCAAAAATCCTGAAGTCATGAAAATGTCCTAATCGACACCCTCCCCCCCTCCCGTTTTGGTAAAAACTGCATCCATTCTTTTCCAAACAGAGAATGTGCAATTGCTACTTCGGACAGTCACAATACTGTTCATTGAACTCACTGCCAGGTGCCATCAAGATTGCCACAAATGCAGTCTCAATTAAAAATCAGTCTTGCGATCTGCATATTGACTGACATTTTTCTATTTAAACTTCTTCAGATATTTTATGGTTTCCTGGGCCTGAACCTGGCCATTACTTTTAACTTTTTGAATATTGTGTGCGACCCCTTGTCAAATTTTGCTGCAGGGGCCAACAGGCTGAGTCGCACTTTATTTTATTTTATTTTTTAACATGCCCGCTGGTGACCTACTCGTTTTTGAGTGAACCAGTATTTTAGGAGAAGAAGAGATGCCAAGTGTTCAGAACAAGTTTCATTTTGACGTGCTGTCATACACCAGAGGCTTCTTCTTCTTCAAGGTAGTAACATTAACCAAGGAGAAAATCGGTTCTTCTGACACAAATTACTTTCAAACCCGATTCATCAACATGCTTTGCTGTAGACTTAAGATCAGGGAGATGTTTGTGGGCACGTTGTCAAAATTTTGACACAGCCTGACATCATTTCGCAAGTTAGAATTCGCAAGTGCAATTACCACTTAAGAATATCGTCTCTAGAATTTTTTTCCCTTTTTAATACGTTTGTTGTATTTATCCTATTTTCGTCAATTATGGGAACAAAATTAAGCGATATGACTAAACAGGTATGTAGTTATAAACTCACAAAAAAGAAAGACAAACAAAAAAAACAAAAGGAAAAATATTAAAGTATTATAATATTAAAGTATTATCCTAATTACAAATACATTGATTGCACTTCTATCTTGTCAGTTAATGGGAGCTGAAAGGCCACGTTAAATGAAAAATCCAGATGCAAGCCATCCCATGTCTATTTACACATATCTTGTGATGCTCGTTTTTTTTTTTCAGAAGAGAAATCCTGCCATCAAATACAAGTCAACAGCAATACATGAAAACAATTATAACATCTGATGGGCGCAATCCACATATTCTTAGGCTAGAAATAAAAGTGAAGAAAAAGAAGGGTTCTATTGATTGGATCCACCACACGTGAACTGTGTGCAAGATCATAGCTACAATCCTTCCAAATTTTGTCTGGAATTTCCCCGACTTACAAATTAGTACCCAAATCCTGAATTTTGAGAACAAATGCAGAAATTCAAAATTTTCTTAAGAAAAGTGTGGCTTGGGGTCATTTTTTTTTTTTTTTTTTAAAGTATGGATAATTAACCGACGTATGCAGAATAAAGCGCAAATGATATTTGGATACTGGCAATTAAATTACGAAATTGGTACTTTTCTTAAACCTACACAACTGTCAACTCATTAACACAATGGGGGAGGGGCAGAAATGCTTTCAGTTAAAAGCCGATTGAACTGCCTCCTCTTTACCACCCATCGCTTAATTCCCGGGTTTTGACTCCAGCGATTGTGAACAGATGTAAATTTTAACGAATCTCAATAACAGAAGGCACAAAATGATTATGCGCAATCAAAATCTGAAATCGAAATATTAAGATTTCAAATGTGTTTACTTGGAGTTGTTCAAACTTGGTAAGTTCTAAATTTGGGGGGTTCACGCTGTCATCTCTCGCAAAAATGATGATGATCAGTGTCTACGGATAATCTATGTGGTCGGCTGGACTTTACAACTGAAGCCACACCTTAAGTTAGGTACAATCTAAAATGATGTTCGGAAATTCTTTAGGGGTGATTCAGTTTCGGAACTGAAGGCGCAAAGGAAATTACAAGAGACGGGTCAACTTACATGATGAACAACGAATAAGGGAGGCAACTTTTGCTTATTTGCGATGCAATTTCGTGCTCAGGTGAATTGTGTGATCTTGTTAGATATTGGTCGCAAGGAAGTTTACAGAATCAGGCTAATCATGTTGGGGGCACATTATGTCAACAAGCCAAAATAAATTTATACATGCAAAATGGCCCTTCGTAAAGTAATGCTACATTCACTTGCAATACAAAAACGAGCAATTCAGTTTGTCGCCAAACATGTCACTAACGACAGAAATGCACAAAAGGATACTGCCTGGATCGCGAACCAGCTTGAGAAAACAGGTACTGATGTGTTTACCCTAAACAGACGGTGATAAGAAAACAAAGATCATGTTGAAACTACCTCGCCTGATTCACCTCCCTTATCCGCATAAATCCGAACAAATCTTGCCTTTACGGGCTAGAGGTCACACTGGAACTCCGCTCAAATTCTGTTAACTACCATCAGTTAATTCCAAGCCACCAGAAGTAGTCACATCTGTTAAGATGCATGAAGTTACCTCCCTTATTGGTTGACTGTAGGACATTAATTATAGATCACGCAATCCTGAGCCTTTTTTTTTTTTTTTTTTTTTAAAACGATTTATTGGTTTGAGGTGGCCATCATGAACCCCATGATCGCATACGAACTGAATTTCGACATCTACAACAGAGAACGAACTGTATTAAGTATGTGACCAAGAGTACAATTTACATCCCTCAAAAACTGCTATGAGTACAATCATTAGCACAGTGAACTGGGAACTCTCACCGTGGTGTGAGCAAACAAGGACACATTATACGGTGCAGCAGCCTGCTTTTAGTTGCTGCTGTGAACAGAAATGTACACAATGATCCTTCTGTCACTAATTGGTTTTCAACTGTGTTTACACTTTCTTTTTGGCAACTGCTGTAAGGACCCAAAGCGAATTTTAAGGTGTCACATGAAATAATCTACAATTCACTTATTAACTTCTCTCGAGATATTTAAACAGTAGTCATCGCTTTATCTATGCCGATTCTTAATGCAGAATGGGACCGACGAAGATATATTTTGGCCAGAAAATCAGGTAGAAAACGATCGATATACACATCATCCGTTTTGCCCTGCCTAACGGTAACAACCCAAGTAAGTTCGACATTTCGGGTTCCAAAGCTCAACACTGCATTTACAAGCATTTATACAGCGCTGAAGCCCAACGGAATAATTGAATAACGTCATAAAAATGGTTGCCCTATCCTGCGGATGTTTTTCGACGCTACTACAACTGATCTGAACAAAGCAACACTTTTCACCATGTCGGCTTACAACGACAGAGCCTTAAGGACGTCCTCAAAACTGCCGAATCTACCTGCCGAGCTCCTCCACCTCAGCTCTGCTCGGTACCACCAGCTCCTAACCACATGCACAGGCCGAGGTCATTACTCCAGCCAAGGGCATGCTCTGCACCGTCATCTACATTTTGTTTTGTCTGTCTGTCTGTCAGCACGATTAGACACAAACCACAGAGCCTGTTTTTTATCCAACTTTGGTTGAAGACATGGAGCGTGGGCCAGAATGAACCCATTAATGGTGGGGGGTGTCTGTGGTGTGGATGCAGGATCAGTTAGCAACATCATTTCAAACTTCAGTTGCAAAAACTACAGAACCGATCGTGATGGGCAGATCGAAGGTAATCCAAAGACCAATCCTTAAACTTTTGTGCGGATCCAGATCAAGCATTGGATCCTGATTCGTTCATAATATTACAAGATAAATGCATTTTCCATTTAAAACGAAGACTATGAAGTTACGGTTACGAACCGATATTTTTCTTCAAAGTTATGTTTTTCCTGAAATACGGAAACTTCTTCATGGTATATTTTTTCCTGAAATACGGAAACTTCTTAATGATTATGTTTTCCTGAAATACCGAAACTTAGTATTTTGCATACATGTAATTGTCATTGAAAACAGGTAAATGGGAAGTAACTCCTTAAGTTATACCAGCTGTTATTGGTCCTGACGGTGGGAAAAAATATTTACACTCCCGAACTCGCTCGAAAGGTGGAACCCAAATTCACTCGACTTTGCAGGTCTCTACTGTCCTGAGTGCCTGTCTAGTTTGCATTTAACTTTTATTCCTCCACACACAGAGGTTATATTTTTCACCCGATTCGGCAAATTGATTTGTCTGTCGGCAAAAGTGACGCAAAAACGGCCATGCCGATTTTAATAGAACTTGGGTGACAGGTGCATGTGGTCCAAGAATGAACCCTATAAATACTGGTGCCGATCCAGGATCCGTTTGACCTTGGCAGTGGTCTGTGCTGTCCCAAGAGCACTTTTTGTTTCCTTTGACTTTTGGTACATCAATATCTTTGAACGGTTCTTTGTTTTTGTGAGAGTATAGTACCTGTTATCTTTAAAAAATCAACATCTGTTTTCCAAAGCTTTAACACATCACACTACAGTATATACCCAACTCCCCACCCCTCCATCATCATACTTACTGCAGATTCATAATTTGACATATACAGAGAAATACAAATTCTATAACACAATAACAGCAAAATTTACACAGAATGATTGTAGATGTACACAACAGCTTAACTTTAAATTAAAAAAAAAATCAGAATATATAAGGCTCTCACAACAGCGTTTGAAAGCTGCGAAAAAGAATCGTAACAAGCCTTGTTTACGTTTGAACCAGAGACTTGTGCAAGACACTGACCTAACTTCACGATCTCTCTCAACAATGAGGAAAACAAAAAAAACCCACCTTCATTCACACAGACTTGGGCAACAGGCGGCGCTCGATCCTCACAAAGGCAATGGACCCGCAGACACTGTCTTCACTGCTTCCCGTTCCTGGGTCGCACCACCAGCACCGGCACGTGCGCGTGGTGGATGATGTAGTCGCTGACGGAGCCCAGCAGGGTCCTGCGCAGCTTGCCCTGGCCGCGCGTGCCGGTGACGATGAAAGTCACGCCCTGGTCCTCCGCGCACTGGCAGATGGTGCACCCGGGCTTCTCGTGACTGTCCACGCGGATGAACTCCCCTTTGATCTGGACACAGCGGTCACAGCGACCCATGAGTCATCCCCCTCTGGCTGACGTCGGTTGCTCTGTCAACCCTGCCGTTACTCCCACGCTGCTTCCCCCCCCCCCCCCCCTCCCCCACACACACACACCCCCCTTTTTGCATCTCCTCACCTCTTACATCACCGCTACACTGTTTCCTTGTGTCTCGGTCTATCACCAGCAGTCCTAAGGATGTACTCGGTATCAACGTCAGGATCGCCCCGAGACAACCCACCAGAACAGACCTGTGCTGCTGTCCGACTTTGGTGGATGTTCGGTGGTGCCTGTTCTGATCCAACATGTGCAGGACACTATCTACGTTCTATGCTTGGAACTCCAGCATGTGCGCGTCCACACACTGTCTCCCTCCGTCTCTGTCTGTCCGTCCGTCTCTCTGCTTTAACTTCGTCCCTCTCCTTTATTCCCCCATGTCTTCTTCCTGCATCCGCTCTCTCCCTCGCGCCCATGGAGTTTTAAAATACTGGGATGGATCATGTATCAGAAATGAAAAACGCACGAGTGGATTTTCATTTTTTTTTCTCTCCTCTGAATGAAATCTTGTCGATTTATTTTGTGAAGTAACACGCTTCGTGCATTAGTAAATGAAAAATAACTTGAACTGGTATGTTTCACGAGTTACTTACAATTTACTGTAAACAGAAACCAGTTTCATAGCTCATGTGTTTTTCGAGTGGTCTTTACTGGTGAATGGAAAGTAATATGTGAAAATAATGGTACGTTTCATGAAGATTTCATCTGTCGTCAACGGAATATAATCTTGTCAGTGGCGAGCTTCTTTCACAGAGCGCTCCCATTCAGTCAAAAGATTATAATAATTTGGAAAGCCAAATAAAGGCCACCAACCACTGTTGCACACAGGTCAGTTTCCAAATCATGTCTTCGTGTTTGGACTGCCAGGTTTGATAAATCTGGTGCATTTCTAAGCCTCCGTGGCATCAGCAAATCCACTCATTTCAGCTTTTTACAAAGATGCTGCCGCATGGTATACTGTCCATGGCTCTTGACTTGGACTTGGCCAGCACCTTCATCCGATCAGCTGTGAAATGTGCCGAGACACTGACACCCAGCTGACCACCCGACATCCGCTGTCCTCGACAGGACGTCCCTGGCCATCAAAACAAGTGACAATGAAAGCATCCCTTTCCGGTGGCTGGGTCCATCCACGAGTCCGGCTCGCGCGGACTGGGTCTGCCGCCAACAGCGATCATACGTCCGCCTTCCTGTTACTTCATAATGACCATGTGTCTGACCTGGTGAAACACTGGCGTATTCATTCTGGACATCCACCAGTTCGAATGAACAGACGTTTCTTTTACGATCTGAAATCGACCGAGACATGAATGGAATTCAAACTTCGACTTGCTTCCACATTTTAGATTTTCAAAGCATGTGATCACGCTGTCCTGAAATAATTGTGGAGAACATATCTGCGATAATTAAACTGACGATCAAAACAAGCCCACTGTAATGTCTCGGTGAGCATGCGCGCACACACACACGCGCGCGCGCTCTCAGCAAGAAGCTCCCCAACTGACAGGTGCGTTTAACGTTGATTTAAAAAAAAAAAAAAAAAAAAAAGAAAGAATCTCAAGCTCTTACCCCGTGTTTGTTCATTTTGGTCTCAAACTTGGTCTGTATGCTCTTAATCTTGATTTCTCCTTCATGTATCAAGTCCTGAACCTTGGAAGGACCTGCAACACACAAGGATACATTCATTCCAGCTTTACAGCCTAGCCGACTGTGGTAGTCCTATCGGCGTCGAAAGCCGCACGTCAAGAGCAAGGTTATTCACAGATCAAAAACAAAATCACAATGGGAAAAAAAAAATCGTAAGAAAATTTCTTTTCAGAACAGACGGGTCCCTCCCTCCGTTCTCTCCAAGGCTTACCACTGGTCAATGCGAGGTTAGCGTACCAATGTCTCGGCTATGTGTGTGTGTGTGTGTGAGAGAGAGAGAGAGAGAGAGAGAGGGTGGGCGACTTATCCAATAAAGGCCGTGAATCCTGAGAGAGAGAGAGAGAGAGAAATGGGGGGGGGGGGGGGGGGGGGGTTACCCCGTAAAGGCCATGAATCCTGGGGAGAGGGGGGGGGGGGGGGGGGTATTTACCCTGTAAAGGCCATGAATGAATCCTATGGGGAGACAGAGAGAGGGGGGATGGGATAATTTACCCAGTAAAGGCTATGAATGCTATGGAGAGAGAGAGAGAGGAGGAGGGGGGGGGGTAATTTACCCAGTGAAGGCCATGAATCCTATGGAGAGAGAGAGAAAGGGGGGGGGGGGGGGGGGGGGGGGGGGGGGGGGGTGGGGGGGGAATCCTATGGATTTACCCAGTAAAAACCATAAGAAGGGGGTGGGGGGGGAGGGGGGGTAAGTTCAGTAAAAACCATGAAGTGGGTCAGGAGAAGTGGGGCCCATGAATCCCCCCCCCCCGGGGGTGGGGGGGGGGGAGTAATCCCCCCCCCCCAACCCCCCCCTGAATCCTCCTGGGAACGAATAAGAGGGAAAGGGGGCGAGGGTGGAAAAGACGAAGTTCAGTTTGTGGCAAACGCATGACTCCAAAGTCTGTCAGGTTCATCGGTATGTCTATGTGCGTCTGTCTCTCCCCCTTCCTTGCCCCCCCCCCCCCCCCCCCCCCCCCTTCTCTCTCTCTCCCTCTCTCAAAATTGCATTTCACCATATTACGCTGTCCCTTTCATGCCGTATGAAAAATAATTACACTTAGTGCTTTGCTACTTCTTCCCATTTTTCATGTTCTACCCCCCCCTCCCTTAGTTTCGCTTCTCTGTCCCCCCCCCCCCCCCCCCCCCCCCCCCCTCTCTTTTCCAAATTTTGTGCATACTTTGTCATATTCATTTCATTGCTGTTTTATACATGTTAAATTGTTATCCATTACAGTAGGCCTACCTATCCATATGCCCCCCCCCCCCCCCTCCCCCTTTCTTGCCGCTCAGTTTTCCCCTTTCTCTTCACATTTCATTTGATATTCCATTATGATAGCATGACCAATTTTGTTGTTGTTGGCTTGTTCCTACATAATTTCATATTCTGCATATTGTAGTCCCTACTCAATGCGAGGACTGGATGGTAAGAAAAAAAAGCGCACCAGTACTTAAGTCATCCTCGTAAATAAAGAATTTTCTCTGTGTGTGTGTGTGTGAGATAGAGCGTGCGTGCGTGCGTGTGCGTGTGTGTGTGTGTGTGTGTGTGTGTGTGTGTGTGCAAGTGAGAAAGAGAGAGAGAGAGAGAGAGTGTGTGTGTGTGTGTGTGTGTGTGTGTGTGTGCATGTGTGAGTTCATGAAAAACAGTTGGCCCACATTTCTGTCTGTCCTGTTGTTTAACGGGCCATGGTTTATGGCGCACAGGCGACTGAAGACTGTCCTCCCTTCCACTTGATCAGGATAGATAGCGGCACGAGAGGGACAAAAAAAAATCGATGGGAATGCACCCAGCAAACCACCTCTGGGGACAGTGGCCTGGATTTGCCCTCCTTTCAGCACGCCTCAAATGGGGAGATGTGTCAAAATGAATATGTGTGTGTGTGCGCGTGTGTGCGTGCGTGCGTGTGTGTATGTGTGTGTTGAGAGAGAGAGAGCGAGGGCGAGTGAGAGCGAGCGAGAGAGAGAGAGAGTGAGACAGTGAGTGAGTGAGAGAAACAGACAGAGAGAGAGAGAGATTGAGATTATCTATGTGTATGCAAGCGAGTCCGTGCGTATGTTTGTGCGTGCGCGCGCGCGTGCGTGCGTGTGTGTGTGTGTGTGTGTGTGTGTGTGTGTGTGTGTGTGTGTGTGCGCGCGTGCGAGTTTTCATGCATGTTTGCGTGCGTGCGCGCACTTGAAAACAATGTTGAAATTTTATAGTCCCATTTGTTCACAGCTGTACCAACATACCGGTGACAGACACGCGCGATTGACGGTGAGATTAACGTCCTATCGGCCTGTGGCCCTTAAGGACAAGGTTCCTGCAGACATATGTCTACATATTTGTGGCAACTGCTGTCATCTGGCAGTGGTAGGTAGGTTTCAATGGGGGTCGTCGTATTCGTCTCCCAGAGCTCGTGTTGGCTCAATTCTGGTCGTTATCCTCTTGAATGCTGGTTCAAGTTTGGTGAAATTGGTCTTGAACGTTAGTTCACTTTTAAGTTGTTGGTCGACCGGCGATGGGCGTCGGTGTGCGTTGCCTGCTGTCCCCCCAAAACATCAGGCTGTCTTCAGGACCACCGGGCGGCCTTCTTCATGCTCGGGTGGCGATGGTCCTGTGCCGCGTGAGGCCGCCTCAAGGAGGAAGCAGGACGAAAGTCACTGGAGCGCTGCACGAGCCCCTAAAACTTGGCGGGCACTCGCTGACTGCGGCCGAGAGGGCAATTTTTTCAGCCCAACCCCCTAAGGAGTGCCCCCATGTCTGCCACCCCTCAAAACAGCACGGTATCCTGGGCCACGGTAGTCGCAGTCAGGCAGCGCTCCTTCGCCAATCGCCCCACATCTCCAGGAGCCGTCCCCCGGCGACACAGGCTAGACCCGCCGTCACCCACATGGCTGGAAGGTTGTCTGCGCCGCCCGACACTGATCTCTCACATCAGTGTCCCTCTCCCCCTGGCGTCCACTGCTATGCCACACTCGCAGTGGACTGTGTGACGCGCACTTGAAAACAATGTTGAAATTTTATAGTCCCATTTGTTCACAAAACGCGCATGCACGCACGCATGCACGCACGCACGCATGCACACGCGCGCGCGCGCGCACACACACACACACACTCACTTAAGTAACGGGGAGAAAAAACTACTACAGCGATTTCATTGCATATCGATTTCTTACCACCGCAATGTCGAAGTGGGAGTGGGAGTGGGAGTGGGAGCGGGGAGGCGCTAAACAAATTACTTCTGAAGCAGATGTATGAACTCCTGGGAACACGGGCCTGAAAAACAATGACGAGGAGTTACACCATACTTGAAAAGTCTGTCACCGGTATGTTGGTACAGCTGTCACCACGGCAGACTGGCGGCCAAACTCTAACCTTCGCCATCCACTGCGGTTGACCTTCCCTCGCTTGCTGCTTAGGCTCAGAAAGGCCTACATTTCCAGGGAAGTAAGTCCGTTTCGTTTGTCGACAGCCTCGATATGCAGGTCGGTCCAGAGAGACCCATACTTCCACAAAAACAAACAAAAAAAAACATTCTGCTCAAATCTTTGATGTGCGTCATGGTCGCAAAATACCCCCTCTTACCAAGAAAAAAAAATCTGAGGCAGGGGTCGCCTCTGCCGTGTTTAGTGTAACAGGCCCTTCTCAGAGATGTTCTGAACACATTCCCACTGACGGCTCCATCTACACTGCCGAGTTCACAGTCTTGGTCCTGGCTCTTGAAATGGTCTCTAAACCCAAAGATTTCCTCATTTTGTCGAAAGATTCCCTTTCGGCTTTGGAGGCCATTACCAGCCGTAACCTCAAGCATCCTCAACTGCTGAAATTATTCGAACTGTACACCTCTCTGAAATCGGATGGATACAACATAGTTTTTGCCTAGATTCCTAGCCATGTCGGCATTCGAGGCAGCCAGTTGGTTGATAACTTGCCAAGAGTGTCACAAAGAAAGTGGAGCAGATTGTCTATCCCTCACACTGATCTGAAGCCCAAAGCCTAGGCTTGCCGTAGCAAATTTCCAATGAAAATTTCGTGAAACTGATTTTCAGTTAAACTTTTTTTTTTTTTTTTTAAATTTTTTTTTTTCTGTCCCAACCTCTGCGCCACCTCAGAGGCAGTGCACCCACGCCGCTCATTCCGACACCCCGTCCACAGCCACAGCCCAGCCGGTCCCGCCGCAGCCCCGGCACCGGCAGTCCACAGGGAGCAGTCAATATCAAGTCGTCAAGAGGCAACCCACCGGAGGAGACACTGCACTGCTGCCGAGTCACTTCAAAGGTGTTCAGTGGCGCCTGTTCTGATCTAACATACGCAGGACACCACCTACTAAGCCCCCTACTGACGACAATAATTGCTTAGTCGCGGAGCTGGCGTGAGTGAGCTCTCCCTCCGGAGGGCGCCACCACGTCCGTCCAACGACAGTCCCCCATGGACTCGCCGATACCGGTGACCCGGACGGAACCAAAACCAAACGTGGAGAGGACACATCGAAACTGAGGTCATCATGAGAGCAGGGCATGAAGGGCCACAGAATTTGAGACTTTTTTTTTTTTTTAATTTTTTTTTTTAATGCTGATCGATGAGAATGAGGATGATTAAGATGATGCTACGGATTTCCATTTCGGTCTGAGACTACATGACAGGGCTGTACTCTACGCTTCCTTTCATAATATATCCCGGCGTCAACCAGGCCCGAGAGATACAGACACCTGCAGTGTTGGTCAGGAAATTTGAGCAACACTCTCAGAAACGCATCCATTAAGTGGATGAAACTCGACTGTGTGGTCCCAGTCTTCCCAACTGAGCCCGCAGCAAACTCAACTCTGGGTAGGAGCCGGTCGGGGCAGAAAAACCCACATGACGTCTGATGGGATTCGAACCCACGACCTCCCAGCCGGGAGTCCGCGACGCTAACCACTTCGCCACGGCGCTGGTGATTTTCAGTAAACTTCAGGTCGATTGAGAAACACGCTTCGAATGTTGTGGTTGAAAAAAAAAAAAAAAATAGCTTAGACAAACGAGCATGCAACATATTCAGTTTCAAATGAGAATGTTGACTTAATGTATTAACAAAATAGTCTCCGTCTCATAAAAAAGCGGTATATTCAATTAAAGACGGTGAATGAGAATTAATGCACCAAGGCCAGCGACTATTTCTCACGTTAGTCACCCTGTTGAAATATTTTCATCACATACGGACAAAGTTGTTTTATTATAACGTTTATGAAGTCGGATAACATGGCTAGAAAAGTTACTTCTGGCCCCGAAGAATGAGTCGGATTCTAACAGGTCTGGTTCTGTGTGGTAAAACTTCGACCATTGCATTTTCCCTGCGCTCGGCATTCGAGGAGCTAACAGCTGTCGTCACCCGCATCACTCACTGGGTGATGACAACTGAACAGAAAACCCTTCCTCGTGAGGCATATCTGAAATCTCGTTTAGCACAAGATGATCTTAGACCTTTAAACTGCAATATACATTCCATTGTACTATTAGCACCCCCCCCCCCCCCCCCCCCCCCCCCCCCCCCCCCCCCCCCAAAAAAAAAAAAAAAAAAACTATTAACACATATCTCAAATGTCTTTTTTCACAATAGTTTTGCAACTGGGGACTGAGCAATAACCAAAGCAATATCCAAAAAGCCAGGGGTTTTACCACACTATCAACATTGTCAGAATTATTTATGAAAAAATTCTTCTCCTTATAAGCTGGGGTTAGTATAGGGCATTCAATAAAAGATGACGAATTGAGATATTCTCCTGACATATACACGCTATACCTCGTGAATATTTTGTATTCCATGTATTTAACCGTAATTTATGAATTAATCTGGCTAGATATCTGGACATGATGGCAGAACGAATAATAATTCTCATTAAAATGTTTCTTCCGCATATTCTTTTCCAATCGCTGGATCAATTCATGCGGAGAAAAATTTAAGACTTTGTTGAAGGGTGTTTCAAAAATTGTACAAGCTCCATGCTTTGCCAATTTGTCTGCTAATTCATTCCCTTTTAAGCCACAATGTGAAGGAACCCAGCAAAAAAAAAAACAACTATATACCTCGGGAAAGTAAACAATGTAACAGATGCTTAATTTCAAAAAGAAGATCAGTTCTAATTTTAGAGTTCCAGTGCTTTAATGATTGTAAAACTGATTTTGAATCAACACAAAAATAACACACTATAAAATGATACTGGCGTGTCATATAAGATGTAGTTCAGAGCTTTCATAATTGCATATAGCTCTGATGTATAAATTGAAAATTCTCTGCCTAGATAGAAAGACTTTTGCACATTTAAGGATGGTATAGTGAATCCAGCACCACTGTCAGACGTTTCCATTATTGAACCATCTGTAAATACTTTTAAATGATTTGGATAAGTCTTTTCGAGATGTTCTCGAACTTCATTTACTAGAATATTTACATTGTCATCTTCTTCAAAGTAGTATATTCATCATCAATTTTTTGCGTTGAGATGCTCCCATGGGGGCATTTGAGGAACAATAGGAACCTCCGAAATTGCATCAATATCAATACTACATTCTGACATAAAGCTCACAAGTGAAATTTCTAATTGGCTCTATGTATGATATATTTTTTTAGACCTTTTGGGGTATTCCTTGTTGGAATCCATAAGAATTTCATCACTAACAGAGTTTTTTTTTTACAGATAGGCCTCTTACAACGTATTTGGACACATCCAACGTTCGTTGTTCATTAAGAGGTAAAATGTTTGTCTCCTTATAGCATTTCACTGTGTTTGTGTGCACTGGAACACCCAAAGCTAATTTTAAAGCTTTACTATCTAAGCTTTGCAGTTTCTTTAAAAGGTAGTTAGATGCAGAGAAGTATACTTCCTGTCCGTATATATATTAATTTGATCGGACTAACGATGTATATAAATGTAAAAGTGCGGTACAGTCTTGACCCCATGGTTGACAACATATAATTTTGAGCAAATTTAATCTTTTCCTAGCTTTATCTATCAAATTTCCAATATGCTTTTTTTCAGTTCAGCTTCGTGTTAAAAACACTCCTAAGAACTTGACTGTTTGCTTATATTGTAGAACATTGTCGTCAAGAATAAGGTTGGGAAGAACCTTTGGGTTTTCGCCATTATTAAAAAGCATTAAACAAGTTTTTTCTCACCAGATAATTCAAGACTGTTCTCTTTCATGTAAGCAGACAATCTGTCCAATTCTCCTTGATACATTGTCTGTACAAATTTTACTGCCCTTTTATTCGAGTGCTTCTTAATGAAGTATTAATCCAAATGGCAATATCATCTGCATACTGCACTACATTGTGGTTTTTTGACAATGCCTTTGGGAGATCATGTATAAGGATCGTAAATAATAAAGGTGCAATAACAGAACCCTGGGGGAAACCCATATCTATTTTCCTGAATGATGAATATATTTTTTTCCAATTCGTGTACATATATTTCTTCCCAAAAAGTTTTTTTTGTGTAATCATACATATTCCCAGAATGCCAATATTTTTTTCAGTTTATACAATAATCGAGCATGCCAAACACGGTCGTATGCTTTCTTTACATCAAAGAATGTAGCTAGTGTACTTTTTCTGCGTGAAAATTGCTTTTTTATATGAGAAGTTAGTTTCACTAAATGATCAGTTGTGCAACGCCCTTTTCTGAATCCAGCTTGCTGAACTGGAATAATGTCATTTTTTTCACAATAATATATAAAAACGTGTTTGTACAACTTTTTCAAGAAGTTTACCAACATGGGATGTTAAAGCAATGGGTCTATAGCTATTTACAGATGTTCTCGTTTTACCTTCTTTTGGTACTGGTACTACCACTGAACTTTTCCAGATTGTAGGAATAGTGCCGTACGTCCAACATTTTTGGAACAACGAATGTAGTAATATTTTTTTCCACGAAGAAGGCAAGTGACGAAGAAGCTCGTAAGAAATACCATCTAGGCCCACTGCTGAATCATAAGAAGTAATGGATTCTATCGCTTCAAGAAGTTCTGATGATTGTAATGGAGAATTTAAGTAGTTATCATTGTCTGGTATGGGACTCTTATATTGTTCTTTTTGTTCCTCTTTATGTCTATGGTACTTGATTTCTGCTGGAAGATTTACAGCTTGACTATTTTCCGAAAAGAAATGGGAGAAAGCTTCCGCCTTATCCATTGTGCTTGGAAATTCTTTTGTTAATTTTTTTACAGGGTAAGCTTGTGTTTTGTAACAATTTTTCATTTGTTTTACTTTTTTTTTCCAAACTTTAAACATATCCTTCGATTCTTTTACTTCAGTCTCACAAAATTCTGCCCAGTGTTTCTTTTTAGCTTGAGCAATGATTTTATTACATTTGTTCTTTTCTTGCTTCATAAAGACAAAATTTTCTTTCTGTCTTATTTCGTAACCAAGCCTTGTAACTTTTTCGCTTTGATTTAACAGCTAGTCTACATTCTTCCGTCCACCATACATTACCCACATATTTACCAATCTTTTTAAATTTACATTTAGGGATAGAATGCTCGGCTGCTAACAGTATGACTTTGCTGAAATTAGAATAAAATAAATAAATCATCGTTCTCAATAAATGTTGTGTTATACGATGCAAGAAAAATCTGGTAGGCATCCCAGTTGGCAAGTTTATAATTAAACTTTGGAATTTTGTCTTCGATGTCTGTTACATCATTATCTATGTCATCATCAAAGATTATAGTAATGGGGAGGTGATCACTTCCCAAACAATCTTCTCCTATAGACCAATTACAGTTTACTGCAATGCTAGGTGAAACGAAGGATAAATCTATCGCGCTAGGTTTGTGAGTTGAACATCATCTGGAATTCTTGTGATTCGACCATCATTTAATAAAACTAAAGAGGAATCAATAATATTTTCAACGAATCTGTTGGATGAAACTTTAGAACACTCAGAATCCCCCAAAATGGTGCATGGGCATTAAAGTCGCCAACAATGATCCATTTCTTACTTGTTAAATTTGTATTCTTCAGCCAGTCTGTGTTATCCTCTTGGGGTCCATTAGGATAATATACAGAAAGAACATTGTAAACTGAGTCTTTGTTCACTTTGATTACAGCACCTGTAGCAAATACACCTTTATCTTCCTGCGGCACCGGCACCGGAAGTGGAACGATCCTAGTAAATTCCAGGTCCCGTCTGATGTAAAGAGCAGTCTGGACTTTTTTGTTTGATTCACTGACTGTGTAAAGTGGAGGGTAGAAATAATTCTCCAAATTAGGTAGTCTGTGCTTTTCCACATTCAGAGACTGAAGTGCTAGCACAGAGTGGTTTCCCCCTCTAGAACATGATTTTCAAAAGATAATAAATTACTGGGAAGTGATCTGGCATTCCATTGAAAAATTTTTTGAAACAATCATTTTGCTTAGCTTTCATGGCAAACTGCAAGTTGTAACATAACTGCTGTTATGCAAATTATAGGCTTTCACGGGCACATTCTCCACCAAACAGATTGATTGATATTGAGAGTGACCTATTACAGTAGTAATAAATAGGAAAAAGCCCACATTGGGGAACATCTCTTCTTACAAATAAACTACACACACATTCAAAGAAAACACGAAAAGAACAATATTATAAAAAAACAATAAACCAATGTCTGAATAGCGCAGTACTACGTATACTGACTATAAGACAATGAAGGCTATGAACACTCGTTATTCAGGGAACTTGTATGTCTCAAAAGTGCAGGTCTGACCTCAGTTAACACTTGCAATGATGATTGTGGTGTGCCTTCACAAAACAGAATATCCCGGTATATCTAACACACAAGCCAACATAATACATACATTTATACTCAGGCATACATACAGCCACACACAAAAGACACGCGCGCACGCACACACACACACACACACACACACACACGTTCTCATCAGTGCATGATGTGCGCGCGCGCGCACACACACACACACACACACACACACACACACACACACACACACACACACACACACACACACACACACCACACACACACACACACATTCACATATTAACTACAGTTCAAAATATACATTGTCAAGGCAGTCACCAGTGGGGGTACCAAAAACCCCTCCAGTCAAAGAACCCCATATGCGGCTGAAAGTACGATTTGGAACGTCGCTTGGGCTGATTCCAGAAAAGACCGTGAAGATGTCTGCCCAAGTTTCCGGCCAGCACTGACGCTCCTCGTTGGTTGGGGTGAAGCTGATCCCGGAGACCTCTCGGCTGCAGGTTCTCGTGACTGATGAAAGAGATATTCTTGTTCTCCACCAGCTCGGCGAACACCAAGGCGTTATAAAGGTCTCTTTTTTTGCATTCAGGGAAGGATCTTTGACTGGCGAAATTTTGCTTATAACAACTTTCACTTTCTGATGCTCAGACTGTAACTTGCGCACTGCAGCAACAAAAGACTTCACTGGCAGCCTGAGGGGTCTTGTTTCTCAGGGTGTGTTGATGCCACAGTGCAAAACGACAGCATCGAGTTCTTGACACACGTTTACAGCAGATCTAGCAGCTCTTTCAATATCATCCATGGACTGACATTTACGTTTGATTACACGAAGTCCATAGGAAAGACCAAGCCTACGTGCCTGTACCCCATTCAGTACAGAATCGTGCAGGATGGCAATACCAGGAAGATCTTTTTCTGTCTGAAGGTACTTTTCAGACTTTGATCCAGCATTTCGAACTTCAGTAGTGACCTTTTTCTTTTTTTTTTGAGGATGACGTCGTCGGCGGCATTACGTCATTGGGAATATCGGTATCAGAAACCGCGTTCTTTTCCCTCTCCGCAGGCACGCGGATTGTTTTTTTCGGCTTCTTTGCCCTCCTGTCCACTTTCATCGGCATTTCAGGTAAGTCTTTATTCAATGGAAGGGTAACATTAGCAGATGTTTTAACAGCATCAGAGTAGAGCATATTCTTCTGAACGGGCTGCACTATTTTTACCGCCCCTTTCCCTTCCGACACATTATCTTTTCTTAGGTCATAATAATATTGGAAAGGTGAGCGATCGTTGTTTTCCAATGCTTTGACTCGATCGCATAAAGTGTCAATGGTTGTACTCACGCACGACGGATTTTTACAAGTCGAATCAGCGCAGGTGTTAGTGCCGGGTCGAGCAGCGAGCATGCCGTTAGAAACTTCGTCCAGTTCTAACACTTCAGTAGAGGTCGAAGCATCTTTCTTCTCATTCTTGCTTTGAAGCTTTGTCTTCTTGTTCATTGAACATGCGTCTGTAGGAGTCTTAGCTGACGTTCCTCTCCTAGGCTGGAACCTAGTCTTGGTCATTTTCTGTCCTTTAGAGAACATACTGTCCCAGAAGAGAGAGAGAGAGGGTGAGTTTACGCGCATATGTGCTTAGGTTGATGTGTCTGTGCATGTCTGTGACATTCTGCCGGTCCTTGTCACCCTCTCACCATTTTCTCATTCAGCCTCGTTTCCGAGTGCCCCCAGCATCCTTCATCATTTTGTTAACCCAACCCCTCTTCCCTTTTAAACTTCCTCGCCCTCTTCGTCCCCCACCCCCACCCCACCCCCACTCCTTCCGTTCACATGCACTGGGATATAGTCCGGTATTCGAAGAAGATAATGTCCACGGGAAGGGGCAAGGCGGACATCGTGCACTGGGTGTCGGCGGATGCGGAAATTACCCCCCCCCCCCCCCCCCCCCCCACACACACACACAACAAAAACACACACAAGAAAAAAAAAAAATCAAGCCAAACCACCAAAATTCGTCTCCATCGTCACCATCTTCTTGTAACCATTTCAAATGCTTAGGCCACAAACTTATGTCAATATTGCCAATCATCTGATTACCCGGGCCTCTCAGAGCGCATCCTGTCAGGACGAGTAGGCTACAGTCACGCTCACACACCCACCCACCCACCCACACTGAAATGACATTTAAACATCTACACTTCAAGACCACATCGTGTTCGATACAAACCATCGAGGGTGCAGCAGTCTTCCCACCCCAACCGCCTTTTTTTTTCTTTCTTGTTTTGTTTTTAAATCTCATCGATGGACTGGAGGTGGGGTAAGGGGTAGTGCTGATGAAACGGAAACGGGCGGGGGGGGGGGGGGGGGGGAGGGGAGAGCGGGGAAGGAGGGAGGAGGAGCCCTCGGGTCACGTTCTCACGAGGTGCATTTGTCACGTGCATGTCGTCCCGGCCTTGACGCCGCATTAGGCCATCCGAACACCATTAAGTCTGTCCACATACACCCCTTTCCCTCTCGGTACATTTTTCTTTTTCTGCATGTGTTGCATATGTGAAGATCCAAAACGGCCCCCTTCTTTTCACATTTGTCTAGTGGCATTATCTTCGCCGTCTTTAATTTCTTCTTCGTCTCCCTTTGTCGTCTTCCTTATTTTTTTCTTTTTCTTGGGGGGGGGGGGGGGGGGGGGGGGGGGGGGGGGGGGGGGGGGGGGGCAGGGCGTGTTTTTCTTCTTAACGTTTTTCTTCTATGTCAATCGTCTTTTTTTCGGTGGTTGTGTGTGTGTGCGTATGTGTGTGTGTGTGTGTGTGTGTGTGTGTGTGTGTGTGTGTGTGTGTGCGTGCGTGCGTGCGCGTGCGTGTGTGTGTGTGTGTGTGTGTGTGTGTGTGTGTGTGTGACAGAGAGAGAGAGAGAGAGAGAGAGAGAGAGAGAGAGAGTGGGGGTGTGGGGGTGCCTCCTCTAAGAAAGCAGCACAAGAGTATAAATAATTTCTACCATCTCTTCGATCCGTCCTCCCAGGATATAAATATCTCAATCGCGGCGAAGACGGCATTGCTGATCAACCCCGGATTAACCGGTCCTTGACCAGATTCGGCTCCGATACTATTCTGGAGAACACCCCACCCCCAACTCACACACACAAACGCGCGCGCGCGCCCGCACGCAGTGAGAGAGAGAGAGAGAGAGAGAGAGAGAGAGAGAGAGAGAGAGAGAGAGAGAGAGGGGGGGGGGGGTACATGCATGCCAGTCTGTCCATGTATTTGCGTGCGTGCATTCGGTCGGTGTGTGTGTGTGTGTGTGTGTGTGTGTGTGTGTGTGTGTGTGTGCCGGTGCGTGCATTCGGGGTGGGTGTGTGCGTGTGCGCGCAGACACGCGCATGCATGTACGTGCATTCTTTAAAAAAAAAAAAAAAAAAAAGGTATCCGACATTTACCACGCGCCACCGGCACCCCCCCCCCCCCCCCCCCCCCAACCCCCACACACACACACAAAGTAAAGGAAAAAGGCGGGCAGAAAGATGCCCCCCCCCCTCCCCTTCCCTCAGCACATTCTCACCCATCACCACCATCTCTGAAGAAACCCCACCATCTGCTACCCGATCTATTTACCCCCCCCCCCCCCCCCCCCCCCCCCCCCCCCCCCCCCCCCATCCCCACATTCTACACAACTGTCATTACCCATAAGTCACCCACACAACCCCCTTTTCCCAGTCTTGGTGGAAAACCCTCAACGTCTGTCAGATCAGATGAAACGATAAACTGAGCTGCAATGCTCAGCATGCATTTTACGCACGTAAAAGAACCGACGGCAACAAGCTAACTATCCGTAGACGCATGTTAAAAAAATCTTTTGTGACTGAAAAAAAATTACACACGTAGCGAAAGGCCAGTAAAAGGAAAAAAAAAAATGAGTGGCGCTGTGCATTGGCGAGTCGTCCTCCACGGAAAAAGCGGACCGAGTAACATGTTATAGTAAAGTTAGACTATAAGACAACATGATGCGGTACGATGGTATACAACACAGCACAGTACAACGCAGTGCTATTCAAGGCGTGTGTAACAACGCGTTAAAATATGATTAAGTAAAAACAACAAAACTAAAACAAAACCGTGTAAGACGGGTAGCAAAATGCAACACCATACAATACGACGCAGTACAGTACAATTCGGGACTACACTTCAGTACAGTACAGTACAATGTAACAGTACAATTCAGGACTTTACCATACACTTCAGTACAAGGTAACAGTGCAATTCGGGACTATACCCTACACTTCAGTACAAGGTAACAGTGCAATTCGGGACTATACCCTACACTTCAGTACAAGGTAACAGTGCAATTCGGGACTATACCCTACACTTCAGTACAAGGTAACAGTGCAATTCGGGACTATACCATACACTTCAGTACAAGATAATGCAATTCGGGACTATACCATACACTTCAGTACAATGCAACACAGTACAACTCGGGACTATACCATACACTTCAGTACAATACAATGCAACGCAGCAGTACAATTCAGGACTATACCATGCACTTCAGTGCAATGTAGTAAAATGCAACACAGTACAATTCAGCAGAACTATTCCCATACACTTCAGTACAATAAAGAACATGCAACAGTACAACTCAGAACTTTACCATACACTTCAGTACAACACAGTACAATGCAACACAGTTCCAATACATACAATGCAGGACAGTACAACACAGGGCTATACTACTATCCAGTGCAACGCACCACAATGCAGTACAGTACAAATTAAGTACAAACAACATATCATGGAACGCAATATATGACAAAATTCAACACTGGTCTTCTCTCAGCTCTGTTTGATCCCCCTTTCCTTAGAGAGGAAATGGGGGGAGACGAGGCGAGGAGAGAAGAGGGGAAGGGGGTTGGGGGGGGGGGGGGGGTCGACACGCCGAACCATGCACTGCAGAAGTTCGAGCTACAAGCCGTTCCGCTGATGCCTCGAGCAGACATCTCTTGCCCAGGAATAATGCCTTCCAAGCAAACACGTCTCACGGATTCGCCCTCCCCCATCCTACCCCTCCCTCCTCCTCCTCCCCTCCCCCCCTTCCCCTGCCCTCTCCTCCTTTTCTACATTTCCAGTTTCTTTCCACGGTAAATACGTCAATCCATTCTGAGGAAGGACAAAAGTGAAACCTGATACGTCGGACTTGCAAACTAAGCACGATACGGGCGGACATTACAGACCCTGATCAATAGGAATGAATGCACTGACATGAAGTTTGGTTAAGATGGATGATGTTGCTTATAGCCCAGCCGACCGCAGAGGGCCATATCAGGGCTGTCACCACGCTAGAATCAACTCACAAGTCTTTCACTCACACAATTCTTTAAAATACATCTTCTACAAAACCCATCCAAAAGTTTGTTTTAAAAAAAAAAACAAAAAACAAAAAAACTTTCCACTGTAAAACCTCAGATCCGACAAAAAATGTTAATCTCTTTTAAGAACTCAAAGATCGCGTCAGGCGGAACATCTCTGAACAAGGTTTTCATGGAATCTGCTGTAAAATGTTGTGTCTCACATCATGCAAGTCCCAACACTCTAAATGAACATGTTTCACTGTGAGTGGCACATGACATGGAAGGCTCTTCACTCTTTAAAAGGTATGAATGGGTAAAATACGAAAGGCCGGTGTTCAGCCGGCATAGAACTGTTTCTTCTTTACGACCACCAGACGAAGATGAGAGGAACCCCTTTAGGTTTGGACGGATCTGAAAGAATTTGTTATCCGTCTGTGTATTCCAGTCCTCCTGCCAGGTCTCTGACAAATCAATTTTTGGTTTCAGATCTGAGCAGGGGATAGATATGTTTGAAAGTTTCTCTGCCGTGGCATTCTTGGCCAAACGATCAACTATTTCATTCCCTCCAATGCCAACATGACCAGGATCCCAAGCTAGAATAATGTTGTAACCATCCGCTTTCAACTTTGTAAAAAGTTCAAAAAAGAGTAAAAGTTCGGGATGCTGAACACTCAAGTACAAAAAGATTATTTTCACCCATATTACTAATACATACATCTAAATCAAATAGAATGGAATTGATTTCACTAAAAAGAAAAATGAAAAAAACAAACAAAAAAAAAAAAAAAAAAAACAAAAAAAAAAAAAAAACACACACACACACACACACACACACACACACCACACACACACACACACAAAAAAAACAAACAAAAGAAACAAAAAAAAACAAACAAACAAACACACCACACACACACACACACACACACACACACACACACACACACACACAACACACAACAACAACAACAACAACAACAACAACAACAACGACTATACTTCGTTCTAATTTTTTTCTTTTCCATTGTTTACCTTCTCCCCTTTTTTTTTATTATTTTTTTTTTTTTTACCCTATTTTGCTGTCGTGTTTCTATATTCACTATTTGTCGCTTAATTTATATACACACATATACCCATATATATTTTCATACATCCATATTACGTTTACATACCCATATATATATATATATATACAGACACCATACACACTTACATATGCACATTCATATGTGTATATATATATAGATACATATTTATATCCATGGTTCAGTTTACTTCTATACTAATAAGTTGTTTATAAAATTGCCAATTAACATGAAAATTTCTTGATTGAAGCATTGTGTAAGCTATGTATTTTCGGTTTCATATCGCTTTTTCAGAATTATTTTGAATGTGTTGTATTGAGGTACCTGGTCGTTCATTTTACATGTGTAAATATAAAATTTTGCTAGAAGAAGAATCAAGTCAAATACACCGTCTGATTTAAAACTATTGTTGTTACCAAAGATAACCAATTGTTCACTTACAGAAAAGGATGTAATGTGTGGACATTTTTCTTTGACAGCGTTTTTTCAAAGTCTTTCCAAAAGTGATTGACATATTCACATCTCCAAAGCATGTGCTCTATACTATCTTTTCTTTCACGGCAGAAACTGCATCTGTCATCGGGTTTTTTCCCATAGATGAAAGAATTACATTGGTTGCTATAATTTTATGTATTATTCGGATCTGAAACCATTTTAATTTTTTCTTGAATCTTTTTCACTTTTCTAAAAGTTGCCTTCCAATTAATATTAGTTTCCAGTTTTTCATTCCACTTCTGAGTGCATTTTGGTATTTTTTTTTATCATCTAGTAAATTACTATAATATAACTGAGTTCCTTTTTTTAACAGAATGGATAAGGTGTAGGGCTCTAGAAAGAGGAGCCTTGTTACAATCTGCCAACATAAGGTTTAAAGTTTTAACAAATTTTTGTATTCTCAGAATGATAGCTCTATAGCTCAGAAAGTTGGTTCTTATGTTATACTTATCAGTGAATTCCGCAAACGACATAAAGTTCCCATTATTTTTTTTGCACACATCAGCAATATAAAGTACATTGTTGTCTATCCACTCACTTCTCCTTAAAGAAATATTCTCTAAATTGATTTTATCGTTGAAGAAAAGAGGCTCTGCCATTGTTTCCGATACATTCAAAGGTTTAGATTTATTGCAGAATAATATTCTGTATGCTTGAAATGTGTCTCTCCAAAAACAGTTTTTGTTGTTTTTTCCAGTTAACAAAAAGTTTGGTCCATATTTATAAACATCTTTGATATTTGGATGTAACGTAAGTAAAACTAATTTCCACTTATGATTTGTTTTTTTTCAAGTTTTCTTATCCAGCTTAATTTCAGCGCGTGCATGAAACACCTAACATCAGGAAATCCTATGCCCCCTTCTTCTACCCTTTTTCGTGCAGTCTTTCTGTTGATTCTATCTTGTTTATTATTCCAAACAAATTTCAAACACAGTGTTTGAAGAGCTTGCATAAAGTTATCTGGTGGATTAGGTAAAAGTGTCCACAGGTATACTATCTTTGATAGAATTAGAGATTTTAAAACTGCTATTCTTCCTATTGGTGTCAGAATTCTTTTACCCATATTTTATATAGTTGTTTAATTTCTTCGAATTTTTCAGAATAGTTCATTTCATCACAACCAGTTATGTCTGCGTTTAACCATATTCCAAGTATTTTGAATTTAGATGGATTCCAATCCAACTTGAGATTAGGCATATATCTTTTGTTAGAATTCCTTTCTTTTCCTAGCCATATTGCGGATGTCTTTTCGCTGTTCATATTCAGACCGGAAATGGTACCAAACGTCTCTAAAGTTTTAATTGTTTCCTCAAATGATGTTTGGTCCCCATTTTGTAACAACTGAGTATCGTCTGCGAATTGTGCAAGTTTGTGTTCTGTTTGGGTTTATTACAATTCCTTTAATATCATTATTTTGTCTTATCATGATGGCTAATATTTCTACACATAAAATGAATAAATAGGGGGAAACCGGGTCACCTTGTCTGCATCCTCTTCTTTTAATTTCAAACCAACCAGGGGATGCTTGCCCATTTTCTATTACAGTAGCCTTACTATTTTTATAAAAAAGTTTCAATCCAGTTGCACATTGAGTCACCAAAACCCAAGGCTTTTACTACTTTTAACATAAAAGTCCAATTTACAGTATCAAAGGCTTTTTCGAAATCTACACATAATAATATCCTTGTAGATTGTTGTTTTTGTTTAAGTTAAAACATATACATTATCAACAACCTAATATTGTCTCCTATGAATCTTCCTGGGATGAAACCTGTCTGATCTTCATTAACTAGACTTGGGAGAACTGATTTAATTCTGGAAGCTATGCATGATGACCCTATCTTGTAAACTACATTCAAAAGTGTGATTGGTCTCCAGTTTTTAATAAATTCTTTTGGTTTGCCAGGCTTAGGGATACAAATTATAATACCTTCTTTTTGAGTAACTGACAATTCTTTCCTTTCTAACCCTTCGTTTAAAGATCTAACTATGAATACCCCAATTTGACTCCAAAAGAATTTAAAGAATTCACAGGTGAAACGTCAGTCCCAGGGCTTTTATTATTTTTCATATGCTTGAGCGCTGTTGTTGCCTCCGTTAAGGTTATATTTCCTTCTAAAGCCGTTGAGCTCTCCTCTGAGAGTGTTGGGAAGATCTTGAAATTATTCATGTATGTCACATTCCTGTACGCTTTTCTTTTCATATAAACATTTATAGAAGTTATTGACTTCACAAATAATATCCTTATTGTCTGTTAGAGTCTTTCCATAATTATCTTGTAACTTATTCATTTGCTTACTGACATAATTTCTTTTTCCAGCCCACAGAAGTAATCTGTTATCTTCTCCCCTTGAGAAATCCATCTTGCTCTTGATCTTAACAGAACACCTTCCATTTTCTTTTCTCTTATAGCCTGAAGACTTTCGTTCATTGTTTTTAGTTTTGTCAAATCTTCTGTGGTCTTTGGATTTTGTCTTTCTAAGGTTTGAATATCTATTATAATAAGTTCTTTTTCCTTTTTCTGCGTTTCTTTCTTTCTTTTTAAATGACGAATATCCTATTGTCACGGAACGGATTTTCATAGTAATACATCTAAAAACAACTGCTGTGTTATGTTAAATTCTAAATTGCTTAAATAAGTTTGGTCAAATTCCATATTTTCATCGTATCTTATTGCATACTCTTTTATAGTCTCTTTAATTGTATGTCTGACCCTAGTGACATATTGAGAATCTTTTAATAAAGAGCAGTTAAACTTCCAAAATGTGTTTGGTTTCGCCTGAAGCCCATTTTTAAACTTTAACACCACCATAGAGTGATCATCCTGTAACCAGGGATAATTTCGCAGTCAGCGACATCAGACACTAAATGTTCACTTATGAGATAAAAATCTAGTCTGCTTTGTTGTGTTGGTGTAGCTCTTCTCCAAGTAAATTGTCTGCTACCGGGATAGAGCTCACGCCAAATATCGATTACATCTACATTTACCATCAGTTCTTCAAGTTTTTTCGGTAGCTTTAGGGTTATTAATATGCTTGTAATTATCATAATCAATGTTTGGATTTAACACTAAATTCCAGTCTCCCGCTAGTATAAGATTCTGATTTGGTGTTCTCAATTCCTGTATATGGTCTTCAATTTCTTGATAAAAGTCGGGGTAATCTCTATTCGGGACCATAAACATAATTATAAGAAATTCTTTGTTCATGAAATTCAGTGAAATAAACATATAGTTTCCTTCCGTATCTTTATAAACTTTCTTGAATTTAAATTCAAAGTTATTATTAAATAGGATAGCAACACCCCTAGAATTTGTACTATGAGAGGCAAAATAGCACTGATATCCCCCATTCGGCTCTCTATAGTACTTGTCCATGTTAGGATTTAAGTGAGTGTCTTGAAGTAGGAATATATTATGACCCTCTTTCCCCTTAAATAATGAAAAACATCTCTTCTCTTTTTTTTTAAGTCTCCTAATCCCTGGCAGTTTACAGAGCAGATAGTAATGGTTTGATCCATTTTTGGAAAGAAGAATGCAGATCTTGAGGTGTACCTTGAAATACATGGTTATGTGTGCATATGACAACAGTACTTCATATGAAGATTCGAAAAAAAAACGTCAACACTAATTTGAGAATTTGCATTGGTTAAACAAATAATCACTTTTACAAATACAACCACATAAAAAAAATCAAAAGTACAGTCACACAAACAGTTAAATCTTAACATACAAACCAAAAAAAAAGGAAATAAGAAATTGTAATCCCTTGGGCTGTGTTCACGCCACCAGCCAACGTTGCATATAAATCACAGTTTTTAAAGTGTGCCACGAAAATATAACGATTGCACGTCTCTTTATCCGACTTTTACGGATGGGATGTTCAAGAACGTTTAGGAATAAGGGAAAATCGGAAAGGTGAAAAAAATGTATGTATGCAGCAAAAAAAAAAAAAAACAAACAAAAAAAAAAAAAAAACACACACACACACACACCTGATCTTTTAATATTTTGAAAAAGGTCATATCAAAAAGGACTGAATACAAATGTTTACGAGTATAACTACAGTTTCATCCCGTTCTATATACATCTGTATGTCATTTACATGCATATACGAATCATGAAACTGATTCGCTCACTCAAAGAATTTCTCAATGTTTTCACAAGAAACGTCAGTGTAACCACCCGCTGAGCAGTAATGACATATCAGGTGAGTATATAACACACACATGGAAGAGAGTGACTAACTACCATTTAGCTCCTATATATCAGCACAGATCCCGTCTTCTTTAGTATTTTTTCCCCTTTTCCTCCTTTTTTTTTCCTTCCTTTCTTTCCTTTCCTTCTTCTCCCTTTCCCTTTTTTTCTCCTCCCTTCCTGCCTCCCTTTTCTCTTTCCCTCCCTTCCCCTGTCTCTCCTCTTCCTTTTTCATTACCTTTCCCTATGCACAATGTCACGATTCAAAAATAATAACAACAGTAAAAAAAGTAGACCAATGAAAAGCCAAGGTATTGTGAGAAGGGTGGGGAAACACACGCCCCCCCCCCCCCCCCACACACACACACACACACACACACACACACACACGCGCGCGCGCGCGCACACACACACACACACACACACACACACACAACACACACACAATGGCGAAAGATACCAATTTCTTTCTCTGTATAACTCAAATCTCTGTCTCCGTCTCTGTCTCTCTCTCTCTCTCTCATTCACACAAATACACACACACACACACACACACACACACACACACACACACACACACACACACACACACACACACACACACACACACAAATACGCGAGCGTGCGCGCTTCTGACTGGGGTGTCTTGATCACACTATGGTACCTTGCATCTTCTTCCTCAGATGTCCCGTCGTTACAAGGGTTTGACCAATGTTCTATTGATAACTGAAAGGAAAGCACCAGGATCCGGGAATGAACCGTGGATCGTACACATTTGCACGCTGTTCTTCAGCCACGGGAAAAAAAAAAAAAAAAAAAAAAAAAAAAAAAAAATCACAAATATTTTTGCACGCAACTGTTGATTTGAAAATCTTCAACTGGAAGCTGCATCCTGTGATTCCTTCACTTCCTGGCTGGCCATTTCCATTCTGGAATCAATGTCCCTGTTCTCACAGACGCCAGAATTGGCGTTTTTTTTTTTTTTTTTTTTTTTCCTGATGGACATTGTTGGGAGTCACCGACTTCTGGTCTGTGTCGAGAAAGCAGTCACGACGTCAGAGGAGATTTCCGCCCGTTCCTCCTCCGCACTGACTGCTTGTGTCTCTCGAGACTGGGAACGCCTCTCTCCCCTGGCGGCTGCACGTTGAGGGAAGATCTTGCTGAGGGGGCCGGCCGGACATCCTTCCACGCAGTGCTCCTGTTCCCTTGCTGTCCCCCTCTGCCCCTGCCCGCCTCCACGTAGCGCTTTGCCAATGAAGGTAGACTGGCTCCCTCGTCCCCCACCTGCCGCGGGTCTGCTGTACTGGGCCATCGGCTGCTGCTCAGCTTGCGTCGACGGAGTGTGAGTCTGGATTCTGTCTATGAGACTCAAGTCGCCATTCTCGATTTTTGTGACTTTCTGATTGTCTAGTCTGCAGTATAAGGTTCCTTCAAATGTCCAGGCTGATTGAACACCAGCGTGTTTTCTTTAGTTCTGTTAATCTTTGTGAGTTTAGTTTCGTTAGATCTTCATTTATGAAGACCTCCGATTTGTTTTTCAGAAGCTTTCTGTTTTTCATCACCAAAACTTTTGTTTTTTCTGGGCAATAAACTTGACGATGACAGATCTGTTTTGAGACTCTCTGAAGGGGCCAACTCTGTGGGCTACACTGATATGGTCTTTAGTGATGGAAGTTAATCCCAACTGGCTGTGAAGAAAGTTTATGACCACGGTTTCTGTCTCCTCAGCTGTCTCTCTGTTTTTTATCACCTTGTAGATTTATTATCTTTATATTATCTTTCCTGGTGTACTGTTCTAAATTGTTTCTCAACTCCTTCTCTTCTTTCAGTTTCCTCTGCAGCCTCTCTATTTCTTCAGACATGTCTTCAACATCTTTCTTCAGCGATTCCATTTGTTTTTTAAACATTTCATTTTCTTTGCGGATTTCAAAGCAATCACCCAGAATCCTTTCTATTTTCTGATCCATTCTCCTGTAATTTTCCTTGCCGTCTGTTATAATTTCGTTCAATGCATCTAGTTTATTCAGAATAACATTGGCTGGTACGGCAGAAACTCCCCGTGTGCCCCCTCCCTTTTCTCTTTCATCTTCATCGGAAACAAATCCCTCCATATCCGAGCGTTGAGTGTACTGAGTGATTTTGTGTTGCTGTTTTTCTTCTATTGTTTTTTTTCGTTTGCTGTTTGACCTGTCTCTCATCACATCATGACTTTCAGGAACAGGACTGCTATTAAAACTATCATCATCAGAACGTCCTTTTCTTTTAGTTTTCTTGGGTTTTGTCATAATATCCAGCTAAGAGCCAGCGCCGTGTGTTGAAAAACAAAAAGCGAGACAGAGAGACAGCTAATGTCAGTACTCACAATAATGTCAATACTCGCAATGATGTCAGTACTCACACAAATAAGTCACCTTCCCATTTTCCAAGACATGGTTTCTTGCCATATTTTCTTGTGTTATTATATTAACCTCTCACCTTACTAGAAGGCATTCATATTTTTTCCCGTTGACAAACTTCTCAAAACATTATGGCAACACTTTTCTTCCTCTTCTTTCCTGTGACCGTTGGCTCAGCGACGCATAGTTAGACGAGACCTTACATTCCGGAGCGCTGTGTCGACACGTCCTCTCGCCACGGTGAACGCCGCTCAAGTCCATTTAATGAAAATGTGAAAATGTTCTTATAGGATGGGAATTTCGAACAGAGGTCAGCATACAACGCCTCGTATGCCAGAGAGCTGGTACATTCTTTGCGAAAAGCTGCAAGATCAAAACGAATCTCTGATGTGAAAAAGGTCCACGGAGGCTGATCTGGAAACTTGGTAAAATCGGACACAACTCCTAGGTCTAGACCTGCATTCTGCGCGTGAGGCTGCATACGAAGGCCAAACGGCGGAATACAGTTAGGGTTGTTTTCGAATTTGCTTTGGAACCGAGGGTCAAAGACAGTCACAGGCAGGGTTCTCCTGTTCCAAGAACAGTCTGATTTTGTAATTCAAAGATAGTTTCAGCCTGCGGTTGGAGTAGTGAGGGTTCACCTGCCTCTGCGTACAGGCTGGTTGCCTTATACGTTAAGTTTGTTTCTGACTGCTTTTTTTTTTTTTTTTAAATGATGCCAATTTCGAAACAAGAAATGCCATAAATTTTGTAGGAACTTTTCACACAAATATCTCATGATCTGTGAGAGTACTGCCTTCTGAAGAACTCTTGTTGGAAATCTCAGCACAGACCAGACACCGGCTAGTGGAACGCAGTTGTTAGAGCACGGGCCTCTTTGGTTTAATTTGAACAGCTGGTTTCTCTGTCGCCCGCGTTAGAAATGGGCCCGTTCATTTCTCTGGGTCCCCTGCTTCCCCCTCCCCCTCACAACGATCACAACATACTGACCCTTCCCTTCCCCCACCTCCTCCTCTCTGTGTGAAGTATTGTCTCTTGTTTGTCGTTCAGGAAGAAGCAATCTTCAGCGGCAACAGAAAAAAAAACAAAAAAGACTATGGCCTCCTAAACTAAACAACACACACACACACACACACACACACACACACAACACACAAACTAACTGTCAACTGCGGAAAGTATGCCAACTGGACTGAGCACTACGTGGACTGATGCTGCCTGCGTTCACCTTCCACTTCCACACACTGACAGGACAGGAAAGTGAACTGTCCCTGGATGCAGATGAACTCCACACTGCGCTCACTCCTCGCACTGACCTCACTGCCAAAGTGCTGTGGCTGGCTGGGAACAGCTCGCCCAGACAGGCTTACAACTGAAGTCTGAGGGCAACGATTTCGCTTCCCACCCCCCCACACATCTCATGACATTGGATGGAAATCCTTCGTCTCCCAAGGTTCTTTTGACTTAAAAAAAAAAAAGAAAGAGTATTATTCTCCATATTTAAAGACGGTGAACTGACTAAAAAAAAAAAAAAAAAAAACAAAAGAAAAACGTATCCGAGATGACGTGAGGAAGGTTGTCAACTGTCACGTGCATACGTGTTCAATTTTCACCTTTGTGACCAACATCTCTGGTGGGTTCGAAACGTCCAGCGTGTTTGTGTCTTATGTCATTTACATGTCTACGCTGAAGATGTACAATATTGAGAGACCATCATCTAGATTAATTTTTTTAAAGACAAATTTGGTAAGTCGGTGAGTTTTTTTTTTTTTTTTTAAATCTCTTGACCGACATCCATTATTACCTACTGTGAACGGCATCGCCTGAAATGACGAGATCAACGCTGCTGGAAGCCGAGGAGAAGTGACCAAATGACTGGGGTAATGTCGTCAACTGTCACGTGCATACGTGCTCAATTTTCACCTTTGTGACCAACATCTCTGGTCCCAGTGACTGCAACACCTGCAGACAGGCAGACACACACTCGGGGACATCTCAGTAATCACTCATTCTCTTCCAAAGCCCCGGCACCGTTCGCACTATGTCCCCACAGGAAAGTTTTTTTTTTTTTTTTTTTTTTTTTGCCACGTCAGTTCCAGCTGGACGCCCGAAAGGAAAGTTTTTTGTTTTTGTTTTTAAACCAGTCCCCACACGTCTCTGACGGGATACATAGGGCTGTTCCCACCCAAACGGTCGACTTAATGGCTCTCGCAAATAATGACAGGTGGGTGGATGGATCTGCCACAAAACCGGTAACACGTTTTAACGATTCACACCGTCTGGCTGGGGATGGAGATGGCAACATCTGAGAGACAAAAGAATACAATGAATAACCTTTCCAACTGTGTGTAGGAAGAGCGAGTAAAACATATAACTATTTCAACAACATACAGAAGTGAAGAGAGTTAACCAATACAGAACCTTTTCAACAACCATGTGGAGGAGGAGCGAGTTAAACTGCCTTTGCAAAGACTTGTCGGGAGCGGAGGAAGGAACAGGAACGTAGACAGGCGTGATCTTTAGTCACAGCTCGTTTGGATCCAATGAACTCCAGGTGCGGAGCGTCCTTTTCTTGTTCCAGGCGTCTGACGGCAGTCCAGCAGCAATGAAGAGCTCCCCGGCTGCGGCGTCCCCCAGCACTGTGTGATCGATGAATCAACTTGACCCCTCTCCTCCCCCACCCCTCTCCTCTCCACCTGGTACTGGCAGATGTTAGCGGACATCCGGTTAACGACTGGCTTGGCCAAATTGACCGCCCACCCTGTTCCTGTCACACTGGTCACGACCTCCACCAGGACGGCCTCCGCTGATTGCACTGGGTAGTTGAAGGGCATGCGTACTTATTGGTCTGCTGCGGTCATGATTTGTGGGTCGACCGATCAGTTGGTTTGAATACAAATCTCTCTCTCTCTCTCTCTCTCTCTCTCTCTCTCTCTCTCTCTCGACAGTGTGCGGGGAAGGAATGGCGGAAGGAGGCAGGTGGTCTCCCATCTTCTTTGTCCACCACATGGTATAACTGTGCGGGTGGAGGGGGTGGGGGATGCTCTCCCATTTTCACTGTGCACCGTGTGGTGATCATTTCCACACCCATCATCTCCGCTCCTCTCGCACACAGCCGGGCCATACACCGAGATGTCGATCTCATCTTTCAGCTCATTTCAACCCAGACACATGGCTGCGGGTGGGAGGGGAGGGGAGGGGAGGGGAGGGAGGGGAGGGGGAGTGTGCAATGTATCCCGGTACTGGAATGTGGAAACATAAAAAAAAAACAACAGAGGAGCTCCTGTGACCAGACTGTCCTTGGACTAACCATCACACTGAACAACACGCGGCCTCGGGCTTTTACCGGTCCATTGCCAGCTAGGACTGGGCAAGGACAGACCTCCATTCCACCAACTGGTGCCCAAGCCAACATGCCGTCAGGGAAACATTCCCAAGGACGACGGGCCGGACCGTAGCCTCCGGTCAGAGAGGCAGGACAGGGACCATTTTTCAATTAAATGGATCGCACTTTTTGTTTCAGTGACCAGAAAGCAGAGGTAGTGGCACAACAACACTGTTAATGTGCTTCTTCGAACTTCTGATGAACCAACTCGAATAAATCTGACCCACCCACCCCTAAACAAAAAAAACAAAAAAAAAAAGAAAAAAAAAAAAAAAAAAAAAAAAAAAAAAGCAAAGCGCTCCTCCATCACCAACACTGCAATGACCCTGGCAAGGAACAGCCATGTTTGTCAATGGCCCGGTTCTTCCCGGTTGGGACCTGCCAGTCATGTGGACTTCCCTTTGTATCGGATTCAGCCCACACGTATTGAATCTCAGCATAAAGATCATGCCAGTTCTTGAGCTCTTCGGAATCTAACCCATTCTGGTGAGAACTGGCGCAATTCGACCCATTTGCCCGACGCCCACTGCTGTTGCCCTTTTCTACCCTATGTATGTTCTTGACATGCTTGCCTTTCTGCTGGTGAATGTAATGTATGAATAACTGAAAAAAAAAATCTTTTTGATAAATGGAAATATAGAAAATGCCAAAGCAGAAACATTTATGGTATTAAATGTGAGGGTGATGGAGAATGGCTGTATATGCAGTGCGCGTAAGCCAAAAAAAAAAATGCTGTCATATAAAGACATGTGATCGACGCCCCATGTCTCTGTCAACTATAATCTCTCTCTCTCTCTCTCTCTCTCTCACTGACCTATGCTGTGATATGATGTATTTTCCAACTGTTAAAACACGGAAGACAGTGTACACAAGTACGTGTACACACTTTCTCTCTCTCTCTCTCTCTTCCTCGGCTATGACTAAGATTCATCTCCAATGACTTTTTTGCGTACGTGACCGTTTCTGATACCACCATTAGGGTAGCCCCTTTCCGTCTTCGGGCATTTCTGAACACGACATTCGCGTGCATGTGTTTAGACTTCGTGTCTGGCAACCCCCCCCCCCCCCCCCCCCCCCCCCCCCCCCCCCCTCTTTTCTGTGAGATGGAATGGGACTAAACGTGCGTGCATTATTTTGTCTTTTTTCTGTAAGCAGTCACGACGGGAAGTTATGTTCAACGTCTCATCATGACTTGGAGGGTATTGGATTCTGCGCGTATGTCAACTCGAAGGGTAGATTTCCAACCTGGTCATCTCGAGCTGGAGTCGAACCACGGACCTTTGAACGAGCGTCAGATGTCTTACCCACTCGGCCAACCGTGTCCCCCCATTCGATTCCTGTCTTCACGATTCCTGACAGCCTAGCACTGTAGACGACATCCCACGGTGGAGGCGTTAGGAAAGCAGTAGGATGGTAATGGTTTCCTGCTGGTTTGTTACAAAAGGATAAAATTAAACGAAAGAAATAGGGGGTGGGGGTGGGGGTGGCAACGGTAACACACAGAGCACAATTGAAAGACATCTAAAATAGAAGCAGAAGAAAAGAAACATACAAAAATAAAAAAACAAAAACCCCTTCCGCTGCACTGTTTGTAATCGGCAAACTATTCCTTCACAATCCACATGGCTGGCAGCAGCTACCGTCGAAAATCTGTCAGTGTGATTTTGCACGCGCACGCCTACGCATATGCGCAGGCGCGCTCACACACACACACACACACACACACACACACACACACACACCATACTCATGCTGACGCGCGCGCGCACGCACTCACACACCCACACAGATGCTTAGGCTTAACTGATCACCCCCTGAAAAACGGCCCCAGGCTCCCATTCCACAAACTGACTGCTGCGGCCTCAGCACGGCATTGTGGGCTGGGGGGATTGTTCCTTTTTCTCTCGGCCAACCCCTCACAGCTGCCTCAGCACGGCATCGTGGGCTGGAGGGACTGTTCCCTTATCTCTCGGCCAACCCTCACAGCTGGCTGCGCAACAGACACCTAAAGATGATTGGATGTGATGACGTTGAAAGCTAGCTGCTCTCCCTCAGGCGCTCTGTGTGTGTGCAATGCCCGGGGGGTTGACTGGGGGTCCCACCGCCGACTATTCCGAGGTCACGCAGTTTGCTCGCCCTTCCCAGCTAAATGTCAAATCGCTCCGAGCCGTCCCCATGGAGGACTGAGTGGAAAGCCCGGCTTTGATTGCCACGCCATTTTTGGGCTGCCACGCTCTGGCTTCGGGGGGCGGGGGGTGGGATTGCTTTTCCTGTTTGGGAAAGAGAAAGGCTGTGGTGCCAGCAAATGAGGATGGCTTGGGGGAATCTCCTCTACAGCAAAGTGCACAACAATGGACAGGCTGATGGGGGGTGCAGAGTCTACGGCTATGTCCGTTTCATCGAGTGCGCGGGGAATGCTACAAACGCCATCTTTTTTAGACCCCTCTTTTTTTTTTCTTTCTCTCCCCCCCCCCCCCTTTCCCCCTCTCCTTCTCTCTCTCCCCTCCCTCCCCCTCTTTCCCTCCCTTCTATTCTCTCCCTCCTTCCCCCTCTTTCCCTCTCTTCCATCCATTCCCTCTCTCCCTCTCCTCCCCCTCTTCTCCCCTCTCTCCTATCTCTCTCTCTCTCTCTCTCCCTCCCTCCCCCTCTCTCTGTCCAATTTTCCTAAATGAAGTCTTCTCTCCAAGTGACCCAATGACCTGTGTCGTTTTCATTAAAAAAAAAAAAAAATGTCTATGTCGTCTTGTAACGCGTTGTTTATGGCTGCAGTCCGACAATGGTTTGTGTTGTGTACAGACCACTGACGGCCGATGTAAACGTGGACCATGGAAGAGGCGCAAGGACGACGTGAAACAGCACTCCACGCCTCGTGGCACCGTCAGTGACCATCACAGGCTGCCGATCGAGATGTCTGGCATCGTCCCATCCGCCAGGCCTCTTCCGGAGACAGTTCCCAGGGCCAGGGCGGAGAAGCAGAGGAGCTGGCGAGCAGACTCTGCAGTCCCTAAGACCCCCTCACTGACCAGACACACATCCCGTTAGCCCCTGTGGCTGGACGTACCCAGGGTGCCTGGTTGGCTCAGCTGCTTACAGTACCGACATCGCGGTCAAATGTTGCGAATTTGGAATTCCGTCGGCAGCCAATATGAAAACTGCCTCTTTCGCTGACCACTCAACGTGTTGGCTGTCTGGCGGGGTAATGTTGAGCTACAGAGGTCCCCCTATCCTCATTCGATGGGGGGATGGGATGGGGATGGGGGGATCCCCCCCCCCCCCCCCCCCCCCCCCCCCCCCCCCCCCCTCTGCCGTACACCGCAGGTGCGAGTGGACGTTTAAGCCGCATGGATGAAAGGATAAACCGGTATATATGTAAGGATGGGTAAACCTGAATGTACGTAAGGGTATACATGTACGTGGGCACGTAAGGATAATCCCGCATGTATGTGAGGATAAACCTGTATGAATGAGGGTAAGGATAAACTTGTATCTATATAACTAAGGATAAATCTGTAGGCATGTAAGTAAGGATGAACCTGTATGCAGGTAAGGAGAAACCCGTACGTACGTTTGTAAGGATAAACCTGTCTGTTAAGTACGGATAAACCTGTATGATGACTGAAATGATAGACCTGTACGTACGTTAGTAAGGAAAACACTATGTAATTACAGATACATCTGTACGGTTGTCGGTAGGGATCGGAGAACGTTCACTGTCCCACACTGTCCTTGTCCGCCGAACACCAGCCTGTAGTCCACATGGACATGGCGCCGTTCCACAACCTGACTGCCAAAACTTTCCATGACCACACACTGACACTGACACTCATTGCCCGTTCACCGATATCCCCTTTTTCATTTATTCCATTGCACACTAGCTGTGTACTTTTCAGTCAAGTGTTCTTCATGTTCTGGGCGCCGCCAAGAAAGCGGGAGGGCTGGCGATTCCAGGGACCATTTCAAAGACGATGTGTAGAGAACTTAGTGACGGCGGAAAGGTTCAAGAGAACTTCAGGTCACACCGGACCGGTGCCCGGCACTGTAAGGTATGTAGCGCCTGCCCCTGACGCACGTGTCGAGTTTACTAGGTCTTCTTCATGACAGCTATTGACACGACAAACATGTCTAATGATCTTTTCTGTCCCATCTTCTGTGCCACCTCAGCGGCATTGCACCCACGCCGCTCATTCCGAACCCCCATCCGCAGCCACAGACCCGGCCCGACCCGCCGCATCCCCGGCAATCCACAGGCAACAGTGACCATCAAGTCGTCAAGAGGCAAGCCACCGGAGGAGACATTGCACTGCTGCCTAGTCACTTCGGTTGTGTTCAGTGGCGCCTGTTCCGATCCAACATACGCAGGATACCACCTACTATGCCCCCTACGACGACACTGCTTAATCGTAGAGCCGGCGTGAGTGAACTCTCCCTCCCGCCGGAGAGCGCCACTACCTCCGTTCAATGACAGCGCCCACGACTTTGCCGATACCGGTGACTCCGATGGAATCAAACCAAGGCCACACACGCGGAGAGGACATCAAAACTGAGGTCTCCATGAAAGCAGGGCATGAAGAATTTGAGACTTTTTTCATGTTGGTCGATGAAAATAAGGATGAAGATGATGCTACGGATTTTCATTCTGATCTGAGACAGCGTGACAGGGCCGTACTCAACGCTTATTATGAAAAAATCCCGACGTCAACCAGGCCCGAGAGATACAGACAACTACAGAGTTGGTCAGGAAATTTGAGCAGCACTACAGAGTTGGTCAGGAAATTTGAGCAGCACTTTCAAAGACGCATCCATTAATGTGGATGAAACTCGACTGCGTGGTCCCAGTCTTCCAACTGACCCCATAGCAAACTCAACTCGGGTACGAGCCGGTCGGGGCAGAAAAATCCCACATGGCTCTGATGGGATTCGAACCCACGACCTCCAAGCCGGGAATCCGCGACGCTAGCCACTTCGCCACGGCGGCTGGCAACATATCAAAGGGTTGACCTTCTTCGAGTCAGAAGTGAAGATCTGATTTTTTTTCCTTTGCAAAAACGAGCAATCAAACTCAACAACGATCATTATCGGAAATCAGATATTTAGAACCACCTACATGACCTTTCCTGGGCTGAGACGGTGAACAGTAAACACAAGATAACGAAACTTTCTAAACTTTCTAAAACTTTCTTTTTAAGCTGTACTATCCTTCTTCCCCCCCCCCCCCCCCATCTAATTTTTTTTTTTTTTTTCTGTACTATCCTTCTTCCCGTGTTTGTACCTTTCATCCATCTAATTTTGTTTTTAAGACTTCATGTCATATGAATCAAACCGAGGTCACGTGTTTGTACCTTTGTACCTGTTCCACAATGTGGGTGTCTGACAATGTTCAAGATCAAAAGGCCAAGCTCGTTTTGAGTAAATGCTAATTTCTGTTCCTTCGTTTCTTCATTTGTTGCCCAGTTCAAGTGTCGGGTGCGGGGTATATGGAAAAGGAACATTCTTTTCGGGGGGGGGGGGGGGGGGGGGGGATGTCTCCATGGTGGTCCTGAGAGCTTTGCATTGTCAGTTGTGCCGGGCGATTTGGTGCCATAAGCAGATTCACCGAGACTTATGGGGGTATGATCGTCTTACCGTGAAAGCGAGAGAGTTACCCATCCTGCCCGTTGTTACAAAGAAAAAACTGTTCGTTTCTTATCTTGGTTGTTAAGGAATGAAAACTATATCTTGGGTTTTAAGCGTCGGTCTTAGAAGAAAGGACATGCTGGTCTTGTACACCCTTGTATCAAGAATTGGTGCAGATGTTTTTCTGGATCCCTTTTCATTATGCTTCCTCGGGACAATTCTGTGGATACTGTTTATTTTCATCCGCCCGATCCCTGTATGTATGTGTGTGTGTGTGTGTGTGTGTGTGTGTGTGTGTGTGTGTGTGTGTGTGTGTGTGAGAGAGAGAGAGAGAGAGGGAGAGAGAGAGAGAGAGAGAGAGAGAGCGTGTGTGCGTGCAGCGTGTGTGTGTGTGTGTGTGTGTGCGCGCGCGCGCGCAAGTGGGTCTTCCGCCATTGTGATCCCTGGCGATGCATTATTCAAAATGCTCAGCGCGAGGAACTCGGGTGGCCTCATTGTTGTCGGGCACTGCTGGATACTTGAGATTTATCGGTCTTCAACAGAACAGGCATTCTACATGATAATGTCCATCTATGGCCACCCATTTCCCGGTCATGTAGCGTACATTGACCCGCATCCGACTTACATTTCATCTTTACAGCACCTGTATCTGACCCTGCCCCCTCCTACCCCCCCCCCCCCCCCCCCCCCCCCTTTTTTTTTTTTTTCTTTCTTTAATCAGTTAATTTTGTGAGAAGGGAAAGAGTTGGTTAAAACATCACAGAGAGAGAGAGAGAGAGAGAGAGGAGAGAGAGAGAGAGAGAGAGAGAGAGAGAGACAGACAGACAGACAGACAGAGACAATGATGAGAGAGAGACAAGAGAGAGAAAACAAGAGGGAAGGAGAGAGCGAGGAGAGAAAAGAGCGAGCGAGGGAGGGAGGGGGAGAGAGGGAGGAGGGAGGGAGAGAGAGAGAGAGAGGAGAGAGAGAGAGAGAGAGAGAGAGAGAGAGAGAGAGAAGACAGAGAGAACAGACAGAGAGACAGAGACAGAGACAGAGAGAGAGACAGAACAGGACCATCAACAACTGCAACAAGAGCAGGACTGAAAAAGCAAATGTAGGAGCGGACATGCGTACGGACGGACAGCCAGGCAGACTAGCACACGAGCGAACAAGCCGACAAGAGGGACTGATGACAGACCGACCGACACACAGACATGCATGAACACGGCACTCACTCATGACGGTGACGTTGGCCTGCGTTTCAGGGCAGTGGAGCAGGATGAGCTTGTTGTCCGGCCTGTGCATGTTGCTGGCATACCCTGCAACAACCCACAGCAGTCCCCTGCAGCACCTGACCCCCGAATGCATGAATGAGTCAGTCAGTCAATGAAAGAATGAATGAATGAATGAAAGACAGAAAGAAAGACAATAGTTAAATGAAATAATCAATGAAAGAAAAAGTGAATGAATGAATGATAAAAAAAAAGATAGAAAAGAAAGAAAAAGAAAGTGAGGAAAAAATATCAATAAATGGATGAACGAACAAATGTAAGGACGGGCGGTTGGGAGCCTGGTTGGCCCACTGGTGAAAACACTTTTGAGTTAGCAGTCTGACGTTGCGAGTTCCGAGTTCGAATTCCACTGACGTCCAACATGAAACTTGGCGCTTTTACTGTTCATAAATGTCTTGTCGTTCTCGTAGGATCGGTGTAGAGCTGGGAAGGTCCCCGTACCTACCACCCTCTTCTCCTCCTCCTCCCCCATGCCCCTGAGCTTTTCCCCCATAGTTATATTTCACAATATATATTAAAAAAAAAAAAAAAACGAAAGAAAACGACCGCAAGCCCATGAAGAAAAAAAACGATCGCACTGGCCTCGTTAAGGTTACTTGGAAAATCCGAAAACACCCCGAGCATGCACGCACGCGCGCGGCACACGCACTCACACAGTGGAAGAAATTCGACAAACCGAAGCAGGGAACAAACAAAAACAAAAGCAAACAAAAAAAAAATCACGAGAGCTGTAGAAGTGATGCCCAGACGGAATTACCTCACGAAAAAGCCAAATACTTCCGCGTTTTGTCTTTCTCTTTTTTTTTTTTTTTTTCCTTTCCTTTTATTTCCCGTAAATAGAAGCGATATTTGAGCCTGCAGCGTTACTGGAAACCTGCGAGCCACGCTCTCCACATGCAAACTACTGCCCTACAATTCAATCAGTGGTCGTTTCCCTCCCCGATTTCCCCGTGTGCCCCGCGCCACAGTGTGCAAAAGGGCAATAACTGTCCACGAAGACTACAACTAGCTATTACTTCAAGGAGGCGGAGGAGGAGGAGGAGGAAGAGGAGAAGGCTGATGACGTTAACGACAAGGCAGAGGAGAGGAGAAAGAAGGAAGAAGCAAAAGAGGAGGAAAGGGCAGAAGAGGAAGCGGCAGAAAGAGGAGAGAAGGAAAGACAAGAGAAAAGGAAGGAACAAGGACGAAAAAGGGAAAGGCGGAGAAAGAAGATGTGAATGAAGAGGACGTGAAAGAAAGAAAAAGGACGAAGAAGAAAGGAAGAGGATGAAAAGGAAGAATGAGTGAACGGACTAAGACGAAGAGGTACAAGTGCATGAGGGGAGAAAAGGGAGATGGAGGGAGAAGATAGTGTGTGTGTGTGTGTGTGGGGGGGGGGGGGGGGGGGGGGGGGGGGGGGATAGAATGTGGATGAAGAAGAGAAGCAGCAGCAAAGGAAGGAGCAAAAGGAAAAGAGGAAGAAGCTGATTCAGGAGAAGATAAGGAAGATGGATGAAGAGAAACTGCGGCAGAAAAAGAGGAAAAAAGGAAACGAAGTGAAAGAGGAAGGGGAAGAAGTTCCACTAAGAAAAATAGTGTCCGAGACAGGGACGCTAACCTTGCGCGCAGACCCCCTTCCCTTTACATCCCAAGATACAGATGCTAATCCTTCGCGTTGATACCCTCCCCTGCACAACCAAAGATAACAGACGCTAACCTACGCGCGCTAACCTCTCTCCCTGTAAAACCAAAGACAAGGACGCTAATCCTGCGCACTGATCCCCCTCTCCAGCACAACCCACAAAAATAGGGACGCAAACTGTGCGCTGATCCTTACCTCGCACAACCAGAGAAGGGAACGCTAACGCTGCGCGCTGATGCCTCTCCCCTGCACAACCAAGGACGCTGAAGAGTTTTCTTCCCTTCGGCATTCGGCCAGTCTGACACAGACTAACACACAGAGGCAACTCGATATCCTGACCACTGAGGCAACCTTGCCAGCTCCGCCGATGAAGAAAGATCCATCTACCCGCTTAATCACCATGCACAGGACGCAGACAGGACGGGGACAAAGGGGGGGGGGGGGGGGGGGGGGGGGGGGGGGAGTTGGGAGGAGGAGGAAAACCGGGGAGGCGAGAGGAGGGGGAAGGACGTGGAGGGGAGAAGGAGGCGGTGGAGAAAAAGGAGAGAAAATGCAGACAATGGGGGAGGAAGGAGGGGTGAGAAAAGAAGCACACACACAACAATTTTTTTTTAAAAGCGAGAGAAAGGTAAAGTAAAGTAACGTAAGTTAATGTTGCTTATAGGCCAACCGACCTCAAAGGGCCATATCAGGGCTGTCACCACGTTAAAAACACACAAGTCATTCACTCACACAACTCTTTAACATGCATCATCTAAAAACCTACCCGAAATTTTGATAATCTTTCTTCTATAAAATCTCAAAAAGACAAGGACAGGAAGAAGGATAGCGCGATGTCAACGAACGAGAAGTTCAGAAAAAAAAAATATTAAGGAGAAGGCGAAAAAAAAAAAAAAAAGAGGAGCAAAAGATGGATGAGCAGAAAGAGAAGCGGGTTTTGAATTTTTAATGAGAAGTTTGGGTGGGAAAAAAAAGAGATGAGGATGAGAATAAAAACGAAGAAAAAGCAAGAGGATAAGACAAGAAGAAAAGCAGGGAGAGGAAAGAAGAATAAGTAGAGCAAAAAAAGAAAAACAGCAAGAACACGAATGGAGGAGGAGGTGGTGGTGGAGGAGGAGGAGTATCAAAGAGAAAGAAGCAGTAAAAAGACGGTATGGAATTTCCTGTAATTCCTGCAATGGAAAACACATAAAAAGGTGGGATTCGACGGGGTAAAAAGTTTTTAATCAGACTTGGCTCTACTGAGGAAATCCCGGCTAAAGAATTAGCTGTTGAAAGTCTAAATGCGGCCATAAAGGAAGGAAAGGGGGGTGGAGAGAGAGAGAGAGAGAGAGAGAGAGAGAGAGAGAGAGAGAGAGAGACAGACAGACAGACAGACAGACAGACAGACAGACAGACAGACCAAACTGACAGACAAGGTCTGTTGAAATCCTAACCAAAGCGTGCAGTTATAAATCGATGACGCGCTACCTTGGAAAGGAGATAGAGAGACAGACCGAGAGTCAGAATCGGAATAGTTTAGTGATAAGGCCCTTTGTGACGATGTCCAAATTGGTAAGGTGAGGAAGATGAAGAGCGGGGGGGGGGGGGGGGGGGGGGGGGGGGGGGGGGGGGGGGGGGGGGGGGGGGAAGGGGGGAAGGGGGGGGCTATCGCGTGACGATGGCCTTCATCTCGGAAACAACCGCTACATTTCATTCCAAATTAGTATCATGCCCGTCCTAATGCTTTTAAATTAACTCTACATCTTGCAGACGTCAATGTGTGCATGTCTCTATTTCTCTTTCAAATGGTTCTGCTCAAATAAACAAGTCCACTTATTGCTGATAAGGTAATCCCTCTCTCTTAACGAGTCTGCTGAACAACGAATGATCTGTATATAAATCATGCATCTTTAAGAGATGAGGGGATGGCGGGGGGAGGGGGGGGGAGAGACAGAAGAGAGAAGAGAAGAGAGAGAACAGACATACAAACGCACACAGACACAGACGGAGAGGGCATACTGACACAGGTAGAGAGCGAGAATCAAGAAGCGAAAAGAGACGGGTGAGAATGAAGCAGTGGTAAAGGTAGAGGAAGGTGAGCAGAAGGACGAGAAGGAAGTTGTAACGGAGGCAGAGGAAGATAAGCAGAAGACGGGCGAGAAGGAAGGAGTTGTAACAGAGGCAGTGGAACACTAGCAGAAGAGAGGGTGAAAAGGAAGGGGTTGTAACAGAGGTAGAGGAAGACTTGCAGAAGAAGAGGGGTGAAAAGGAAGGAGTTGTAACAGAGGTACAGGTAGACTAGCAGAAAAAGAGGTGTGAAAAGGAAGGAGTTGTAACAGAGGTAGAGGAAGACTAGCAGAAGGAGAAGAGGGGATGAAGGAAGGAGTTGTAACAGAGGTAGAGGAAGACTAGCAGGAGAAGGTGTGTGAAAAGGAAGTTGTAACAGAGGTAGAGGAAGACTAGCAGGAGAAGAGGTGTGAAAAGGAAGGAGCTGTAACAGAGGTAGAGGAAGACTAGCAGAAGGAGAAGAGGGGATCGAAGGAAGGAGTTGTAACAGAGGTAGAAGAAGACTAGCAGGAGAAGAGGTGTGAAAAAGGAAGGAGCTGTAACAGAGGTAGAGGATGACTAGCAGAAGGAGAAGAGGGGCGAGGAGTTGTAACAGAGGTAGAGGAAGACTAGCAGAAGAGGGGATCGAAGGAAGAGTTGTAACAGAGGTAGAGGAAGACTAGCAGAAGAAGAGGGGCGAGAAGGAAGGAGCTGTGACGGAGGCAGAGAAAAAACTATGCAAGAGGAAAAGGAGAAACAAAGCAGATGAAGGAAAAAGGGAGAGAACGACTCTGCGGACTGAACCAGACGGAGCTCCAACAATCCACCAGCCTCATAAAAGACGCGTCACTCCAATATATAAATGTCTCGTCTTCCACAGACTGCAGAGACCAGGGTGCCCCGACCCCTTCCCCCCACCCCCTTTTCTTTTTCCTCCTCCACATGTCCTCCTCGCCTGGCCCGGCAAAAATCGCATTTATGTCGTGCTGCCTTCCTTTGCCCCGCCCAGTTCTCGCGTAGTTAACTGGAGCCAGCACCACCCCTCTCCCTCCTCTCTGCTTAAAACTGTCGTTTGGAAACCAGGCATGAAAGTTCACATTCGATGGAAAATTCGCGGAAATGTCTGTCATACTGGCCCAAAATGAAAACGATTCTGCTTTAGAAAATAATAATAGTAATTAGTATTTGCATACTGCAATTCTGGTTGAAAGCTACTCATTGCGCGTTCATAGACCATTCTAACCATCCTTCACTCATAGGTAACTTTTTTCTTTTCTTTCTTTTTTTTTTTTCTGAAATGCTTAGATGAAATGTTTTTTTTTTTTTTTAATGTTAAGTGGTTACGTAAAAGTAGAAGAAAGCGAATTCCATTAACAGTTGGGGCGACAAATCTGACGCAACGCTCACCGAACGAGTTTGAGATTTCGCTTTGGTACCTCCAGGAGTTCCTGACTGAAACAGCGGACAGTACGTGGCGACTGGTATGCGCAGAGCGTGCACAGGTATGGTGCAAAAATCCATCAAAAAAAAAAAAAATAAAAAATAAAAAAGCGAAATTCAACAGGCAGTAAAGTGCAGCTCATTCATCAGTGCTCTAACATAATCGCGATTTTTTTTTTCACCTTATACAGGACGAGTCGCGCTGCACCGTTTTGGATTCGCTGGAGCCGGGAAAATTGCTCTCAAAGAAATAAATTACAATAACACAGCCGAGAAGTAAAATAAGTGAACTGACAAGCCTGGCGCGAGTCGAAAGATACTTACGACCTGACAGAGTCGACACGGCAAGAGTTTGCAGAATGACGAGCGACACACACTGTTGACTTGACCCTGCATTGAAAGCGTCTGGTTGATTCCTTGATATTTTGACTCTCGGTTTAAATAGTGTGTCACTGGCCCACTGTCGGTCTTTTCATTCAAACTTGCAATGAAAGAAAATTCAACGTCCGTTCATGTGAACAATTGTATCTTTGTCTGTGCTCCGTGTCCAAATTTGACGCCGAATGAAGTGTGGTTACTTCAACAGGTTGAGAAACACTGCTCACGAGTGTCGAGTACGCGTGCAACATGTTCCACGTGTTGAACGTGAAGTTCGCGAAGTGCGGGGAGCACGCTGTTCTTGTCACGTCACTGGCCAAATTTAGGTGTCCTTGGAAAACTGGTTTGGGGATTTCAGTTCACACGATGTTCAAACGTGTAGATGGGGTAAAAATGCAACGATTTTTAGTGTGGCAACTTTAATATCGCATCATACCATTTAAGTAAATGGCATTTTGACCTTGAAAACGAACTATTTTTTTTCTGCTGTCTGAATCCGCTGGGGTCTCATTATATGGGTTCACAAAACAGTTGACTGAGGACACAAAGCGTACGCCATACTGATCATCTTTTCAATATCTTAATTTGTCTAAAAGCAAATTCTTTCCTCTGTGTGTGTGTGTGTGTGTGTGTGTGTGTGTGTGTGTTCAATTCAATAAAAAGTGTTAAATTTTCCTACATAAAAATAACAGTTGTCAATGAATATCAAAGATTGACAAACCTGTCTGCCAAATTAAATACTACTACTAATAATGATAATAATAAATTAACAATAATAATAATTAAAATAATAATAATAATAATAATAATAACAATAATAACGACAATGATAATCATAACACCTACAATAATAATAATAATAATCATAATGATAACGACGAACAACAACAACAACACAACAATAATAATAATAATAAGAGAAACAAAAGTGTGCACATAAGTTAGATAACAGGTGTATCATAGAAAGTCGTCTGCTTGTTGATTTCTGTAGTGGAAGTAGCACTAGACGCAGCAGTAGCAGCAGCAACAGTAGCAGCAGCAGCAGCAGCAGCAGCAGTAGTAGTAGTAGTAGTAGTAGTAGTAGACGACAAGGACATGCAATCTTTTGGCTATCTGCTATGTACTCCTTACTCTACAATGGTGTAACAGTCAATGTACTGCTTACGCTGATATATTCTTCAATAATTTCTGCTGAAACTGAATAATGATAATAACGATAATGATGATAATGATAAACTCATAATGCTAAACAATAAACAAATAATAAAAATACCACGGACCGTAATGATTGTAAGCATACTACAGACCGTAATGATTATAAAAACACACTACGGGCCATAATAATTATAAACATATCACAGACTACAATGATTATAAATATGCTACAGACCGTAAAGATTTCAAACATACTAAAGACCATCATAACTATAAACATACTACAGACCGTAGTGATTAAAATATACTACAGGACATAATGATTATAAACATACTACGGACTATAATGATTACAATCATACTATACACTGTAATGATAATAATCAAACTACAGACTGTAATAAGTATAAACATACTACAGACCAGAATGATTATAAACGTAGCACGGACTACAGTGATTAAAACATACTACAGACTGTAATGATTATGAACATACTACAGACCATAATAATTACAAACATACTAAAGACCGTAATGATTATAAACATACTACAGACCATAATGATTACAAAAATACAACAGACCATAATGATTATAAACATACTACAACCCATCATGATTATAAGCATACTACAGACCATGTTTATTATGGAAAAAAAAACTACAGACCCTGATGATTATGAACATACTACAGATCGTAAATTTTTTAACACATACTACAGACCGTAATGAATATAAACGTACTAGAGACAATAATGATTATAAGCACACTACAGACCGTAATGATTATAAACTACAGACCATGATAATATAAACATAACACAGTCCATAATGATGATAAACATGATAACAATACCTTCCAGTGGGCTTCTATATTTTCGTATTTCCACAATTTTCATCACAACCGGGGCGGTGGAGGGGGGGGGGGAGGGGGGGGCGGGGGCGGGGAGACTGATCAATTGGTGTGCTTAGTTCTGCTTCCATTTTCGTCAATGTCAGCCGTCCACAGTCCATGGACAGGGCGAGTCGGCATCGTCACGTCGTCAAGGAGATCAAAGAGCAGGCTATTCGCTCGCACCACGAAGGAATTAACTGCCTCGTTTTCTAACCCAGGAGAGAAAAAAACCACCAACACAAAAAACAAACAAACAAACAAACAAAACAAAAAAAACGAACAAACACCATCAGCATTACGTTAATGGTTCCTTGATTGATGAAAATGGCTCCGTATATTGCTTTAGTAATTTTTGTTTACACACACAAAATCCCCTCTCTCTCTCTCTCTCTCTCTCTCTCTCTCTCTCTCTCTCTCTCTCTCTCTCTCTCTCTCCAATCTTCATTTTTTTTCGCACATTTTTCATCATCCTTTTATTCACACCCCCCCCCCCCCCCCCCTTTTTTTTTAAAAGTGGGTCCTCCATCCTATTTTTTTCCCCGCTTTATTTTTCTTTCTTTCTCTCTTTTTTCCTTCCTTTTTCTTTTCTTTCTTTTTCTTTTTTTTTTTTCATTTCCTTTTTTTTTTTTTGCTTTATTGACTCTGATTCACCATGCAAAACGTGTATGTTCCATTACCGATTGACAATCTCATGTAAACTTTGATGTTTAAGTGTTTGAAACAGAGGGTCTGGAATTGGGTTTATTAATATGGTAATGTTCGGTTTCTCTCGCTGTCTCGCTGTCTCTGTAGTGAGCCGCACCCTAGAGGGACCCGTGGTTTGAACGATTGCCCGTGGATCTGACGGTTCGAGAATTCGAACCGCTTGTTTCTGTTTGTATGTTTCTTTGTATGTTTGTTGGTTTGATTTTTGGGGAGTGGAAAAGTAAATCGAGGCCTGATTCAATTCAAGTAATATCAAAGGCGGCGGAAGAAGAAGAAGGATGGGCTCCACCTCCCATCTTGCCGTGCCCCAGATACGGCGAACCTCACACAGCTCACTCCCCCCAAGACCGGCAGGCTACGGAATCTTTAATCCTTGACCTTTTGAGTCGCACAGATCGTAAGCAATACCTCATCGTTGGCGCGCTGCGCGAATAGTGTAACATGATAGTAAGGTGTAGTGCTGTGCAGCACAGAGCACGGCTTACTTACTTTACTTACTTAGGCCCATTGCTCTTGCCAGAGCATAGGCTATCAACAACAGCACGCCAATGACCACGGTCTTGGGCAATCTTTTCTAATTCGCCCCAGCTGTAACCCATCTGCCTGGTGTCCGCTTCCAGGTCCCGTCTCCAGGTGTTTTTGGTCTTCCTCGCTTCTTCCTTTTGCCACGGGGATTCCAGGTCAGAGCTTTTCTGGTGGTGTTGTCCGGGGGCTTTCGGAGCGTGTGTCCTATCCACCGCCATATTCTTTTACGGATGTCTTGCTCCACTGGCAGTTGGTTACTTCTTTCTCACAGCTCTTTGTGGCTGATTGTCTCTGGCCAGTGGATGTGGAGGATCTTTCGCAGGCAGCTGTTAATGAAGGTTTGCAGTTTTTGAGTGGTGGTTTTTGTGGTTCGCCAGGTCTCTGATCATATAAGAGGACAGATTTGACGTTTGAATTGAAGAGGCAGATTTTCGTCCTGGTGGTGATTAGTCGAGATTTCCAATTTTTTTTTTTTCAGAGTGATGAAGGCCGCTCTTGCTTTCCCTATTCTGGTTTTCACGTCGGCATCAGTTCCCCCTTGCTGGTTGACTACACTGTCCACATAGGTGAAGCTGCTGACTTCTTCCAGTGAGGCTCCATCTAGCATCACAGGGTGTGGACCGACTGTGTTAATTTTTTAGTATTTGGGTTTTCTGCGGGTGGATGGTAAGGCCGAGGTTTGCTACAAAGATTGACAGGTCTGATGTTTTGTCCTGCATCTGTTGTCTGGTATGGGAGAGCAGGGCCAGATCGTCCGCAAGGTCCAGGTCGTCGAGCTGGGTCCAGAGTGTCCACTGTATGCCATTCCTCTTTTCTTTTCTTTTGAGAGCAAGGCTAATGACCTGAAAAGTACTAAGACGACAGAGGCAACTGTGCTGTACGCAGTGCTCTATAGTGCAGCCGTGGGGCTGCTTCACAAGAGCTGAATTTCTGAAAGAGATCAACATTTTTCATTTGATCTCAGATTTTACGGAGGCAAGATTTTAAACAAAATTTCCGGTGTGTTTTTTAGGTGTGTATTGATGAGTAGTGTGTGTGTGTGGTGTGTGTGTGTGTGTGTGTGTGTGTGTGTGTGTGTGTGTGTGTGTGTGTGTTTTAGATAATGGCTTAGGAGTTGACTTCAATGCGGTAACAACCGTGATATGGCCCTTTGCGGTCGGCTAGGCTATAAGCAATATTACCTTACCTTACCTTACCTAAGCAGAGTGGTCTGTTAAAAAACGGGGCGCTCGGTCCGGGGACTACATGTTGTGCCACGAGCACTCTCTAAGTATTCTGTACGGACCCTCAAAGGTTGTTTCACAGGGGAAAACAAGATTGTAGCGATTGTCGTCGGATGCTGTTTTTTTTCATGTCTGCGTGTGCATTTCATCTAAAGGTGTTTTTTTTTTTTTTTTTTTTTTTTTTTCTTTTAAAGATAGCAATCTATATGCTGATCACATAGCGATTGGGACGTACATTGTTCGATATGCTAATTATATAGCGATTGGGATGAACGTTTCCCCACAGAAAAAAACAGGATTGCTTTACATGAACCATATACATAAAACTGTTCCACAGAACTCGACAACGTGGACCTGCTCATGAAAGCAACTGGCTTAGAATCATCGAGTAGAAAAGACTCACATGACTCTGTTTAACAACGGATTCTGTTTAACAAATGGATTCTGTTTACAATGGATTCAGTTTACAATGGATTCAGTTTACAACTGATTCTGTTTAACAATGGATGGGGTCTGCAAAAGCTGCCAAAATGTCAGCGTGATGGGAAAGAAACGGAGTGTGAGACAAGTGTCCATATTCTTGGGGTGTTTACTTTCCTCTGAAGCTTGATTTGAAACAAGCACGCGCGCGCGCGCGGGCACACACACACACACACACACACACACACACACACACACACACACACACACACACACACACACACACACACACACTCTCTCTCTCTCTCTCTCTCTCTCTCTCTCTCTCTCTCTCTCTCTCTCTCTCTCCCCTCCAAATTCTCTCTCTCTCTCTCTCTCTCTCTCTCTCTCTCTCTCTCTCTCTCTCTTTCATAAAGGGGGGGAAAATCGATTCTTTTGGGATTCTCTTAACGACGATGTTAAATTGCTTTTCCCTGGGCCCCACCATCTCTGTGCATTCTCCAGCCCATGTCCTGTCAATTTGTTCGCCTCACGTCCCACATAATGGGCGCTTGGCCCTGTTTTCACCGCGGGCAAACACTGGTTCATCCACAGGCTAACCTCTTTAGTCGCTCAGCCCAAGGTCACTGCTGTTGTCTGGGCCGAGTTGCGGCTTGACGAAAACAGACCCACAGTCAAACTGGTTGATTCTGTGAGTGAAAATGTGTGTGTTTGTGTGTGTGTGTGTGTGTGTGTGTGTGTGTGTGTGTGTGTGTGTGTGTGTGTGCCCCCGCGTATTTGTGCACATCCACTGTCTGTCTGTCTGTATGTATGTATGTCTCTCTCTCTCTCTCTCTCTCTCTCTCTCTCTCTCTCTCTCTCTCTCTCTGACTTCAAAACGAGGGCTTTAAAACACGAGACTGCTAGAAATGAACCCATCTTCAAGAATCTTGCTGCTTCCTTATTCGAAG